>CM039619.1:20416269-20911269 GCA_022457165.1 Juglans mandshurica | reverse complement strand
CATAGAACTCAAACATGGAAGGGTATTGCAAGATCCCAGGGCAATGGCACCATCTGTCTTGATGCTGCTATTGGTTCTAAAAGACTTACAGTTGATATGGTGGTGGTGAGGCCCCTAGAGTGTCAAAGAGGCTGAAGAATAAGGCTAAACTGAATGAGGAAGATGTGGAGATTTCTCAACTATCATTGGTGGTGGCTGTTGAACAGCCCCACCGAGAGCAATGAAGCTCTTAATCTGGAATACACAAGGGCTTGGGAACCCTCGTGCTATTCGAACTCTTTTTGATTTGATCAGAAAGGAAGATCCAAAAGTTTTATTTTTACAAGAAACAAAACTTAAAGCTGCAAAAATGGAAATCTGTAGGGTGAAATTACAATATACAAACTGTTTTTCTGTTGAAGCTGTCGGTCATTGTGGGGGCTTGGCCCTCTTATGGAAGGAAGATATTAAGTTGACTATTCTTAGTTATTTATCCTCTCATGTTGATGTTGTAATAGAGGAAGATTCAAAGAAGTGGTTTATAACTGGGATATATGGCCAACCAGAGGTTTCTCGAATAATTGAAATATGGAACTTGATTAAAAGATTGAATAGAGGAAGTTCAAAAGCTTGGCTTGTTTTTGGAGATTTTAATGAAATACTTTCAAAAGAAGAAAAATTGGGAGGAAGAGATAGACCTGACCATCAAATTAAGGAATTCCTAGATGTGCTAGAGGCATGTGAACTACAGGACCTGGGATTTTGAGGGCCTAGATTCACCTGGTGCAACAAAAGAGGGGAATCAACTTTGATTTCAGAAAGGTTGGATAGGTTTCTGGGAAATCTGGTGTGGTGTAATATGTTTGAGAGGGCTGAAGTACCCCATGGCTCTACCTCTTATTCAGACCACTTACCAATTTGGGTGGATGTTATGGGAATTCAAACTAGAAGGAAATGGCCCAAACCATTTACGTTCGAGGCTATGTGGTTGGGAGAAGAAGCATGTTCTCAGATTGTGCAAGATTCATGGAGAATATAAGGAGGCCAGAAGGGTTTACAAGGAGTCATGGATTCTATTGCTGGTTGCACTTCTAAGCTGTAACTATGGAATAAAGCAAAGTTTGGGAAAGTTCAAGCCAAATTGCAAGAGGCAAGACTGAGATTGAAGTCTGTACAGCAGAGGGATCCCCTATTATTAAGTTCAAAAGATATAAGTTCTGCATCTGAGGAAGTACAAACATGGCTAGCAAGGGAAGAAATCATGTGGAAACAAAGATCTTGTGCCCTTTGGCTAGCTAAAGGGGATCAAAATACCAAATTCTTCCATGCTAAGGCATCATAGAGAAGAAAGAAGAACAACATTGTCAAACTTATGGATGAAAGTGGGAGTTGGCATGAAGGGGAGCAATGCAATAATTTTATTATTAATCACTTCACCTCCTTGTTTACTTCTGCAGGTTCTCATAATGCTGCTGCTGTTATTGACAAAATAGATACCAACGTTACTGCAAAAATGAATGAAGACCTTATTTAAAGAATACAATGCAGAGGAAGTGTGTAGAGCTTTAAAAGAAATGCATCCCTCGAAAGCCCTTGGTCTTGATGGCTTGCCTTCTTTGTTCTTTCAAAAATTTTGGCCCCAAATTGGTAACTCTATCACTACTGCAATTCTCAATGCTCTCAACTCTGGTGCTTTTCCTCAGGCAGTAAACCATAATTTTATAACTATGGTTCCCAAGAAAAAGAATCCCATTAAAGTGAATGACTTTAGACCCAATAGCCTTTGTCATGTTATTTTACAAATTGATCTCAAAAGTCATTAATAATAGAATTAAACAAGTGCTGCCTTCTGTTATCTTAGAAACACAATCTGCTTTCCAGCGTGGTGGGTTGATAACTGATAATGTCTTAGTGGCTTTTGAGGTTATTCACTTTCTAAGAAGAAAAAAGAGGGGAAAAAAAGGGTTTATGTCCCTTAAGCTTGACATGAGTAAAACTTATGATAGAGTCAAATGGTCTTTTTTTCAAACTATTTTATGCAAATTGGGTTTCCATGATAGAGTGATCCAACTTATTATGAGATGTGTGCAAAGTGCTTCTTTTTCAATCCTCATTAATGGGTCTCCAACAGGTCATATTATCCCTTCCAGGGGCCTAAGATAATGAAATCCTATCTCTCCTTATTTGTTCTTGTTATGCACAAAAGGTCTAATTGGTTTGTTGAAGCATGCTGCTATCTCAAATGCAATCTCTTGAATTTGAGTATGTAGAGGTGCCCCAAAACTGAACCACCTTCTATTTGTTGATGACAGTCTCATTTTTTGTGATGCTAGTGTGGAGACTAATCTCATATTACTAAAGGTATTGAAACTCTATGAGGAGGCTTCTAGTCAGTTAATTAACCAAGACAAATCTGCCATGGTCTTCAATCAGAACACTCGTGCAGTGCAGAAAAGGGCCATTATGAATATATGGGGTACTAATCAGATCCAATAGTATGATAAGTACCTAGGATTGTCCTCTGTTGTTGGAAGATCCAAACAGATTGCTTTTGCTGAGATTAAGCAAAAAGGTTGGTTAAAGCTTCAAGGTTGGAAAGGCCACATGTTCTCTCAAGGGGGTAGGGAGGTACTCCTTAAGGCTGTGGCTCTTGACATTCCCTCCTATGCAATGAGTTGTTTCAAACTCACTTCTAAACTTTGTGTTGTTATTGAGAGTATGATGACCAAATATTGGTGGGGGCAAAAAAATGAAGAGAGGAAAATTCACTGGGTTAGTTGGCACAAGATGTGTAGCCCTAAAGCTGTTGGGAGTCTAGGCTTCAAAGAATTGGAAACTTTTAACATGGCATTGCTGGCTAAACAAGGGTGGAGGCTGCTGCAACACAAGGACTCCCTTTTCCATAAGATCTATAATGCAAGGTACTTTCCAACTTGTAACCTACTTGAGGCCTCTCTTGGTAACTCTCCCTCTTATGCACGGAGAGGAATATGGGAGGCTAAGAATCTGCTCTTAAAAGGTGGGAGATGGAATGTAGGGAATGGAAGAAATATACACATCCTATATGATGTATGGCTGCCTGGTTTTAGAGAGTTGAGAAAGGAAATCATGGTTCACAATCCTCAACAGGTTGGGATGACTAAGGAACTGGAAGGACAAGTTGCTTCTCTAATAGACTACAATACTCAGTGGTGGAACCATTCTAAGATTAGATCTCTATTCAATCCAAAAATTACATAGGCAATATTGAGGCTACATCCTAGTTATTCAGATGAGGCTGACATGTGGATGTGGGAGCATGAAAAAAGTGGTGTTTTAGTGTTAAAAGTGCTTAAAGGTTTTTTAAGTCACTTTTTGCTGGAAATGCGGAGGAAAAATCTTTTGGGGCTGCCACAAAGAAATTCTGGAATGGTTTATGGAAGTTAAAAATCCCTCACAAAGTCAAGTTTTTTGCTTGGAGAGCAAGCGAAGAGATTCTTCCCACTAAGGCTAATCTTATTAGTAAAAGGGTGGATGTGGATGGAGCTTGTTGTTTTTGTGCACACAGTCGTGAAGATTTAGCTCATGCATTATTTTTCTGTCCTTCCATTCATGAATACCGTTTGAGAAAGTTTTCTAACTTTCAATAGATGAATCAATTTTCTTCTTTCCTGGCTACTACAATGCAAGTATTTTCAAAGGGATCAACAGAGGACTTATCTGATTTTATCCTGATGGCTTAGGGTTTCTGGTATAGGAGAAATAAGATGATCCATGAGCATGTTAATCTACCACCCCTGCAAGTTATGGATTTTATTTTTTCAAAGAAGTGCATGCAGACTTCTGGGTTTCAGATTCATGGTACTTCCAAAAACATGATTTATAAGTGATCTCCTCCACCAACTGATTGGTTTAAGCTTAATTGTGATGGAGCCTTGTTCTTTGACCAAAATAAAACTGGTATTGGGGCAATTCTTAGAGATTCCTACGGTTATGTTATTATGGCTCTAATTAGAGGGGAAGATGAATTTATTGAACTAGAAATTGTGGAAGCTAATGCTGTTTTGAGGGGATTGTAACTTTGTCTAAACATTGGCATCCAAAACCTTGTGATTGAAAGTGATTGCAAACATTTGGTTGAGGAAGTTAATACTGAAGCAGATTCTTTTACAGCTATGAGAACAGTTATTACTAAAATCGAAAGACTAATCATGTAAGGCTTTGGGAATTGCAAGATCCAGCATTGTGGTCGCCTCTCAAATGCTACAGCACATCATCTGGCCAGACATGCATGGACTACTACACAAATACAGCTATGGTGGCATTTTGCTCCTACTTTTATTGAACATGCTATTTATGTTGATCAATTATCTTGTACTCAGATTTGAGGTCTTTAGTACCTCTTTGCAATGAAGTTCAAACTTTCTATAAAAAAAAAACATATATATATATATTAAACAAATATGTTCAAATATTATTAGAGTTTTTCAAAATCATTATTCTCAGATTCAAGAATAGCCAATATTTAAAAATAATTAATCAATATGAATATATAATCTAAAATATTTAATAATTAATCTTTTTTTGAGACAATTCTTCGCTCTCAAATCATGTAGATTTTTGGGGACGTGGTTCTGTATATATTGGGTCTTTTTTAGTTTAAATATAAGATTGAGTTTAGTAGTTTATTGTTTCTTGTCTTAGAGCATTGACAATGGTCTAGTTATTGTCAAATCTAAAATTTGGCTAAAAGTTGTGGTTTTAGCTAAAGTCAAAACCATTGAAAATATTAATCTACATTGGACTATCCATCGTAAAGTCAAAATAATAATATAATATTATGTATTTTAATAATAATATGTTTTAGTAATTGTTTTTTTATATTTTGTAAATATTCTCTATATATTAATTAATTATTTAATATTTACTTAAAATTATTGTTTCCCAACTATTTTTTATATTAACCTAATTACCCAACATAATATAGCCTTGTTTACAAAAAATATTTTTTGGAAAATCTAGACATAATATAGCCTTGTTTACTAATGAAAGTTTTAAAAAGAATTTAATAAAGTTTTATTGATTATTTGTGAATAAAATATGGGTTTTATGGGTAAATAGTGACTCTACAACTTTGAAAATTTGTTTAGAGTTATTGTAGTTCAAAGTCTATGCTAAATGTTTTTAGCTAGTCTAATGCAAGTCATTTATACAAAACTTAGCTAAATTTTGGATTTCACTAGCATTTAGCTAGTCCAATGTCAGTTCTCTTAGAGCATTGGCAATGGTGCCAAGTCCAAAATTTGGCAAAAAGTTGAGGTTTTGGTCAAAGTCAAAGTCAAAATAATAATATAATATTATATATTTTAATAATATTTTTTTTATATTTTACAAATACACTATATATTAATTAATAATTTAATTTTTACTTAAAATTATTGTTTCCCAACTATTTTTTTCCTCAACCTAATTATCCAACAAACATATTTTGCCAACCCTTCTCACACCCAACAATCACATACTCTATGTTAATTTTTAGTACTTCTATTATTCAACATTTCTATTTTTATTGTTAAAATAACATTAATATTTGTTATGACATTAATGTATTTGAAATTCACATTAGCCTGAAAAATCAGATTAAAAGTACTATATTATGTATATTCTTGTTTACTATTAATGTAGCCTTCTTTACTAATGGACATAACATAGCATTGTTTTCACAAAAAAATATTTTTTGGAAAATCTAGACATAATATAGCCTTGTTTACCAATGAAAGTTTCAAAAAGAACTTAATAAAGCCATGCAGTCTATTGTGGAGTAATCTGTCCAAGATAATTACAAGTCTATATCACACACATTAAGAACGATATCTGTCCATTGTCAATAATTTCAAAATACAACACTTTCAGCAATGCAATTTATACCAACACCAACACTTGGCTAATCAAAATACAAATAATTTCAGCAATGCAATCCAACCCACCAGTCCACAAAAATTTAAAAATTTACAACATAAGCACCCACAGGCTATTCATCCATTTACAAGTTGTGTATCATCCATGTCAAACACAAAAACCAGATTATCCATTTCAACCAAAATAAACTGTCCAAGTCTCAAAAGGCAAAAGAAAAACAAGCCACTTCAATTGTGCATATACTAGATCTCATCCATAAAAATATGACACCTTAGTTGCTACCCAGCCACATGTTTCTCCAGCCCACATGTGGCCGGGTAGCTATTAAAATCAAAACAAAAATAATTTGCCTAGCCAATTATACACCTCCATAAGGTGTGGATGGAGATGTAGATAAATCTTCGGAATGAGACTTCGATGCCTCAAAAATTTCCCTCTGAATATTAAGGAAGTATTCTTGCTGCATGGCATTTATGCCAGTAAGATCCAATCTCATCATGTTCGCCTCAAACTTTTTCTTTTTTAGTTAAAATTCTACACATCTATCGTGATTTGCCTTCAGCACAGTTGTTCTTCGCTCTACATGCACTTGTGTCTATCCTCAATCATTCGAGCTAAGGTCATGTTGATCTCGACATCATAGCCTTCCCGGAACTTTTGCTTCCTCTCATTTTCTTTCACCACTTTTTTGCCTGAAGGTCTCTCACCAAGAACCTCCACGTTCTCCTCCATAGAGTCTATAGCAACTTCACGTTCTCCTCCATAGGGTTATGATGTGTTGCTGCCATTTTGGGTGGTATCTCAAAAGACACCAACAGTGCTCCATTGTGAAGTTCGCCTTCTCCATCTCTTTGTACATAAGTTTTGCCTTCCCAATCTACAAAGATAAAAAAAAATATTGTCAGCTCATAAATCAACCCTACATAGTTCAACTGAGTACCACCACAAATCAAATTTGACTTTCCTCAATCATCCACTAAATCAAACACCCAGATCCATTGCAATGAGGATAGAATAGCATTGATCTAGAAATGAGTGACATATAATGATATTGATCTAGAATACAAACCTAAAACAAAACAACTAAAATACAACAAGAGCAAAGATTAGCACAAAATCAAGTAAGATCAATGAGAAATTCCAGAAACTTTTATCCTTGCATATATTCAAACCGAAATAGAAAGTCTCGGAGAGGTAGTCTAGGGCTTTGGAACGAAGATCCTCACAAGGTGTCGTAGCACAAGCCAGAAGGAAGCTAGCTGCCAATTGTCGATGTAGAACAAGCATGAAGTGTAACAACCTGCTCCTTTCTAACGTAAGCAAATTCAATTATGAGTCTCGTTATGCATGCCGAATCTCGATGACCTGTTTTTAAAGATATTATGTGATTTCTAAAGTAAGTCCAGTGTTTTAAAACCCTCGAATATTTTAAATACCCTATAAATATTTATATGGGGTATTATCAGTGTTATTTAAGTAAGCTTGATTTTAAATAAGACAATTATAATATTTTTGAAGAACTCCAAAAATATTATAATTGTAGGAAATCATTTTAATATCATTTATTAAAATGATTCCAGCTATTTAAAATATTATGAGATTTAAATTATGTTGAAAACTCTAATTAATTAAATGGTTTTATTCTTTTAAAGATATTAAATAAGACTTCATCATTTTATTAATGATAAATGAATATTATTTTATAAACTAAAGTTTAGTTTAAATAATATTCTATCTTAATTCCTCTCAGTATTTTTAAGTTAAATCGATGTTTAATCTCTTACCGTTAGATCGTTTTGAAGATCCCTAGATGAAGGGCCTGGATTAAATATCCAAGTCCTCTCTCTTTCTCCCTCACTTTCCCCTTTCCCTCTCTCTCCTCCCTCTCCCCTTGAGCCCGACGGAAGCCCTTCTCCCTCTCACCCGATTCTCTTCTCCTCTAGCCCAGTGCCACCGCACGCCCCCAACCTCACCACCACCGCCGATGTCTTCCCCTCACGCTGATGAGCAACTTCCCACCACCGGTGAACCCCACGTAGCCCTCTCTCTCCTCCTACGATAGCCCAACCGAAATAGGTTTCACCCATGAAACTCACAGGTTTCTCCCCTTTCCACCGCCATTCACCTCCTGGCCACCCCCATGCCCAGCTGAGCCACCTAGCTCCCACACTCTCTCACGGCTCCTCTCCACCTCACAGCTTAGATCCGGCGCCGTAGACCGCAGTGTCGCCTCCACCGCGCCACCACAGCTCCACCAGCAACCCCCTAAGCCCCTCTATGGCTAGGCTCTCCCTCCGATTTTCCCATGTTGAAACCCACGACCTAAACTCCTCCACGAGCCGCCGCGTCTCCGACATGTGCCACCTCGGCACCACCACGAGACCACCACCCCAAGACCACGACCCGACCCTCCTACGCTTAGACCCGCACCTCTAGCCACCTCCAGTGGCCAAAATAGCCACTGCACGTGGCTGACCACCACCGTACACGGTGTTAGCCGCCACCCATGAACAACCACCATGTTCGCCACCCTCACACAACCTAGATCTAGTAGCCAAAATCCTAGATTCGGTCCCCGAGATAGTCCCGTTGTAAGGTCACGGTAGTGACCGCTACCGCCCAAGCTAGTGGATTCCGACGCCACTGGCTATGCCGGACAGCGAGCAACACACTTGTTATCCCGTCGATGGTATAACTCTCTAACCCTCGTTATTTATGTTAGATGTTAGTTGGTTGGCTAGGTTGTGGACTATGCTGTTAGTATTGTGAAGTTCGCTGTATTGTTGAGTTCACTGTGTAGTGTGGTGATGTAATGTGTTGTGCATGTGAAGTGTTGGGCATATCTGTGTAGTGTGCTGTGAAGTGTGTGTTGTAGTAGTGATGTGGCGTAGTGTGTGAAAGGAGTACACGTGGAGCGTACTCCATGTGGTGGAGTGATGCACCATACGACGTATATGCTGTAGCGGTGATGTGACATAGCATGTGTGAAAGGAGTAAATGTGGAGTGTACTCCATGAGGTGAAGCGATACACCATGTGGCGTGTCGCAGAGATAAGGATGGTTGCACAGTTGTTGAGTGTAGAGCGTGATGAATAGTGTCAGAAACTGTGAAACAGTGTCCCAAAGTAGTTGCGATGTGGCTTGTAGTCTGAGATGACATGTGTCACCGTGTAGTTGACTTATGGCTGTGAGTATGTGCGAAGTGACAAAACAAGTGTAAGAGTGCATAGCGGAAGCATGACTGGGGAATGTCACAAAGTGACATGTTTGAACCAGAAGTCATGCTTGTGATAGGTGAGGAGTTAGCGTAAGAGTGATATAGCGGGATGTCAGGTGATGTGACAAGGTCACGATGTAGCTTGGGAGTAGTCTCGAGGTATGAAGTGACATAAAGTGTAATTATGCATAGAGTCTTGTCATGTTAAGTATTGTGATGAACTGTCAAGTGGGACGGGTAGCATGAAGAGTCATGCTAGCCAGGTTAAGAGAAGGTTGGTATCGGAGTATGAGGCTTGTTTACACATGCAGGTAATCAACATGTTATATGTTGGTCGTAGGTGATAAAGGGGTAAGGTACGTGTGTAATCTGGTTAGACACATGGGCCATATAGATTTACCATATGGAATGGGTAATCTGTTCTAAGCATGGTTACACGGTACTTAAGCCTCAGAGTTGGCTTAGAGCTGTGTGGCGTATATGGATGGGAATAAGGATTTGATGTGAGCTAAGGTGTATGAAGGTAATGACAGGTGTATTGTCTAGGATTGGGATGTGTGACTTAGTCGGTCTGAGTCATGCATCGGGATGAGATCAGTACGAAGACTAAGATGAAGGTTTTAGTATCTTAACCCTAAGGTGAATCATGGGTTCACTTTAGTGGATGAGCACTAGAGGTAATACCTTGAGTTTGGAAGAGGTAGTGACCGTAAGTAGATTCAAAAGGTTTTAGCATAGTAAAGGACACGTAAAAGCATGGGATAGAAGGAGAGTGTTTCAAGTGAAGTGTAGCTCTTTTTTTAGTTTAAGTTGCTTATGCACTAGATAGAGAATGACGTCAAGGTTATGTGTATGCATGTAGGTTGCCATCTGACATGCACATGAACAGAATGCATGATATGAGTATAGCATCAAGTCTAGGTAATTATTAGGTTCATACTCTTCTAGAGTTTTCTAAAGATATGAAAATGAAAATGAAATGTTTTTCCTTTACGATGCTTTATGAAACGACACAAAAGATGTTTTACGAAAAGCATGCTAAGTGTTTAAATGTATATGTATGTAATGGCCCTTCTTGGCAGCTCCTTTTTACACAACCAAAGTATTAATTGTATGCATGTGAATGAATGACTATACGCAATATCTATTGTATGTATTTTCAACGAAAAGAAATGTTGAGGCTTCTGCCTCGTGCTTTAACTGATACTTTGATTGATGCAAAGAAAGTGTTTTAAGCGTCCCTATGAACTGATGTTTTAAGGATGCCACGAAAGATGATATTTAAGCTCATGCTTTTAAATGATGTTCTTCCATGAATGAACTGTTAAATGAAAAGGACTGAAAAAATGACTGAAATGACTAAACTGAAAGAAAGGACTGAATGTTTAATGTATAAAAATGCGTAACGGCCACATGAATGAATGAAAAGGGTACCAAAGGAATGGGCAGATTGCAATGCCGGGCAAGTAGTACTGGTAGTGCACCCAGTGCTGCCCCCTGACTGAAAAGGGATTCCCGACCCGTGGCCACGGGCGGAGTCCGGGTCTAAAGGAAGACTGCTAGCCCCAACACACGGGGCGTAACAGTGTGTACCTGCCAAAGAAACTGATAAGAAAGAATATATGGATGCACGAACTCTTGAAGAAATGAAGGCACTAATGGGAGATACGTTTTATGAAAAGAAAACTCTTCTTAAAAAAAAAAATCTCATCCAGTGATGTTTTCAAATGAATGTATGCATGCATGTACGTATAGTATGTATGGAATGATGAATGCATGAATGAAAACCTATGTTATTATATTTTAACTGTATGAAGTAATGTTTATTGAGTATTTGACTCATTTTAATTTTTATGTGTGCCCCTCCCCCCACAGGAACTGAATGAGCAATACGAGTCCCAAGGGAAAGAGCACGGAAGTCTAGGCATGAGAGTTTTAACTATATGAGAGGCCATTTTATCTTAAGATTAATGTTTTTCGCTGTAAACCTCCTTTATTCTCAAAGCACATTTTATTTTATGACGTAGAATCTTGCACCCTGGGTATGGAAGCAAAAAGTTTTAAATCGAACGGTAATTCTCGTCTTCTTTTCCAAAATCATTTTATAAAAAGTCTCACCACAAGGACGGGCGTTACACGAAGGGCTACTATTTGGTCCTTCACCTAAGCCAACAAAAGGACGATGGATAGTGGAGAGAGAAAGGGACAACGAAATGGAAAAATAGAGAGAGAAAAGGGGAGAATGCAACTACCGGGTGAAGCTCTAGGAGAGAAAGGGAGAGAAAGTGACTGTCGAGCTCGAGCGAAAGGGAGAGAAATAGAGAGAAAGGGTATCCGAATCGAGAGGAATGGAGGGAAAGGGAGAGAGAAGAGAAAAAAAGAGAGAACTTAAGTTTGAACACCGATAGAATAAATAGAGCATTCTCACTTCTAACACAAACATCTCTTCTCAATCCTTGTGAATCTCTCGACATACCTCTCTTTATTGTACTTTCAAATATCTCTCTCTTTGCCCCTCTATTCGGCAGGTCGAACATTTTCTTTTCTTTTCTTTTTTTTTTTTCATGGAAGTATTCCTTAACTTTTCGATTACCTTGTGGGTGACTCTCGTCGACCGTTTCTTGTTGGTCACATAGTAGACGAGTTGAGTTTTCACACCCCAAACTTACGATTTTGATAATATGGCTATACTTAACTTTACTTGTAGACCTTCTATCTCTCTTGCCTTTCATGCTCTTGTGAGTCTGTGACTTTGTGTAAGCTTACTTCTCTTGAAAGGAAATCTGTATTTAAGCTCAAATATGGTAGGGAATATGAGGTTTACAAGAAAGAAAAATATAAGACCAAAATATAATTCAATAAAGCTCAAAGGGGTAGCTAGGGATAACGATAATAAACAGGTAAGCTTGAAAGGCTCAATAGATCCAAAAAAAATGCCTTAATCTTTTCCCCAGTAATATTCTGTTTAGGATTTCACCTCAAGTGTAATCAAACTAGTTCTAGATTAAGTTGAGACCATACAAATTCACATAAAATCTCTCTAGGTATGCAAAATGATTAATGATCATAAGAAGCATTCATTGAACATATAAAATATCAAATTAAGTAAGATCAAGTAAAGATTAACAACTAGACTTAAGCAATAAGAATTTTTCCTAAAAATTATAATCAATTTCAATCATCTTCTTATCATAGGCTTTTTATTCATCAAACCATACTTTTTTTATCATTATTATTATTATTATAATATAAATAAAATAATATCATTTTCCCCCAAACTTAAATATCACATTGTATTCAATGGGAAAAAGAAAGAAAAACTAAAGCAAAGAATGAGAGAAGGTAAGAGATGCTCCCCTGATTTTTTTTTTCTCTGGTCTTCAAATTGAATATTTTCCTTAGTCGTGTATCCCTTGGAGATCTCCCCGGCCTATTCGTTCCTTAAATTTGATGGAAGCAGTTTGGGTTCAAGCTTGGGTGGTTCCTTAAATGGTACCTTTGGAAATTCAGCTCCATAAGTCTTGTTGGCCATGACCACATATCTGTCGCTTATTTGAAAACAAGAATGTACCTCGGAAGGGAATTCTATAGATTTAAATACTTCAAAAGTGACCTGCTCCTCGCCCTCTTCATTGTCGAGTACAATGAAGTTAGCCGTGAAGATGAACTTATCAACTTTCACTAGTACGTCCTCAATGAGTCCTCTCGGGTATTCAATGAGTCCTCTCGGGTATAAAGAGATGGTGGTCGGATTTGCTTCTCCAAGACCTAGTCTCCTAAAAACAGAGTGGGGCATTAAATTAATATTTGCCCCTAAGTCACATAAAGCATTATCAAAATATGAATTTCATATAGTACAAGGGATCGTGAAACTCCTTGGATCTTTCAACTTAGGCGGCATCTTCTTTTGTAAAATTGCACTACTCTCCTTGGTCAGCATTATAGTCTCATGCTCCTCCAACTTCCACTTGTTTGATAATATATCATTTGTTTTCTTAATCTCTGCGGAAAATGAATTGGTAGATCATAAATTGAAGGAGAATAAGTTTCAGATATAAACTCCATGGATTTCTTGGGTTTTGCAACACCTTTATCCCCTTTAGTCTTCTCAGCTTCCTGATCGGTCGCATCCTACTTTGCTTCTTTCACCTTGGACTCAGGTTCCTTCATCTCAAACTCCAAGTTTTTGGAACTTCTACATCTTGCTCGGTATTTAATGTTTGTGGCTACTCATATGTCCACCCATTTTTCAATGATATGGCTTTGACATGTTCCTTCGGATTGGTCACAGTGTTGCTCGATAAAGTCCCTGTTGTCTGTTGTGAAATTTTGCAAGTGCACGAAATCGTACCAAGTAATATAATGATAAGAAAGATGTCGAACCCACAAGGACTATTTATCTATTAACTATTGAAATTGTTCTAATTCTAAGTTATTTGAAAATCAAGAAAATTGGTGGATTTTGAATTAGAAAAATAGCAACAATTAAATTAAATCAACAACTGAAGAATTGACCAAACACTTGAAAAGAATAAGATTTCACCCAAGAAGAAAACACTAAGGCATCCGACTCACCTAACCAATCTAATACCAAATCCTAACCATACAATCAATCAATTATCATCCTATTTGTCGACAAAATATTCTAACTTATCTAAGACCCTTTATCGAGTAGTATTAGGATTACTCAAGATACGATAACCCGCGATATGTTTATGCAAATTTAAAAGCATTTGCGCACATTAAGATTAATAATATTTCAATTAAAAGCCGCACAAATTACGTTGGCACATTCCTGTCTTTTGTTCAATTCATGACATACATCATACGAAGCTAAACAACATGCATCATCTCTCAAATTAACATGCACAACAAATCATTCAACTATTGGCCAAATAATTGAAGCCATTAAACACATCGTAGCCTTAGCAATAAAAATTAGTTTATAATCTAATCAAAACAAACCATAATAATTCTGGAATTCATAATGAGAACTATACAAAGAGAAGATTAAAGAGTTAAGAAGGAAATTCTATGTAGATCGAGAATCTCTATCGTTGATGAACTCCAATTCTTCAGATTTTTGACCTCCTGCTTGAAGTACCATTTCCTCTCTGAAGATGTTCGTTTTCAGCTCTGTCTTAAACACGAAAGTTGTAGGTTTTTATCCCAGCTTTCCGTAGACACCAAGATTGCCCTTATTGGAGTTTTCTATAAAAAGTTATACTCAAAATACTGAAGTGTATTTTAGAAATTCGATAGTTTTACGACTTTTGACTTGATTAAAGGTGCTACCCGCCCCCTACGGTGCGGGGCTACCCCTACCCCACCCCCCGCCCCTGCATGGGCAGGGGTGGGAAATTGTTTTCCGTACCCCGCCCCCGCCCATGAGGGGGTGGGGTACCCCATCCGTTTGTCGGGGTGCTGGGGTGGACCCCCATCCGTCCGCCCCCAACTAGGCCTTCGGCCTAGCTCAATTTTCTGGGCCTTAAATGGTTCTGAATCTATTTTTGGGCCCATAATTTAACAAAAATAAATAAATATATTTAAAAATTGAAATATATATATATATAACTATTAACTAATTAAGTAATAATCATCACTAAGACACTAAGCTATTACAAATTACAATTTACAATTATACAAATCAAGACTCTAAGAGAACTAATAAACTATTATAATATTACAAATTCCTCTAAAAATATTAAATATGACAAATTGTATTGTTAACTATTATAGCAACATTACACTTAATTGTAAATTAACAATTATAACTCATAACTTTTCAATTTGATCAATTTGGGGTGGCACTGTGGCAGTGAGTTCACTGAGTGGTGAGTTGTATCGACTACTGTAAGACTGAAAATCAAGATCATAAAAGTTAATAAGTTATAAAACCTAAAATATTAATAAGTTGAAAAGAAAACAAATTAGAATTATAAAGTTATAAAATGAAACAAAATTAAAAAAATTAAAATACAAAATATTAAAAGTACTAACCAAGATGAGAATGGGATTGAACAATTAGAATTTAAGATGAAGATTAGGCAGATGAGCATAGATCGGTCATTAGGAATCAGCATATGTATATTAAGAATATAAAAGCTAAAAAACATACAAGCAAAATAATTAGATACTAAAATATGATATAAAATTATAAATGCAAAAAACATATAAGGGACAAATTGTGCAAACCATGGTAATTGTGGGTCCAATACAAAATCATACCGCATCGAAGGTAGCTGTAGAATCCATCTTATGTATCACTATAACAATTAAATTTGAAATCAAATTAATGAATACCAATTAAATGAAAATAAATAAATTAATAAGAAATTAGAAAATGAAATTAAAATAAATACTACATCCAGGCTGATCACCACCTTCCTCCTCGACATCGGCCTCCTCATACTCAAGAACATCCGAAACATGAATTGGAGTTCCCTTGATCTATTTTTGCATGCAAATCAAAGCCTCCACAGTGGTAGGAGCTAATGAACTCCGAAATGAATCTAATACACGCCCTCCGATGCTAAAGGCCTACTCTGAGGCTAAAATGCTAACAGGGATGGCCAAAAGGCTGCGGGCTATCTCTCCAAGGATGAGATACTTCACTGCATTCACCTTCTACCAACTTAATATATCGAAGTCTCGTAAAAATGGCAGAAGCTCCGTTGCTAAGTATCTGTCTATCTCTGATTGATCCTCTTCAGAACTCCGGATGAAGGGGGTCTGCTCAAACCTCTCACCCCAATCCAATCTACGTCTTTTCTCAACCTCGACTTCTTAAACCTGTAGGGGATAGGTGTAGATGTCGCAATATTACCACCTCGCAGGACGGTAAACTCATTAAATATTCTACTAAGGGTTTCCTGAACCCTTGCTGCAATAAGTTTCGCCCATGCTTGCTCGTACGCAAGGGCCAATCCAAATACCATGCCATCCACCTTAAACCTCGGGTCAAGGATGATAGCTGCATATAACAAAATATTAGCCCCAGTAAAATCTCTCCAATACTTGTCGTACTTTGATTTCATAACCAATGTCATCTCCCGCAACCTAATGTGACCACCCTCGACCATGTCATCTAATTCTTGTTTTACCTTACATATTTGCTGACAGAATTGATGGGATGTAGGGTACAAAGTTCCAGATGTCGTCGTGGTGACCTCGTAAAAAAACTCAAAAACTCTACAAAAATATATACAATTTCCCAATCATCATCTACGGGTTTCTCCAATCCCCCGTGATCATCAAAATATTTAACATATTGGATGTCTTCATCACCCAATAGTGCAAATGCCAACTTATATTTTTGGGCCACCTCCAACATAAAAAATGTTGAATTCCATCGTGTAGACATATCAGTACAAAGGCCATTCTTGGATGTTAGAACCATAGATTTCGAAGCAACCTTGAATTTCTCCAACCTCGAAGGAGAAGATCTCACCCATCTCACAGCAGTCCTGATTCGAGCAATCGAATCATGAAGATCCCTCAGACCATCAGTAAAAATAAGATTCAGAATATGTGCCACACATCTCACATGCAGACACTCACCATCCAAGATATTCTTATTTGCCTCTCTAAGATAGGTCTTCAGATGTCTCAATGTGACATTGTTAGACGAGGCATTATCAACTTTGACTGTGACAACTCGGGTCAACTCCCACTCCTTTATTGCGGCCTCCAAGGCCTTCCCAATTGTCTCACCCTTATGATCAGGGATTTTACAAAATTTTATAATTTTCTTATGCAATGTCCAATTGCAATCAATAAAATGCACAGTTAAAGACATATAATTAAAATTTTAGACTAATGTCCAAGTATCAATGGTAAGGCAAACAAATTGACCCGCCAATTCACCCCTCAACTTCTTTTTTTTAGACCAAAAATATTTTTTTACATCTTTTGCCACCGTGTGGCGAGAATGAATATTAAACATTGGTTCCAAGTAGCGAGAATACGCTGGGAACCCTTTCCCATCAACAACTTGAAAAGGTAACTCATCCATGATGATCATACGAGCTAGGTGTCTTCTACACTCATTGGGATCATACTTAGTATACCCCCTCAAAGTCGCACCCCTACTAGTCTCATCCGCCATTTTTTGAAGTCCAATTTCTAGCCTAGATTGGCTCTTCTCTTGTAATGATCATAATATTGGACTTTTTTTACATTGCTCTTCTAAGTGCACCTTTAATTGTGAGGTGCCATGTTTCCTATAGTGGCATCCATAAAGTTTTCCACAATGGTTACACTTGGCTTGGAGGTTATTGGAGTCACCACCCTCTAGTTTGGTGAAATGAACCCAAACTATGGAAGCAGGTTTCTTGTTGGGCTTGGGGGCAGGGCAATGTGTCGTAGGGGTAGGTGTTGGGCCAGGGGTAGGGGTAGGAGTAGGGGTACTGTACGTGTAGGGGTAAGGATAGGGGTACCCTGGGCAAGGAAATAAGACCTCACACTAGAATCTGCTGGCATATCCATGAACTCAAGCAAACAAGAAATTTGAAATTATAGCAAACATAGCAACATGCCAAACAATTAACATCCAAGCATTAACATATATATTGGAAGTTGGAAGATCAGACATCAATGATCAGACATCAAACATAAAAAAAATGAAATGCCCAAATTAAAAACATCAAACAAAAAAAAAATGAAAATGTTTACACCCTTAATTGGATTCAATTGATGAAAATGAATATCATTATTGGACGCTATTGGACATTATCAAAATAAAAATAAAAAGTATTTAAAAAATAAAAAATCATTAGAGAAATATAAGTAATAAAAAATAATAATCCAATGCCAAATGCTTGCCCACCATATATCTGTTTGGATACTCTACGGTTAATTCTCATAGCTTTCTATATGGCCTAGCTAGCCTCGTACGGGTTATAAAAGTTGTAAAGAATTTTTACATAAACATATAAGAATGTGAAAGTATATAAAAAAAAAACATTCAATTAAAATGGTTCGATGTCTTTCTAATTTGGAATTTAAATTTAGATAAAACCTCTAAAGGACACTAATATCTCAATTTCATCCGTCTATATAAAGTAATACGATATTTTTCATCATCCTTAAATCATCTAGCTCTTATACTATATTTTGATAATAACATTTTTCATTTAGAAAATATAAAATATAGTCATTTACAAATGTTAGAGCCTCAGAAATGTTTGATGTTTCCCACAATCTTTGAAACCCCTAAATTATTTTAGGGTGAATCGAAACCCTAAATTATTTTAGGGTATTTCGAAAAAAAATGAAAATATAAACCACGGAGTCACGGACAGATTCACACATGACTACACAGTACACATTGTTCATCAATAATTCAAACCACATGCACAATCAAGTCTCCACAGCACACAATTTACAAATCCTCCATTTCCGATTAAACCTCATCCTTCCTCCAATCTTCATTCCATAAAATAAATATCACAAACAATTAAAGTAGATTTAGGGTTTCTTACCTTCGGCAACGGAGATGA
This sequence comes from Juglans mandshurica, assembly GCA_022457165.1. NCBI lineage: Eukaryota > Viridiplantae > Streptophyta > Magnoliopsida > Fagales > Juglandaceae > Juglans > Juglans mandshurica. Next base: position 20,892,675 of record CM039619.1, on the reverse strand, counting down.
AGACAGAGTCACGAAAGGCTACGACGACAGCTACGGTGACAGCGACGGCGACGGAGATACAAATTGCAGAACGTAAGCGACTGAGCGGTGAGAGAGAGAGAGAGAGAGAGAGAGAGAGAGATTCTGGGTAGCGTAATGTTGCCCCGGGGCGGGTCTAAACAAATAACAAAACAACGCCCTTTTTCCATTGACGAAACGGTGTCGTTTTGTTATTTGTATATTTAAAAAAAAAACAATGTCGTTACATGCTCGGGTTATTTTATATATATATACTTATATATAAGCGGGGTGGGGCGGGGGTCGCCCCTATCCCGCCCCCGCCCCTGACTTGGGGCTTAGATGCGGGTGGGGCCACCTGCCCCCCCGCATCTGACGGATGGGGGGCTCCACCCCAAACTTGATGCGCCCTTTCTGCCTTCTATATATTCAGTTTTGGCCAAGGCTTTAACACAAAAGTTCTAGGGTTTTCTCTTGGCTTTCTGTAGACTCCAAAATTACCCTTATTGGAGTTGTCCAGAAAATGTTATCCTCCAAATACCGAAGGGTACTTCAGAAATTTCGAGAAATGAACGTTTCCTATTCTCTTGATGACTCCTTCAATTTCCATGACTCCTTCAATTTATTTATTCCTAAACAAAAATAAACAAGATAAATAAAAACTCTAATAAATAAGAAAATTAAACACAAACTAGTATAAAATTAAGAATAAAAGTATGACAAAACTTATATAGAAATTAAGCACATCATTGTCCTCTCGGTAAGCATATTTGAGAGCTGATTGATTAGTGCCTCAAGATTACCGATTGAAGCCGAGTTGTTTTGCATGTACTGCATAATCGTATCTTCAAGTGTCGGCTTCTTCTCTTGCTGTCGAAACTGTTGAGGTGGTCTAACCGACACTTGGTTATTGCTCCATGAAAAGTTAGGGTGATTTCTCCAATCAGGATTGAACATGTTTGAATAAGGATTGTTTTGACGTTGGAAATTGAACATGTAATGTGCTTGTTCATAACTCGATTAGGCAAAAAGATTCCCCACTTGGCAATCTACACTTGAATGATTTTCTGCGCAATGATCATAAACAACATTTGTTTGAATAGCATTAACGTTCATTTTACCTAGTTGTTTGGATAGATTTGCCAACTTGGCCGCAATTGCAAACATAAAGTCAAGCTCAACGACGCTGGCCACCTTCTTTGGCATTGCTCTCTCTGTAGCCCACTGATAGTTGTTAGACACCAACTCTTCCAAAAGCTCATATGTGGCTTCATAGGTCTTACTCATTAATGTTCCTCTTGCGGCTGTATCAACCATAGATCGATTTGTGGGTCCAAAACTATTGTAAAATGTCTGTACTTGAAGCTAGGCTGGGAGGTCATGATGTGGACACTTGTGCAATAAATCATTGTATCTCTCTAATGCCTCTTATAATAATTCACCTTCAAATTGGGTGAAGGTAGTGATATCATTCTTTAACTTCGCTATCTTGGCCGAAGAGAAATATTTTGCTAAGAATTTTTGTGCCAACTCCTCCCAGGTGGTGATGATGCCGGGTGGCAAAGAGTTCAACCAAGTTTTTTTTTCCCTAAATGAAAAATGAAAAAATTTTAATCGAATCACATCATCTATCACTCTACTATGTTTAAAAGTATCACAAATTCTAGAAAATTTACAATATAGACATTAAGATCCTCTTGTAACTACCCCCAAACTAGGCAGTTTGTTGAATCATTTCAATGATGGCCAGCTTGATCTCGAAATTATTGGCTTGTATAGCAGCCCGCCTTATACAAGATGTCACCCCATTGATAGAGGGCATAGCATAGTCTCTTAACGCCTTGTGCTCCTAGTCGGCCATGTTAAACTTAGATGTGGCGACCTCTTTCTTTTTCTCTTTATTGATCCGACGTTTCAACCTAGGGATCGAAAGTGTATGCTCTAATGATTTAGATTGGGGCATGCACTTCTAATTCCTGAAAAGAAAAATCAAGCTGAGATCTAATTTAAACCAATAAAATCATATCCAAAGTTGTAAAAATCTAGCTAGTATCAATATCAATAACAAATAATTATTCCCCGGCAACGACGCCAAAAACTTGTTGTGCTGAAAATATCTGCAAGGGTACAGAATCGTAAGAAGTAGTAAAGTATTTTAAAGAGAATGGATGTCGAACCCATAGGGAATAACTATGCTATTAAGTATTAAAATTTACTAAATTAATTACAATTAGGAAAACCAAGATTCGAAGAATAAATTATCTAAATTGAACTGAAGAAAATAGTATTAAAATTAAGAATTTAAAGATAATAAGAATAGATCTAGAGCGTTTGATTTCACCTAGCAAATCCCACACAATTTATTCTTCTTTGTTATAGAATTGCAATTATCCCAAGTTGATGATAAAAATCTCTTAACTATTCAATATTTTCTCTCGAACAATACAAAAAATATCTCCAACTAATAACTCCATATCTCTATGTGAATTTAATTAATTGGAAATTCATTAAGTTCTTTGGGTTTTTCTTGAAAATCACACTAATCGCGGTAAAGTATCTCTACTTTCGCTCAAATAATGGTGCTTAATCCTAGAACTTTAATCACAAATCACCTCTCAGTCTCATTGCGATTTAATAGATTGAACAATAATTAGTTAAAAAATTGTAAGCATTAAGAATAAGAAATAAACACTCAATCATAGAAATATTGAAAATAAAATAACTTAGAACATAAATTGTATATTTAATGCTAGGCTACATCAAAGTTCTAAAAAATAGAATTAGTTCATAATGAAATTGAAAAGAAAACAATAAAACAACTGTTCTTTGTTGGAGTCGGTTGATGAAACATGCAGCTCTCACCTCTGCCCTCCAGATCTGCCTCCTCGAAAGAAATTTAAATGATAAACTCTGGACTATTGAAATCTAAAACTCAGACTCTTCTCCCTTCATCCCACAAGCCGGGATTAAATAGATATCAAAACTTCAAATGCGAAAACATGATAAATGCGGCTACAATCTAGCCTAAAGATTTGGAAAATAATTTCTAAAGATAAATGTTAATATAAAAGAAATTATCCCAAGAATAATAGAATTATCTAAAATGAAAAATTCAGTAATAAGCGGCTTGATTTACGGAGTTCGGGAGGATTTGGTGGTCAGCCATCAGATTGATTACGGAACTCAGAAGGGTCCCACCAGGTAAATGCTGTGTGCACTGCATATAACTGGTCTCCTCGCCTACCGAGAGGAAAGACTCTCGACCAGGATGATAGAACCCTCTCGCCAACCTACCGAGCGGTAAAGCTGCTCGCCTTTACTAGTTGTTATCCACGATATCGTTTAGATTAGTCTTTTAAATTGGTCGTTTAGACTAATCGCCCAATCTAGTATCCTGGAGCCTTGCGCCAAGTCTTCTCGTCCAGAAGGTAAAATATCTCGCTTATCGCCTACTCCTCGGCTCTCTTCAGATCTCACTGACTCTCATCGGTTTGGTTCTGTCTCTTCTTTTGTATCAAAATGCTCTCATTTTACACTAAATCTTCTCATTCCTTCAAATCCAAGAAAATAAAGAAAAATAATATAGAAATAAAATAAAATCAATAGAATTAAAGGAAAACTGACATTTTTCATAGATAAAAATCACACTTATCAGTGATTACCAATGCAAGATTAAATATCACCTCGGCAAGGCCAACATTGTGGCTGATCTCTTAGTCGCAAGGCTCATACTGACTTGCCATCTCTATTGTCTGAGATGAGGAGTTTGTTGATTGGAGATCTGCCTTGAGATGCAAAATTAGCAGTGGTACAAGTGATTATTCCCGTAACTGAAGAACAAATCCTGGATGGTCAACGTAAGGGTGACAAGTTAGAAAAGCTCCGACAGAAGATTTTGAAATCCAAAGGACCGCAACATTTCACCATCGGGAGAAATGAGATTTCTGTATTATAAAGAGAGAAAAGTGATTCCTAATATCACTGAACTGAAGGAAAAGATCCTAGGGGAAGCACATTGTACCCCTTACATGGCTCATCCTGGCAGTACAAAAGTGTATCGGGATTTGAAAGGTCAGTTTTGGTGGGATGGAATTAAGAAACAAATGGCTGAATTTGTGGCAAATGCTCTGTTTGCCAATTGGTGAAAGCTGAACACCAAAGGCCAGCAGGAGAATTGCAACCATTGCCAATCCCAGGAATGGAAGTGGGAAGATGTATCAATGGATTTCGTAATAGGTCTACCAAGGACGTCGTCAGGTAAGAATTCTATATGGGTCATAGTCAACAGACTGACAAAGAGTTTGCACTTTCTACCCATAGCTAATACAAACTCTATGGATAAGCTCTCTCAAATTTATGTTAAAGAGATAGTCCGATTGTATGGAGTACCTAAAACCATAGTCTTAGACCGAGATACACGTTTTACTTCACGTTTTTGGCAGAGTTTGCAAAATATGTTGGGCACTCGTTTGAGGTTTAGCAGTGCATATCATTCGTAGATTGATGGACAGATTGAGCATACAATCTAAACCTTGGAGGATAAGCTGCGAGCATGTGTGCTGGAACTATGTGGTGATTGGGAAAGTCACCTACCGTTGGTAGAATTTGCCTACAACAACAGTTTCCAACCCACAATACAAATGGCACCTTACAAGGTATTGTATGGGAGAAAATGTAGATGCCCGCTGTATTGGGACGAAGTCGGAGAAGAAGATATTAGGACCCAAATACTTACAGGAAGTTTGGAAGCAAGTAACTTTGATCCAAGAAAGGATGAAAGCGGCCCAGAATCAGTAGAAGAGTTATGCCGACAACGGACAAAGGAGTTTGGAGTTTGCTGTAGGAGATTGGGTATACATCAAGGTATCACCCATGAAAGGAGTCATACGATTTGGTAAAACGGAAAAATTGAGTCCCCGTTACGTAGGATCCTATAAGGTAGTGGAAAGAGTTGGTCTTGTAGCCTATCGGTTGGATTTGCTAGCTGAGATGCAAGGAGTGCATGATATATTTCATGTGTCAAATTTAAAGAAGAGCTTCGGAGAAAGATGACCAGTGGTAATGGAGCCCAACAGTATTTGGCTTCAGCCAAATTTGTCATACAAAAAATGGACAGTGCAGATCGTTGATCGTAAGGAGTAAGGAAAGTAATCTAGAATAACCCATATTTTCAAGAAGAAACTTGGGAATGGGAGGATTCAATGAGGAATAAATACCCTCATTTTTTTGTATCTTAGACCGAAACATTTGATGAATACATGTGTTTGTTTGAATATATGTCTGATTTGTTGGTGTGAATTCTTATATGTTCATTTTTGTCAGCCTAAGTGTAGTAACGTTGTATGCACCAACCGTACCCTTGGAATAGGGAATGGCATGACCTAGGAAGACCCCATGTATGTCTGTTACGTTAGTATCTCAAATTAGAGAAAGATGAGAGCGTAGCCACTGAAATAGTCGTGAAAGAAGAGATCGGATGATGGCTGCACATTGGCGACAACTGGAAAAGTTCAAGCATCATTGTACTCATGTAATGGATGTGGATTCTCATGGGAATATTTTCTTACTGAGAGCATACTACATGAAGAACGACAACCCTCACATGACCCAACGATGTGGAAGGACATCGAGAGAATGCATTTGCTCGAACTCAATCAAGAGGCTGGAACGAGCCGCACTGTGATAGCTCATGCGAATAGGTATACCCCGTTTGAGACATCAGACACCTCTATAAATCGTATTCGATTCCGCAAGGAGGGACAATCCATTAAGGACACTGAGCTGGAGATATAGCATAAGCTAAATGAGATGAGAGTAAACAAGTACTATGACTATGATTTGGAAACGATATTTTTTTTCTCGCAAGATTCAGTAACGAAATAAGCAAATGAAGTACCGTCCTCACCATCATCATCATCTGAAGAATCTACGACCGCGAGTAAGAGAGGTAATAACCCCGATATTACCTATTACGAATGCTTTGGTTGATGATTACAATGCCGATTTGAGGACGAAATCTTTTACTAAGGGGGAGGATGTGATAACTCGGACTTAGCTAGACTTTTATCTATAGTTTCGTTGCCTAAGTTCTTATTTTATTAAGGGCCATGAATTAAGCATAGAGTGATTAAGACCTTGGGCCTCAATATTATGCATCCAAAGTGCAAGAGAAGGGCCACTTAAGCCCTTACATTTTCAGCCAACTAGATGGGCTTAAGTCCAAAAGCCATAGGTCACACCCAACATTATGTGACATGTGCCACTCGTCGCGCATGCATAGTCCATGAATCTGGATGTGATAGTGGGATAAGGGAGAGAGAGAGTAGGGTTTGGGAAGGCCATGGGAGGCTTGCACGCCTATCATAGTGACAAGCCATTAGACTTGCCACATGTCATCCATGCATGAAGGATTCTAGACGTTAATCATGAGATTCACCTAGGGAAGGCCAAGGGCCACCTGGCCAACACGCCCCACACTCACCAAGGAACCCACCTCAAGCCACTTGTCATTTTGAAGAATCCCAAGAGATCTACGTAGGGAGGTGACGCATGGGAAGACTAAAGGGCTGATTTTTCCTACAGATTACATGGGGAACACCAAGAGGCATTCAGATTTTAAAGCCACACGCCCACCCAAGGGCATTTTCAGCCCACTATGCCATTTGTCACTCACTTGTTGGTGGAAGAAAGGTTCTAGAAGATTTGCCTTAGGGAAATGAATAAGGCATCACATGAAATTACACTTCTAACCCTAGATTTTCGGCTACCCTCACTTGCCACATGTCATCCTTTGGACATTCTAGAAGGCTTGGGAAAAGGAAGAGACACCTAGGGAACACGCAAAAAGTGAGAGGAAAATATCTTGCATGGGGAAAGGAGGGAAGGGGGAAGCACCTAGGAGAAGCTCCACACACCAATGCCACTTGGCATGCATGCACACTCTCCTTCTTAGGAAGATGAAGGGGTTTCGAGTCTTTTTACATTTCTGCTCATGAGGGTCATTGAACCTGGACATTTTGGAGAGAGGCAAGAGAGACTTTCAGACTAACCTTCTTTTTTTTAAGAAGAAGACGATACCCCAATTTTGTTGATTGTCCTCGCTTATGGCGGAGGAATACCATGATAACAAGCAGGACACTTGGGATTTACAAATATTCAATAAAACCATCTCAGGCGTCAAAACCAGTTAAACAAAAGAACCTATACAATAAACTAAACAAATAAACCAATCTAAACATGCCTATCTTTAAAACCAAAACCAGCAAAACAAAAGACCAACAAAACAAACAATTAAGGTCTAAGACTAGGTTGACCAATCTTGTCGAGCCGAACAAAACCTCGCAACTGCCTAGGTAGAAACCCCCCTTCCTCATATCTGCATGTCAAGCCTGCTTCTCCTTGCCGAGCCAAAAAATTCGCAACTTGATTTGCTTCCCTATAAAGATGTCTGATAGAGAATTGGACCCCCTGATGCTCCTTAACCACCGCCTCCCAAAACTCCTAAAGGTACCAAACTGTACAATTGCCAGAAAGAATCCAGTCAACTTCTATTTTAGAGTCACATTCAATTTCCAGATTAAAGAATCTCAACTTTTTACATAAAACCACTCCCTCAAGGAGGGACAAAGTTTAGCCTCATTATTCGTTCCCTATCCGAAGCAAGCAGAGAAAGCACATTTTACATTACCAAAAGCATCCCCGATTACACCTCCTCCCCCACAAGAACCCAGATTACCCCTGCAACTCCCATCAACATTCAGCTTCACCCCTCCAAGGGTCAGTTTACTCCACGTAACTACGCCTGGTCTGCATCTATGAAGCGGCACCAGAGGAATTTCCAACATAGCGAGCACCTGTGCGTCGATGGAAGAGACCGATCCAAACCTAGCTTGTTCTGCCACCATTTTCCTTAGCCAAAATTTAAGAGATCTCCACACCCCTTCCATTGATTCAGTTAGACCTTCCATGCGCACCTTGCAACGGCGTTGCCATAGACACCAAGTTATAATAGTCGACAGTAAACCAATAAGAACGCCCCTTTGAGAAAAATTCTTAGGAAACGAAAACCAGTTGAGCACTTGACCCCACCATGTTCACGCAAGCATAATTGGAAGACCCATCACCATAGCAGCTCGGGCCCAAACCTGAGACACAAACTCACTAAAACATAGAACGTGTTCAAGTGTTTCAATTTTCCTAGTAGTGCAATAATCACATCTAGAAGCCAATTGTACTCTACATTGCTGCACTCTAGAGTCCACAGACAAACAATGAAAGCGAGCCTTCCACATACACAAAGAAATTTTTTTCGGCAAAAGCTTGTGCCATATCCACTCCATACCTGGAAGCTTTTCTCGTTTCAAGTGTATCACCTCCCACGCACTCACTAACGAGAACACCCCATCCGACGTCGACTTCCATATGAGGACGTCCACCCCTTCTTTACATGCAGGTAAGGAACAAAAAATCTCTCCCATAACATCAGTGCCAACCAACTCCTCCAACTGTTCAAAATCCCAATAAGAAGCATGCCAACAATCCTTTATTTGAAGTAAAGGATTAGAAATCACTAAAGCTCGCAAACAAAGTGGCCCAGAAACAAGTCACCGATCAAACCAAAAAGACACTATTCCTTCTCTAACTCGCCAACTGATATTATCACAAACATCTAGGAAAACTCTCATTACCGATTTCCAAAACCTTGAGCAGCCGGCGTATTTTTTGCAAGAGAGAGGTTTCCACGTTTCACACACTTTGCTTTGATATAGCGAGTCCAAAGATTATCCATAGACAACAGAAGCCAAGTGAATTTCATATAAAGAGAACATTGCACATCCACGAACTCCCTAAGACCTAATTCCCCTTTCAAAATCGACGAGCACATCTTGGACCGGGGATACCATTTTTTCTTTGCCTTCTATTGACATCACCCCAAACAAAGTTGATAAGATGGAATTTATTTTCTTCAAAGTAACCCTCGACACATCAAGCATAGATAGCAAGTGCGTAGCCATACAAGAGAGCACATGCTTCAAAAGAACCAAATGACCCCCGTGAGATAACTTAAATTTCCAACCCACCACCTTATCAGGATTTTCTGCACAAGCGACTCAAGAAATCTGGCATTAAGGTGACTAGACACTAAAGGAACCCCAAGATATGTCACTGGGAATGACCCTTCCACAAAGCCCGAACATCACAACAATTCACGCCTACGTGACAAATTAATAAGCTAGGAAAAATACTGAGCTGATTTTCCCTTGCTAATTTGTTGCCCCGACCAATTTCCATATAGCTCCAAGGTTCTCAACAATGTCCAAAAAGACCTTACATCTCCATTAGCAAAAACCAACAGGTCATTTGCATAGAGTAAGTGTGAAATCAAAGGTGCTCCAATCGGATGGTAAACGTTAGCAATACTCCCTTACACAAATTTTCGAGATAAAAGCCGAGAAAGAATTTCTTCCATAACAATAAAAAAATAAGGCGAGAGTGGGTCGCCTTGCTGCAAGCCTCTAGAAGGTTGGAAAAAACCTTTATAGGTTCCATTCAGCATAATAAAAAACCAAGGAAATTGAATGCAATCTGCAATCAGCCTGCAAAAATTAGCATTAAACCCAAAACCATTAAGAACCTCTGAAAGGAATGGCCAATGGACTCTGTCATATGCCTTTGCCATGTCAATCTTAATCATGATATTGCCTCCTTGATTTTTCCTGTATAGCGAGTGAACCATCTCCTGAGCAAGAGTAATATTTTCAAAAATACTACGCCCAAGAATGAATGCTCCTTGTTCCTGCGAAATCAACTTTGGCAACAATTTTGTCATCCTTTGAACCAAAATCCTTGAAAAAACTTGATAAGCCACCGACCAAAGGCTTATGGGTCTAAACTTGTCAAAGATTTTTGGATCTGGCACTTTTGGAATCAAAACAATATAAGAAGATGAATAAAACATTGGTAAAGAAGCACCATTAAAAAAATCTATCTTCACTTCCACCACGTCATCCTTCATTATCTCCCAACAAGACATAAAAATCGGAACCGAAACCATCCAGACCAGGAGACGTATTTTTCAAAATAGAGAAAACTACTGCTCGAACCTTTTCAACCGAGGGAACCTCACAAAGCATTGCATTTTCTGCGGTAGAGATCACAGGACGAACAATTTCTGAAATGTCCGCAGGTTGCACATTCAACCTCATGATTAAGAAATTCTGAAAATGAGTCGTGGCCCCTTGGTGAATTTCTCCGGCATAGATAAAACCATCCCATCCGAGAGTTGCATGCGCGACACAGTAGAGGACTCCCATCTTTGATTAACAGAGGCATGAAAAAACCTAGAGTTTTTGAGCCCATCGCGTGTCTTCCCTGGCTTCCCAGTCGGCAAGCTCCATCTTAGTCATCAAAAACTCCGCTTCCACTTCAGGATCATGTCTCTCCTATAGCTGGAAATCAAGAAGCTCCAACTTCTCCTCTAACGTCTTAACAGTGAGATAAACATGGCAAAAAATATTCTTATTCCATAGTTTCAAAGCAACCTTCAGCCAGCATCCTTTCCAATTCCCCACACCCGGACATCTCTTCGACTCGCTTCTTTAGAGTAATACTATAACACCTCGCTTCCCAAAAAAACATTTTAGAATTTTTGGGGAGCCAATGTGATACTACTAAACTTGAACTTAAAAACTTTTCTTTTTAACAACGCACTAGATCGAAAGTTTTCATAAATAAAACAAACTTTAATAAATACTTAAAATCCAAAATAGAGTTTGTGGAAGCACTTATTTAAAAAAATGTGGAAGTCTCATGTGTTTATCAAAATAATTTATTTAAACCTTAAACCATAAAATTAGTCATAGCATAATTTGTCTATGCCTCTGCCTCGCCTCCCGGAGTCAAGTCCTGTCCTGCAGTTTCATCATCATAAATGTCATCACCTGGGGTGGTTTAAAAACATAAAAATATATAAAAATGAGTCAAATACTCAATAAGCAACATATCATATAGTAAACATAATAAACATAAGGTTTCTTGAAAAATGTGCATACTCATAAATACATACGTAAATAACATAAACAGGAACATGAACTAATCTTTCACTTATCATAGGCCGTTACCCACTATTGATCCCATGAGTTAGGATTAGCAAATCTAAGTAGATTCTGATTCTGCCTATGGCCGCCCATACATAAGGAAGACATACTGAGTACACTACCAGCATGCACAACCTAGTAATGCAATATGCCCATAACATAGGTACCGTCTTCATATCATAACATAGGCTGTTACATATCTTATCATTCATTCTTCATCATAATTATACTTGCATACTCGTCATATCATAAATTTCAAAAGAAATTGCATGCATACTTGTCATATCTTGTCATATCATATCATATATTTCAAATGAAATCGCATTCTTTCATAAATGTCGTGATACATGTTTCTTCACATAAAATCAGGATTTTTCATAAATATAAACCTTCACATAAAATCATGTATGGCTTTCATAAATTATTTTAATGCATAACTCTCACATAAATTCATGACTTTTCATAAATCTTTTGATGCATAACTTCTTTTATAAAATCATGAGTTTTCATAACTAATTTAATACATAATTCATGTAAAATCATGAATTTTCATAATTTTATCACGTCTTAGGTACGTAAAATTGGCCTTCCAATGGAGGGCATACATGCATAATATTTTTATAAAAGATAAGCAGTTTACCGTACATACGTGTAAGGGCATGATCATGCTACTCACCTTGCAGCGCTAATCCACTATTTTTGACACGTAATTTGTATAAATTTCTAATTAAACCTGTGACTTTCTTTAAAACCTAAAATACTAAATAGGCTATACTTCTTAAAATCTTTTTAACACTAAAATATTCCCAACTAAAAATAAATAATAAAAAAAGTGGTTGACATAAGTAACTCAATTAAAACAAGGCCTATTCAAAAAAAAAAAAAGCCATGCGAGTCCGCCCATCCCAAAAAGAATTAGGGTCAGTTTTGGTGAAAAAATATTAAAAGTTTAAGCTCTTACACGAGGATTACACGGCCACTTTTTAGTGGCAATTTTTGTAAATACTGAAAAGTGAAAAACTGCCAGTATAAGTGACGGGGGCTAAAGACTTTTTGTTTGTTTTCAAAAAACATCTCATCTCATCTCATCTAATCATTACAACTTCTAATACAAAATAAAATAAACAATTCAACTTTTCAAATCCCAAAACAAAAATAATATTAAAAAAATATATTCTAACAATATTTTATTCAACTTTTTAACTTTAATCTCAACTCATCTCATCTCATCTCATCTCATCTGCGAAAACAAACGGGGCTATTAGATGTTTTGAAAAAGTAAGATGTGATTCAACTTTTAGATGGCAAGTTCTGTAAATTACAAAACAACCTACCCATGATTATAAGTCATAATGGTTCATTTTTATTTTACAAAGAAATAGAGGAGGTCTGGACGACAATGAAACCGAGAAGAAGAGAAAGCTGTGAGAGGAAACTGCGACAGAGGGAGAGAGAGATCTCATATCTAGCGGAAGAAAAGAACGGTATGAAGAAAGAGAGCCTTACCGAGTGAGGAGATTGATCTCGTGGATCTGACATTCCATGTGGTCGACGGTGGAATGGCTTGGTTGAGATTTTGTGAGTATCGGTTTGAAGAAGAAAGTGTATGGCATTTCGAGAATCTGATTGTTGTGAATTTTGCGTGGGAGGAAGGTGAATATATAGACAGGATTGGGTCTTCGACGTGTTTGTTTCAGATGGCTTCGTGAGATTCTTATAGACGATAGAGAGGATATATGGTAGGTTTTCTGATATGAGTTAGTCTCCCATTAAGATTTGGATTTATCAATCAAGGATAAGGATGAGGCTTACGAGTTAAGAAGAAATAAGGCTTAATATTCAAAATCAAACTCTAGAGATTATTGCAAAAAAATGGGGTCCTACATAAAATTTCAATAATAATATAATAATAATCTTATTAAAATTAACAATGTGAAATCTAACAAAATTATAAAAATAATAATAGAATATTTATAGTTATATGAAAAATACATAACTCATCTTATGGCCTAATCTTGTGATCGGGTTGTTATAAATACAATCTTCAATTCAATGGGAGTTGCTTTGGTGATACGTGTAGTGGCGTTGGCCTCTGCTTGGCGAGTGTTCTTCCTTCCTTGCTGCCCTAATGTGCCCATGTACATTATGGTTGTTATGGATTAGTCAACGACCCTGGTCCTGATAATTGGTGTAACGGTCACATTTATAATCTTGGTGGCCTCAATCGTTTGTTCTTTTGTCTTTGTCTTTAGAATGGTTCTAGTATCTGGTCTCCGGTTTTACTTCCTACTTCCATGGCACCAGGAGAGCCTGTAGTGTGTCATTCACATTAACGAAGTTGTCCACTCGGTACATGAACTCCCTTAAGGTAGATGGAGTTCGTCTGGCCAATTCAGTCATAAACAGGCTTCGGGGCTAAATTCCTCCTAGGAGGACGGCCAAAGTGATCTTTTCATCTTGGTTGTCTGTGGTGAGCCTCTCTTTATTGAAGCGCATCAAGTAAGTTTTCAAGTTCTCCCCCTCCTTCTGTTTTATGGTTAGCAAATAAGCGACTGGCTTACGGTACCTTCTACTTGCCATAAACTATGTGAGAAACTGCTTTGCTAGCTCTTCAAAATTGCCAATGGATCCGGGGCTCAGGGTCCCGAACCATCCTCGTGCTATTCTTTTCAATGTTAATGAAAAGGCGCGACAAGCTACCTCCCCGGAAAAGCTGTTAAGGGTCATTTGCGCTTTAAAAGTTTCGAGGTGATCAGCACGATCCTTTGATCCATCGTATAGGTCGATCTGTGGTACCTTAAATTTTGGACAGTAGTGGAATAGCCATGACTTACTCGTTGTAAGGGAGGACCATACATGTAAGGAGCTACCACAGAAGAGGAACCACCCATCCTTTTCGCCATCTCCCCGTACTTGTCCACTAAACTGCGCAGCTTGTCGTGCATCTCTTTCTTTTCCATCTCTTCGCTATTAACCCCCTCCACACTGTTTGCATCTCCTTCAACTTCCTCAAAGCACGAGAGCTATAGAAAAAACCGCAAGCATTTCCATTAACTAACACTAAAAACTGAGCAGTAGATACACAATGTTTAATCCACGCGCACCGCCTCTCCCCAAAACTACTTCTCCCAAGCATATAGGAAAGAAAGTCCTAGTTTACATGATCATACGCCTTCTCCATATTCAGCTTAGAAATGAAACCTGTGACACCCTCCCTCTATTGACTATCTAAAGATTCATTAGCAATCAATACAGAATCAAGCATTTGCCTACCCTGAACAAATTTATTTTGGGGTTTAAAAATAATTCTTTCCATCACCGTAGTCATACGATTGGCAAGTACCTTAGAAATTATCTTATAAATCCCACTGACAAGGCTAATAGGGTGTAAATCCTTCAACTCAGAGGCCCTTGCTATCTTAGGAATAAGAGCAATAAAAGTGGCATTGAGAGACTTCTCAAACTTATAATAAGTGAAAAATTCCTGGAAAACCCACATCACATCTATTTTCACAACATCCAAACAAACTTGAAAATAACCCAAAGAAAAACCATCTGGGCCAAGGGATTTATCTTTAACCATCCCACAAACCACCTGATAAACCTTATTTTCCTCAAACGATCTCTCCAACTTGCTTGCATAAAAAGAGTCCAATGAATCAAAAACCAAACCATCAAGATTAGGTTTCCAATCAGCCGTCTTGGTTAATAGAACTTCATAAAACTACAAAATATGATCTTGAATCTTGGATGGGGATGAAAGCACATTATTATTAAAATAAAGTAGCTCAATGGCATTACTACGCCTATGTGAGAGAGTCATTCTGTAAAAAACTTTAGTACATTTGTCACCCTCTTTCAACCAAAGGGCCCGCGAATTTTTCTTCCCTCAACAAAAGCCTCTCAAGCTTTATCACCACCTCTTTTTTCCTCAACAATGCCTCCTCATTCATAGCCTCAATCTCTTCCCCATCCTCCAGAGCATGTAACTCCTTCAAAAGGGAATTTTTCTTGTTGTCAACATTTCCCAAAACTTCAACATTCCACTTCTTTAAATCATTATTCAAGGCCTTTAGTTTACCTGCAAGAATAAAACTAGGAGTTCCTGTAAACTAATAAGAAGTCCACCAACTTCTAACCCTATCCGCAAACCCATCGGCACCAAGCCACGTATTTCAAACTTAACATACCATCGACCCCATGTATACCTCCACAATCTAGCATAATAGGAAAGTGAACTAAACAAACACGAGGCATTCTCTTCTAACATAGCTCAAGGAAACGAATCTCCCAAGATGGAGATATGAGGAATCTATCCAGTCTCAACTAACCCCTGTTGTTGGACCAAGTGAGTGCTCCCCTTACAAGGGAAGACATAAAAGATCCAAATCAAAGATAAACTTTGAAAACTCCTCCATAGAAGATGACATACTAGTATCTCTTGAACGCTTACTAGGGAATCGAATAATGTTGAAATCTCCACACATACACACCAAGGCAAATTCTACAAATAATACAAACCTGCCAATTCCTCCCATAAGAAGAATCTATCCATCCAAATTTGGCCCATGTACTCCTACAAAAGCCCATTTCCACCCATCTTCAATATTTTTAAAAGAACATGCTACAGTAAAATTCTCAATACACTCCTCCATTAACTCCACCACTCTACTATCCCACATCAAAAGAACACCACCTGAAGCTCCCGAAGAAGCCAAATAAGCCCAACCCACAAAGGAGCACCCCAACAAACTACTGATAATACTTCTATCAATAAAACCAAGCTTCATTTCCTGTAAACAAACTATATCAATCTTCCAACTACGAAGGAGAGACCTTATGTGAAGACGCTTGTTAGCATCATTGATCTCCCTCACATTCCAAGAGAGAATCTTAGGTTGCATGAGAAGCAAGAGACGCCCCCCTTTCAATCTGTCCCTCCCAACACCACCTTTTTTTGAATCATAATTGATGGAACATTACAATCTTCTTAACTCTCTCTCCTTCTTAGAAGCTAACTTCAGAACCGAGGAAAGACCAGCTTCGATAGCCACAAGAAAAGCCTTAAATTACTCTTCAAAACCAATACAAGATTTCCCCAAACATGCCTGTACTTCTTCAAACTTTTTTAAAACACAGTTTGATGCTAATCTAGTTGAAGTATGAGGTGGGAGGGTACGAAGAGGAGTCAGACTACCCACATTCTCATCAGAGCATTCCCCCTCATATATCTCCAACTATAAACCGGGCTCAACGGAATCCTTTCCATCTAAATACTCCTGATGCAGTTTTCCAGAATCAGCCACCACCAAGCTATCGACCATCTTAGCATTCAACAAATTATCAGCTAGGAGAATGGGCTTTAATGACATAGGAACCGAGTCCAAAAGATGCACATGATTAACCAGCAGAAAGAGAGACATGAACGGATAAAATAACCCTCCACTCAGCACCTCCTTATCGGCGTCCCAAAGCATTATTTCACCCTCTTCTACTTCCGACAACAAAGCTATTTCCATCACACCACTAGACAGTCGTCGGAGATGGACGAAATATTATGTGCTTCTTCCAACATCAATGGGGCAAGTATCGGGGCCGGCAAGCTTGAAGAAGAAATCGGAACCGAAACACCCGATACACTGAAATTATTTTTAATCTTCGACACCCGTTTCGGGCTTTGAACCAGGCCCAACCCATTCACTACACTTTTAACCTTCTGATCATTACTATTCTTGCAGCCCACACCTGATATCAACCCATCACCCATAATCCTTTCTGCAATTCCACCAGCCCGTTATTTAGTCCATCAAGACCCTCACAACCCAAACCCAACTCTACCCATTTCAGCATAATACCTACTTTAATCTTTATGTCTAATAGCGCCTCCTGCATGGCCTTCATCTTTATGTCTAAAACCTACTTTATGTATCTTGTCCAAATTCTGACAAAGACAAATATCTACCGAAACTATAATGACATCTTTGAGCCACCAACACCTGGTTCTCCTTCCTTCAAGTTTTAAAAACTCAGAGGGACCAACAGACGCTCCACAAGCTCCCACCACAGATGCCAACCAATCCAAAGCAGCAACATCAAAAGAGATAAACTTAGTGAACCTTCACTGTTTTCTATAATCCTCCACCATTGAGCATTCTCACATTTAAACTAAAAAATCTTCTAATCAATAACTATCTTCCGACTCGCCATCAAATAAAACTAGAACCAAGAACACCCAACAAACCAAAGAGAGAGGAAAAGAAAAGTAAGAGAAATAGAAGATGAAGATGAAAAAGAAATAAAAAACTGTAAGAGATTAATGGATTATTTCCGTGGAGAAGCATTGGAAATAAGAGAGAGAGATATATATATATATATATAGAGAGAGAGAGAGAGAGAGAGAGAACACCCTAATATTATTCTTCATTTTGTAGTGCCACCCTTTTAGCTTTGATTAATTAGGCTTCTTGTTTTTATTTTTTCAATTTTTTTCCATGAAAATTTCATTGGGCGAGGCTTATCTGAATTTGAATGTCCAACAAGTAAGTTGCAGGAAAGGTATTGGTTGGGACTTTTTTCTGATAAAAATATTACAATTGTAAATTGAAGTGAAGATATGTTGAACAAAGAGAGATAAATATGATGTTCTGGATATTGGTGATAAGTTTTAGGCCTTGTTTGTTTTCAGTAAACTTCTTAACCCATCTCATCTCATCTCATCTCATCTCATCTAATCATGGATTTTTTATGAGCAGAACAAGAGTTTTTTATGCTCTCTTTATTTTTTGGTATAACAGGTCTTCATGTGCCGCTTGCAATTGAATACAACATTAGTTTGTGTGTGTAGACAAAGTATTGTTGAGTCACTGGGGTTAATCTAATTGTTAAATGCTATGAATGATCAACAGCCCTCTCTCATTCCCCTAAACCCTCTCCCTTCTCTCTAAATTCCCCCAAACATCGGAATCAGCTAGAGGGGGTGGGAACTTTGGCTCCTTCCCCCCTCACTCCCTCCCTCTCCCCTTCTTCTCCTCTGCACGTCTGTTTCTTCATGTGTAGTGTTTTGGTTTTATTTTATAATTTTTCATGCCAAATAAAGGGAGAATCACCAATCAAGACTTTCTGGCACCCAACAGCCAATACGCGCCCCACCAGAAAGTTGCCCAGCCGCCGATTTTCATGACCACCAAACGTGGCCCCAATCGGAGTGGAGCGTAGCCCGCACGCGCGAGTCAAAAATTTCAGAGTTCCCCGACGCATGGCCCTCATGCGCCACCGAGGAGCCCTCTGCCGCTGCAACGCGCGGCAGTTCCAGAACCTGTGACTCTAGATCTCCCAAGATCGACTGTCGGTTTTCCTCCCAGCAGTGTTTTTGTGCACTATTTTTTTCGTTTTTATAGTATTTTCACAATATAGTTTATTTTATGTCCTGTCTTTAATTTCTAGAAAAATAAAAATTCAAAAATATAGTGCCTTCAGACCTTAGTCCAAATGGAGTGGTCCCCCCTTCGCTTAGGCAGTGCTTATGGTGGAGTTGGTGCTCCATACTTCGATTAGTCGGGTATGAGGTTTTGTTACTCGGTTACTGTTAATTCTGTAGTAGACAGAGTTGTGCTATCTTTTAGACTTAAGTCTTTAGAGATCTGTCATCTGGACTAGACCATGTCAATCACAAGAGTGTGCTAGGAAGTTATTAACGTTTGTAACTGGCTTGTTTTTAAGTCAACTTTATATATTCTTTATTAATGAATGGAATGTGATCCGTTATTATAAAAAAAAATGCTATGAATGATGCTTCTTTTATATATATATATATATATATATATATATATATATATATATATATTTATCTACTATATATATAAACGCAAATGTTGGATGAGCAGTATTTTCGTCTAACATTTTCTTTTCCGATTTTGCCTCTGCTTATATATTTACATATTTGCCCTTAGTTTTGTTACATTCTTAACATAACCGACTGTCTATAATATACAAACACAAATAATAATAAATAAATAAAAGTTTCAAATCCACAAAAAAAAAAAAAAAAATCCAGGTGTTACAAATAAACTCTCAAATCTCTAAGGTGGAAAAAAAATATGCTAAGATCGTAGAGGAAAATGCATATCGAACCAAAGGAAGAGAAAAATATATATAAAACCATAAATGAGAAAATAAGAACATTTTCAAATGTCGAGAAAAGAGCTTCAGATCTGTAAGGATTCGTGGAAAAAAAAAACCAAATATACAACGAAAAAAATGATAACAGGAAAAAAAGGCAAATATAAAACGGAAAAAAAAAACATATAACATTTTCAGATCTGAGAAATGACATCTGAAACTTGTGTGAGTTGAGAAAAGAAAATGCCAAGAAATAAGAAACAACTACAGAGAGAGGGATAAAACAAATGAAGAAGAAAAAATTTCCAAAATTGAAAAATATAACCTCAGAGAAATAAAACAGAAAATAAATTATTATTTCGAAGTCTGAGAAAATTATAACAGAAAAAATAAGTGCACATATCAAATAAAAAAAATTAACATTTTCAGATCTGAGAGATAATATCTCAGATCTGTGTGAGTTTCGAAAAGAAAAATATAAGAAATAAAGATACAGCTACAGAGAGAGGGATAAAACAAATGAAGAAGAATGTGACAATATACATCAAACGAAAGAAGGAAAAAAAAAATATCCACATCTGAAAAATATCACCTAAGAGAATAAAACAAAAGAGTAGAAAAAGAAGAAGAGAAGAGAATAGAGAAAAACAAGGAGAGGGTGAATGAAGAAGGGTCTGGAAGGTAAAATAAGGGGCTGTGGGGTCTCATCGAGATGTGTTTATAGGGGAGGGGGGAAAAATTTAGGGTTTGTTATAATAAAACGACACCATATGGATTTGGGGTTAGGAAGAGATATGTGGGCTGCATTCTTGTGATTTTTTTTTTTTGATAGAAAATCTTTTTAATTTTAAAAAAATAATGTTGTACAACATTTTATTTTGTTTTTCTAAAATATATATTGTATTTTTATTTTATTAATCAATTTCATTTAATGATTTATTTGGATATATAATTTCGAGAAACTATATATATATATATATATATACCTTGAATAACAAATCTTATACTAATAACAGATTTGATATTAAAATTTAATATTGATTGTTGAATATTAGATTTTATATTAATTCATCCAGAATATAATATCATCTCTTTGAATGAGCTTGACGCTTGTAAGGATAGTGATTTTGAAATAGGTAATTGTTATATTGGTAATTATTATATATATTTATATACTTTTGTTTCCTTATGAACTAACAACAAACATTTTGATGAAATATATATTTTAGTTGTTGCCAAATGATGCCATCAAGAGAAGTCAACATTATCCATGGAAAGACAACAGTTCAAGATATACAAGTTATTGATGAAATGTTTAAACACATCCCCAATTACATTTATAACATTTTTTATTTAATACGTTATAATACTTTTATTATTACAAATTTAATTTTATTTCCTACTTGTATAGCTTGAAGCATTTGTGTTTAAGAATGTGGGCTCGATTTGTTCATGACGAGTGTCAACAAATTTCAAACATTATTGTAGCAAAACCAATAATTCTTGGAACACGAATTAAAGTTGGTTCTTATAATGGTACTTCTCATTGAAAATAATATTCTTCTTGATTATTTATCATATATTTATATGTTTACTAATACATATTTATAATGTAAGTCTTTCTCTATCATCAAAATCAACAAGTGTTTTCATCATCAATCATCTTCTAGCACCTACAGTTTCATTACGTACATAGTAAATCATTTGTTTAAAAGAGCTTCTTTCATTAATTAATTTTATAAAATCTAAATTCTTTATTGCTTCATTCATTATAACATAATATCATATACCTTTAGCATATCTTATCTTTTTTTCACTAATTACGTGGCTTTAATTATTAATACAACTTTTTAAGGTAACACAAAATGATGCATTGCTAGAAGAAATCATTGTCAAGAATTTAGATACATTTAAGAGTATCTCAACCTAGTTTAGATACTAATTTAGAAATCATTGTCATTGCACGCGCTCTCTACCTAGTTTAAAAACGAATAGCAAACTATAAGAATTTTTAAACTTCAGTTGAAATTTTATAATATTTTCTCTCAAATAAATTATGATTTAATTTTAAGAAAGCTGGTGGATGTTTCTTTTTTTTTTTTTTTTGAAAATTCAAGCTTTCATCATTAATTTAGCAAGTGCTGGATACAGAGAGGGATTCCCTCCATTGTTATGCTCTCATGAGAGAGTTTTAGTGCATCATTGGCTAAACTATGAGCAATGCAGTTTGAGTTTCTAGATATAAATTGAACCGATCCATACTCCAAGTTCTGAAGTTCAGCCTTGATGTCTTGTATAATCAGACCTACTGAGCTCCAGTCCTTTGCCTCTGAGTTGATGTCGTTGACCACATTGAGAGCATCCCCTTCTAACAATACTCTTGAGATGCCTAGCTGTTTACATAAAAGGACTGCTCTTAGTGCAGCCATTGCTTCTGCAAGTTTGGCCTCAGGAAATATGAACCTTGATGATCTCAGAGTTGCTATTACACTTCCTTCCCAGTTTCTGATCACCACTCCAACCCCCATTCTGCTGTGCACTCGGTCAACTGAGGCATCCCAGTTTGCTTTATAAACATTGATTGGTGGGGGACTCCAGGTAGATAAGCCAATAAGTCTTCCAGTAATCCAGTCCACCTTCTCCCTATCATTGGCTTCTTTGAAGTCTTTGATCGATTGAAGAGCTGCTTGGGCTATCCGAGATGGATTCTCAAACTTTCCTTCGAACAAAAAGACATTCCTTCTCCTCCATACATGGTAAGCTGTACAGGCAAACAATTCAACTTCCTCCTCTCTGAGTATTGCTATTACATGTTCCACTACCTCTTTGAATGATTTGAACCCAACCTTCATTTTCTGAAGTCCTCTAGAGCTGACAGACCAAACATCCGTTACTGCAGAACAAGACCATAATGCATGCATAACAGACTCTATCTCCTGTCTACAGATGGGGCATGAAGGGTCTTCCTTAATTTTCCTCTTTTTGAGATTGAGGTTTGTAGGTAAAGACTCATGAGTAGCTCTCCAAAGAAACATCCTAACAGCATTTGAGGTCTTTAACTTCCATATTTTAGGCCACACTTCCTTCTGCTTTGGTTGTGCTGAGCTTTGTCCTTTTGAGTACTGCTCCATTGTGCCTAACAAATGGTATGCACTCTTGACAGTGAACTTGCCATCTTTGGAACATCTCCAAATAAGTCTATCAGGATTGCCACACCAACTAATAGGTATCTTGCATATATTACTGATGTCTTCTTCTGTGAAAATTCTCCTCATAATCGACATGTTCCAGGTTTTAGAAGGCTCATCAATCAGATTACTGACTTTCCAGCTTGCATGTCTCTGATCTAAAGGGGTCTGCACTTTGAATGTGGTTGGTTGAGGGATCCATTTGTCTCTCCAAATTCTAACTCCTTCCCCGTTTCCAATTCTCCATATCAATCCTTCCTCTAACACTTTCCTAACTTCCAAAAAGCTCCTCCAAAGAAATGAAGCATTGCTGCCCAGTTTAGCATTGAGGAAATCTGACCTGAAATAGTATTTAGCTTTCATCACTTTAGCAGCTAGAGATTGTGGCTGTTGTATTAGTCTCCACCCCTGCTTGGCCAATAAAGCCAAGTTGAAATTTTCAAAGTCTCTGTATCCTAGCCCACCTTCAGCCTTATTCTTTCCAATTAATTTCCATGGCAACCACTGAGTCTTGGTTTTATTATCTCGACTGCCCCACCAAAACTTTTGCATAAGTTTGTTCATAGCATTGAGGATAGTTTTTGGCATCTTGAATATGCTCATGCAGTATGTAGGTATGGCTTGGACTATTGATTTTAATAACACTTCTTTCCCAGCATTTGAGATAAATCTAACTTTCCAGTTTTGCATACGATTCCTTATAGAGTCCAAAACTGGTCTAAACGATGCTAGTTTGTTCCTTCCAACGCATGAGGGTAAACCAAGATATTTCTCCAACACTTTGGCTTCCACCATCTTAGAAGCTGAAATAATAGCCTGTTTTGTTTCAAGTGCTGTATTTTTACTGAAGAACATTGATGATTTCTCAAGATTGAGTCTTTGTCTAGAAGCTTCCTCATAAGTTTTGAGAATTTTAGCCATTCTACTCCATTCTAGTGCATTTGCTTTACAGAAGAGTAAGCTGTCATCTGCAAAGAACAGATGGTTAACCTTCAACGATCCTCTTGCAAATGGAAAGCCAGTAATGTGTCCCTTTCTCTCAGCTTCATCCAACATTCTCCCAAGGACTTCAGTACATAGAATGAAAAGGTAAGGGGATAGAGGGTCCCCTTGCCTTAAACCTCTAAAAGGTAGAAAGTGCTGTTGGGGGGCTCCATTTACTAGCAAAGAGTATTTAACTGAAGAGACACATTGCATAACTAAGTCTGTCCACCTTTTATCAAAGCCCATCTTTGACAGCACTGCCTCCATAAAAGACCACTCTAACCTGTCGTATGCTTTGCTCATGTCTAACTTCATTGCCATGTACCCCTCCTTCTTATACTTCATCCTATGTTTCATTGAGTGCATTGTTTCATAAGCTACAATGATGTTGTCTGAGATCAACCTCCCAGGAACAAATGCACTTTGTGATGGAGATATCAGCTTGGATAGAAAAGGCTTAATTCTATTGGCTAGTACTTTTGAGAACACTTTGTAAATCACATTGCATAAGCTTATTGGTCTATATTCAGTCACCAGTGTAGGCCTTCTCTTTTTTGGGATCAGCACAATAAATGTTTCATTAATCTCCTGAATGCTCCTCTTAGAATTAAAAAACTCTTTGACAACCTCGACCACTCCCTCACCAACTGCTTCCTAGTGGTCTTGGTAGAATCCAGCAGAGAACCCATCAGGTCCTGGGGAGCTCATTGGATTCATTTCGAATAGAGCTCCTTTTACCTCTTCATATGAACATGCCTTTGTTAACTGGAGATTCATCTCGGGTGTCACTACTGAGTCCATATCAGCCAGGGCCTCCATGATGCCATTTGGGTTAGAGGACTCAAACAGTTTTTGATAATACCTTTGGAAAACTTCCCTGACTTCTGACTTGTTGCTCACTTGCTCCCCTTTATCATTTACAATCTGGTGAATACTGTTGTTCTTCTTTCTTTGGGATGCACACTTGTGAAAGTAGCTTGTATTTTTGTCTCCCTCCTTGAGCCATAATTGTTTTGCCCTCTGCTTCCACTTGATTTCCTCTTCAGCTAGAAATTGATTAACTTCCCTTTGATAGCCCTTGATGGTGTCATTAAAATCTCCTTGGTTTATTCTCTACAGCTCTTGGATCATCTCACTCCTTTGTCTAATAAATTGTCTCTGCTTGCCCTTCATGTCTTTAGACCATGTTCTCAGTGACTGTCTGCATCTGTCCAGGTTTGCTAGAAAGTTCCTCATTGATTGATCCCCTCTGCAGGATACCCTCCATGAGCTTTTTATTAGATCTTTGCATTCCTGTTTAGTTGACCAGTAAGCTTCATACCTAAATATTCTTGTTCTTCTATTAACTCCAGCTTCCTCATTATCACAGGATATCAACTAATCGGAAACTCCCGAAACATTATTATTACGTCCATTTTTTACGTCCATCAGCCTTACAGCTCTTGCCGTCAGAACACGCCAACTGCGCCCTTCTTTCGTATCAATTCAGCTTTCAGTCCTCCATTTATTACTTTTTAGTCCCATTACTACAACTCTAACTTTCTTTCCTTTCGTTGTCAGTCTGCTTCCTATCATTGTCAGACCACAGATCAGTACTGGTTCACAGAAACATAAAATGAGAAAAACACAGCTCCATCTCCACATACAAGAACCCCAACCACCACATTCACACTCCGAGCCTCCCTCACCGAGGCTCTCCCACCCAACCATCTGATTCTGCGAGCTCAGCGAAGGTTTTTCCTCTCTCTCTCTCTCGCTCTCTACTGGCTGATGGCCATCATTTTCTGAAAATATGTTCTGCGTATCTTTTTTATGAATATTTTTGGGTACTAATGTTCTTGTTAGACTATGATTATGAGATCATGAATTATAGTATGTTGTAATTGAATTTTATGTGGTTTTTGGTGTTTAACATGCTCTGTGCTTGCTTTCGTTGTATGTTTAGCTGTGTAAAGTGCTCAAGTGCTTGATTTTTTTATTAGCTTGAAACCAATAAAAAACATATTCATCATCTCTTATATTTTTTTGATTATATAATTTATCAGGCAATGAGATTCTTGTTGCTAAGAGCCCTGCAGAGAGCAGCAAGAGAGACAAAATGCTATTAGACCTACTTTGGAATGGGCTGTTTTGGGAAAAAAAAAAAGGTAATATTGTGAAATCACTACTTATCCCAAAAGCTTAAGCTGATAGTAAGAGGTAGATTTTATTATTTATTTTATATCTTAATACTCCCCCTCACGTGTGGGCTAGACTCCTACTCAATGGGTGACCTAACACGTGAAATATTTAATTAAATGGGATAGAGTGTAGAGTCAAGGTTCGAACTCAGGACCTCTGCCCTGATACTATGTAAAATCAGCACTTGTTCCAAAAGTTTAAACTGATAGGAAGAGGTAGATTTTATTATTTATTTTATATCTTAACACTAATATTTTATTACCATTACCTCTGCCTTTTTCTGTCTTTTTATAGTTTATATATATATATATATAGTACTTATAAAAAAATAATTTTTAGTTAGTTTACGGAATGCATCTATAGTTACTTCCATGCACATAATTTACTAAGAACTTATCTTGCTTTCTTTATTAGACATAGAGAATAAATGAACGGAAGATGCATGGTTTTTTTAGTTTGTTGATAGTTTCGTGAGATATAGCTATCTTATTTTCCTGCATTATTTCTGTTTTTGTGGAAAAAACTCATGTACTATGGAACTTGCAAAATAATATATAGCATCACTTTCTGGAGCTGTAAAATATTAACTCTATCTTAGTAGGTTTATGAGAAAAATAGAGGAAAAGTCAACTTCCCTATTATGTCAATGCCATTTGGTTGGGTTTTCAAAAATTTCCCATCATCGTAGATTTGTAGATGAATGCAACTATTCCGTTAATCACTCTGTGAAAGCTCTCGTGCCCTTGGCATTTCTGATATAGTAATAATCAGCTTAGAGTGGATGCGTAGACAAATTCATCTCTCGTCTGTCAAAAAATTAACTGTATGAAATGTTTAAACTCATGTGCATAGCCCAATTATGTTACTGTTTGTTAAAAAATGTGGTTTAGTGGTAGGGGTGAAATTCATTTTGTTCGGACCTACAAGTTCCATTTAGGATTTAAGAAACCAAAAAACTCGCGAAGTTGGAAAACTAACCAGTTTGTTTTATACTACACAATATGTACCATGACGTTATAAAATTTTGTTGTAATATTACTAATATATTATATATAACAAACTAATATCTCGATATAGATATCTACTCTATATACAGAAAGTCATGTTTTCAATTTTTTGTGCCTATTTTGCACTTTGGCCTTAAAATTACGGTTCAAGCCACTACTAATCATTACGCTATTTTAATTTCCCTCTTTGCCATTGTGTGCCAAAGTGTTTGCCCACCTAGGCTAGCACCATGGAAAGCAATTTTTGCCCCCCAAGCGACCACCACGGGCAACCAAAGTGCCCACCCTTGGGCGTGTTATCATGGAGAGTGAAAGTGCTTGCTCTCTGGGCGAACACCATGGAGAGCAGCAGTGCTTGCCTCCAAAGTGATCACTTAGGCAAGCAAAAGTGCTCCTCATCCTATTGAGCGCAACGTATAGTAAAAGTGCTCACCCTCGGGTGAGTATTTACGCAAACAAAAGTGCTCGCCGAGGTGCGACGGAGAGTGGTTGTCCTTCGGCAAGCACCATAGAGAACCAAAGTGTTCACTCCCTAGAGGAACACCATGGAGAGCAAAAATCCCCGCCCCCACCATGAGCACTCATGCGAGCAAAAGTGTTTGCCACCCAATCAAGCACCACGGAAAGCCAGAGTTCTTGCCACCTAGGGGGGCCAAAGGACTTTTCTAAACTAACCATTGAAGGAAAATCCATCAAAACACAAGTTATCAATGGAAGATTGAGAATGAAAATGTGTTTTTTTAAGATTTAGGTAAATATTATACTTAGTTAAGACATGCAGCATTAGGGGAAAAATCAGTTTTGATTTTTGTACTCAAAACGCATTATAAACTGGTTTTTTGGTGCATTTTGTGATGTTTAAGCCCAATGCTTCGATCAATGGCCATATATGGAAGAATTAATTATTCCCAACTGGACAGATTTGGTTCATAGGCATTTGATATTCTATCAATTTGTCTTATCATGTATTGTTTCTATTTTTTCATTTTCAACACACAAGATGTAATGGGTTATGAGTGTACCTTTTAGTTAACATTTTTTCCCAAAGTAGTTTTGTCAGCTACAGTAGCTGCATGCAGGGGATGACCTCTGTGCCTTTCTACCCTATTTGCTTGCGTCAGTGTTGAAAATATGATTGAACTTACGGCTGTTACAGATGAAACACAGCTTTAGATTTCTTGAGACCAAAACTCACCAGAAAATCTTTGGCTGATTTGTTCTAGAGAAATAGCAGTAAAAACAAGACATTATCTCCTTTTTGAGATAAATTAAAATTTATGGTTCAAGCCTATACTAATAGTCATTATAACTTTCCCTTTTTCCCATTGAGAGCCAAAGTGCTCACCCACCCAGATGAGCCTGAAAGCAAAAGTGCTCGCCTCTCAAGTGAACACCACGAACAACACAAGTGCCCACCCTTGAGCAAGCACCACAAGAAGCGAAAGTGCTCACCACCTCGATGAGCACCATGGAAAACAAAATTGCTCACCCTTGGGTAAGTGCCACGGAGAGCCAAAGTACTCGGCAAAGTGAGCCACCCAAGCGAGCACCACGGAAAGCAAAAATTCTTGCCCCCTCGACAAGCACCATGGACCACAGAGAGCCAAAGTTGGAAACAAAATGGAGCCTCTAGCAAATGATGATACGGTAAGTATACCAGAGAGGATGATTATTCTGTACATAGATCATATGTCCTCTATGGATAATTTAATTGATGTTGTCTTTTTTAACATTGGGGAGTATCTACATAACTCAGAGGTTATGATAAATCATGCAATATTGATGCCCAAAAAACAATTGTGCTGATGAAATCAACAATTTGTTTATAAATCAATTCTTAGGCGAGGTTTGGACATATTGTATGTGATACTCCTTTTTGATTGATAAGAATAGGTAGTGTATGAGATCCTACATTGCTGGGGAATGAGAAGTTCTTGTACTTTATAATGGTTTTAATGGGGCTCTAATTGTATAGTCTCATATGTGGCTTGGGTCTCCCTTGGGGCATTACAGTTAGTATCAGAGTCTAGGTTTTAAATTCTGCAGACTTTAATGAATGATTTATATGAAATTTGAGGTTTTAGATTCTGCAGATTATAATAGGCAAGAGAAAACTTAGATCAAAAGGATTTCAAATACTTGGGACCATTGATCTAATAAGAAATTAAAGGAATAACATGGATTAAACTAGTTGAATTTTTATTTTTTATTTTTTCAGACTTGTTGGGAGGTGGTGGGAGCAAATGTCATGCAGGTTTTTCAGGAATTTTTTTCATTTGGAAAATTCGAGAAATGTTTAAATGCTACTTTTATTGCACTTGTTCCTAAAAAGGTGGGTGCCATAGAGGTGCAAGATTTCAGGCCTATTAGTCTTGTGGGCAGCGTATACAAGATAATAGCCAAGGTAGTTGCTAACAGGATGAGTACAACAATGAATACGATTATTTCTAAGTCTCAAAATGCCTTTGTGAGAGGTAGACAAATACTGGATTCAGTTCTTATAGCCAATGAGTGTATGGACATCAGGCTTAAGTCAGGGGGTACCGGGTATTTTATGTAAGCTGGACATGGAGAAGGCCTATGACCATGTCAATTGGGATTTTCTGGTTTATTTGTTAGGTCGATGTGGATTTTGGGAGAGATGGAAGGGGTGGATGATGCATTGTGTGTCGATGGCTCGTTTTTCGGTTTTGGTAAATAGTGATCCGGTGGGCTTCTTTAATAGTTCGCATGGACTACGACAAGGCGATCCACTTTCACCACTCTTATTTGTCCTCGTGATGGAGGCACTTAGTAGGATGGTGTCGGCGGCTATAGAGGGGGGATTTTTTTCAGGATTTTCAGCGGAGGCTTCTAACCATGGCTCCATCACTATTTCCCATCTTTTGTTTGCAGATGATACGTTGTGGTTTGTGAGGATAATGCAGGACATATATATTTTTTTTTGATAAGTAATAATGCAGGACATATTTAATCTTTAAAGGCTATATTACTTTGTTTTGAAGCGGTATCCGGTTAAAGATCAATCTTGCTAAAACGGAGATGGTTGTGGTGGGTGCGGTGAGTAATCTTAGTGGGTTGGCCAGCTTATTGGGATGTATGGTCTCCTCGTTGCCGTTGAAGTATCTTGGTCTCCCATTGGGTGCAACTTTTAATGCCAAGACAATTTGGGAGGACGTGTTAGAGAAATTAGAGCGTAGGCTGGCCGAGTGAAAAATGTTATACTTATCGAAAGGGGGGAAGATCACACTTATCAAGAGCACACTGTCTAACCTTCCCACATATTTCTTGTCTTTATTTCTCCTCCCAGCAAGCATTGCATCCAGAATTGAGAAACTCCAACGTGACTTTCTGTGGAGTGGACTAGGGGATGAGTTCAAATTTCACTTAGTTGGATGGGATAAAGTGTGTACTCCATTTAGCGTCGGTGGGTTGGGGGTTCATAATGTTAGATTCTTTAATAAGGCTCTATTAGGAAAATGGTTGTGGCATTATAATAATGAGAGGGAAATCTTATGGAAAAAGGGTAACTGATGCGAAGTATGGGTGTGCAATGAGGGGTTGGTGTTCTAATGAGGGGGGCGGGGGGGCTTATGGTGTTGGGTTGTGGAAGCACATAAGGCAAGGATGGGGCCTTCTCAAGTAATACTAGGCTGTGTTTGGGGGAGGGCAGTAGAATCAGTTTTTGGAATGATGTGTGGGTGGGAAATATGGCTCTTGAAAATGCTTATCCTAACATTTTCAGAATTGCAAGAGAAAAGGAAACTATGGTGGCTGGTAGGTAGACATGGTCCACAGGAGTGGAACATTAATCTCACTAGGGAGGCACAAGATTGGGAAGTGAGTGATTTGGTGGATTTTTTCAGCTTATTATGGTGGCCTTCCAAGAAAGGGAAATTTGCGGTACGCACTTTCTATGATATTCTTACATCTCAAGATAGGCCCTATTTTCCTTGGAAGAACATATGGAGGAGTAAAGCACTTCCTAAGGCTGCGTTCTTTGTTTGGACAACAGCTTTAGGGAAGATACTAACCATGGACAACCTAAGAAGGCATGGACTCATAATTACGGACTGGTGTTGTATGTGCAGAAATAATGGAGAAACGGTAGATCATTAACTCTTACATTGTGATTTTGCAAGAGACATGGACTTACTTTTCAGCAGATTGGGAGTAGCATGGGTCATGCCAAGAACGATGGTGGAAGTACTAGCTAGCTGGAGAGGGATCACAGTGACACCACAGATTGCAGCAGTGTGGAAGATGGCTCCTGATTGTATTTTCTGGTGTATTTGGAATGAAATGAATGATAGATTCTTAAAGGATCATGAACGCTCCTCGGAGGAGTTTAGGAGCATTTTTTGGAAGACTTTATTTATGTGGACCATTGCTTTAGAGTTAAATAGTCTCAACTTCTATGATTTCCTTGTAACGATTTCTAATTCTCAATTTGGTGTACTCATGTATACCTCCAGTGTACTTAGACTATGTCTATCTTTATCAATACAATTGCTTCTTACTTATAAAAAAAAATTGTTATAAGATCAAAAATTATTTATGATCTTCAAAGGAACCTGAGGCTATTATGAATTTTTTAGGTACTCAGGATCATAATTAGCCTAAATGGTTGATACCATTGCTTTAGTTAGAATTTTCAGAAATTTCTAGAGTAATAAAAATTTGTGATGATGTGGCGCCAAATGGTCCAATCTGTGAGTGACACATGGCACTTGGACATGCAACTGGAAACAACATCGTTTCCTCTGTCCTTCACCACTTGTCACACACTCTTTAGAACTGGTTGCACCATCACACATGTATGGACATCAAAAACTTCACTTGATCTCACTTCCTACAATTGGCAATAAAGCTTATGAAGAGAGAGATGTAGTGGGCGATACTGCCGAGAGTTCCTTCACCATTTCTCTGTTCTTCCTTCACACACACAACTCACAAACACAATCAGCTTGTAAGAGTTCGAGAGAGTGAAAATGAAGTAGGAACAAACATTCTTCATCAAGTTCTAGCTTTGGTAAGCTCAATCTCTACTCTCCATTTTTATGGTGTTTAAGTTCTAAAAATGTAAGTGAGTTGCAGAAAATGCTTTCTTGAAGTTAATGGTTGCTAGTGATGATCTTTGTTGGTTTGAAGTCTCAGTTAGCACACTATTTGTAAGTTGTTGTGACTTTGAGTGTTTGGGTTGAAAATGTTGAGATTTTAAGACTTGTATAATGAATCTAGCTTCTGTTTAGGCTTGCAATATGAATATGTTGTTCAGTTGTGTGAGTAATGCTTAAGATTCAAGTTGATGGAAGTTATTATGCAACATAGTGTTAGATGCATGTCTCAGTTTAAGCCTTAAAAAGTATATGGTGTTTTCCTTTGTGTATCTCTCAGATATTTGTGATTTTATGGTCTTAGAACTTTCGATAGATGATATTTGACAAGAGTACGCTTAAAATCTTAGGTTACCTTAAGGATTTAAGAGCCAAATGTATATTAGAAGCAAATCACACAAGTATAGGTTCTCGGATTGATGTTCTTATGTTTAAATTGTGTTGGATGTTGCATTTCTTCAAATTTGTATATGAATGGCATGATATAGTATGCAAAGGTTGATTCCAAACTCTCTTCAAGTAAATGCACAAGCTGGAATTTCTGTAATGCATTTTTAAGTACAGGATTAGACATCAAAATGCATCAAGTGAATTGTTAAGTTTTGGACATAGCAATTTTCTCTTGTTCAATGTGCGATAAATTGTGTTTTGAGCCCAAAAATGAATTTGGACTAGGAAAAGAATGTAGTTTGTGAAAAATGATGAATTTTGAGGTTGAAATGAAAATAGTGAAAATTTAGGGGTTATGCAAATCCTGAATGTTTATAGCACTGGCATTGGCCTAGCCAAATGCCAGCGAAATCTAAATTTTACCTTTTTTTGAGTTAAAACTCCTGCATTGGACTAGCCAAAGGGATATATCTTCTTAACTTTGAGCTACAGTAAATTACTCTCCCTAGTCATCTTTGGCGATACACTGTAGAAGGACCAAAATAATATTTTATTTTTTCCGTCCAACTACCTCTCTCTCTTTTCCTCGTATTTTTCCTTCTGTTTCAGGCTACCATCGCTCTTCTCTCCCTCTTCTCTCCATTTTCTCTCTTCATCGATCTTCCTCGATCGATTGTCTCTCCGTTCCTGGGTCCAAAAATTCTTGAGTCCCTTTCCTTGTTGGTTCCCGTCGTCCCACGTTTGTGCGATTTCCTCTCTCTCTCTCTTGGCTTGGCTCAAGAACATTCAGTAGCACTCTCTCGGTTTGGGTTTTGCACTATCGAAGCTCTATTTGGGTAAATACGTTGCTTTGTATTGAGTATTTTGAGTATAAAATGGGTATCAATCTATTGTGTGATGGATTTTTCTTCATTTGGTGTTTGTGCATTTTTGTGGAAGTCAAGTAGTTGCTGGTTTTCAACCTTGTCTTTAGCAATCTCATTTTTCTTTAAGGCTTATCTTCTTCTTGATACTCTCTCCGTCAGCTATTTGAAATTGTTGTGAGCTGCTAGATCTGAAGTACCACAAATTTATTGAGCAAGTTCAAGGGAGTGTCTGACAAGCTTTCAGAATATGTTGGGGGATTATCTCCTAATTGCATGTTGAAAAGTCTCAACTAATTAATTTAGAGAAATACTCTAGCCACAAAGAGATTACACAAAAGTAATATTACAAACTGATGTGGTTTGATGTAATTCGTCAGATTATAAAGTTATTTTTATTGTAAAATAGAACTAACAAATCAGATGAAGCTATGTCAGTTTGTAGGATTATTTTTTTGTAATTCATTTGTAGATATAGCAATACTCATTAATTTATCCATCATTTTTGCTATTAATCAAGTCTATTGGTCCTCTTCATTTGTATTACCTAAATCAATCATCCAGCAAGTTGTGGAGGAAATTAAACTCATGAGCCTTTCTATGGAAGTGAAGTCTTTGTCTGGAGGAGGTTAATTGGCATTGACCACCTGCACCCTCCCACGACATTGCTCAAACAACTGATCAGTGTAGTTTATTTTTCCTTTGCAAAGATCATAGATTGTTAGTTACTGAGTATTTGTTCTTGGTCGGAGATTCCTGTATAATTTTAAATTTCTGTCTAATACAATTATTACAGAAATATAAATTACAAAATGGAAATTGAATATACCATTCTTGATTGCAATCATTTTGCTCACTTTCATATTTGTGTTTTATCCATCATTATCTCCAGCTATCAAAGTTTTGTGATGACTTTTAGAATTTCTAGGGGGAAAAAAAAAAGAATATGATCATTATATGGATATTAATGAAAATCTGTCAAGTATTGTGATATCAAGAGTTTTTCTTATTATTAGTTTTTTTATAGCCATATATGTTATGCGTCCATATATGGCTCAAGTATTCACATCCTAGAAAACTGGCTTGCCAGGTAGAGGTGCCCCCAAGTTTATATGCACACATATCATTTGACTCTTAGCCAGTGTGGGACCATAACACCATAATTCCACTATATATGTTTACATTTCTTAGGATGCAGATTGTAATTAGACAGTTACACGGCTAGAAGCAGAAAGGGTCTTCAATCTAAAACCCACCAAGAAGATTCTTTTTTTCTTAACCCTTTCATAAGATATGGAATTCTTGTTATGCTTCATACTTCTTCCTAGTCGTTGAAAGAGGACTACAGACAGATGGACATTTTATATAGATTTTTTGTATTATGGAATAAAACTATAAGAGCATGACTTGATTGAAATTATACAAAACAGAACACATGCAGCAAGTTTATCTTCTTTGCATACCAAATTGGGAATTAAATGTCCTCAATGTAGATGAAAGTGCACAACTTTATATATGTGGATGTGTCTTTTATTTCTTTGCTGTCCAAAGCTGCATATTTGATGATTTGAAGTATGCTGAGTGATTGATTTTGAGGAATTTGTTAAAATTTAAGATTGAAAAAATAAATCTGAAACTTGGGTGTAGGCATCACTCTTACCTTTTTGCAGATCTTAATTGTTCTATTTGATTTTGTTTACTTGGTTGACTCATTAAAAATGTAATATTTTTCAAGGATGACCACTCCATTTGATGATGACTCATTCTTCACCATTCTCTTACAAAGTGGAGGAGAAAGTTGTAATAGCACTCCAACACAATATTCTAATGGTGTGGTCCAAACAATCCCCATTGACGGTGAAAAGAGGCCTCGTACAAAAAAAAGTTTAAAGGGGTACATCTTTCACTGTAGAGGAGGATAAGGTCCTCGTCTTAACTTGGCTCAACATTAGCATCGATGCTATAAAGGATATTGATAAAAAATCCACTCAAATGTGGGACAAAATTTCAGATTTTTATCATGAATATAAAAAACCAAACACAACGAACCATTCTATAGGCACTTTGATGAATCGGTGGTCCTCGATCCAAAAATGCACAAATAAGTTTTGTGCAATTTTAGTACAAGTAGAATCATTGCACTCGAGTGGTGCAATGGAGCAAAACAAGGTATGTAGTATTTTCCTTCAATTATGCAATTATGTGGGGCTGATTTACAAACTAATAATATTCCTTCACCTTTGTAGATTGAAAAGGCAAAGATTGAAAAGGCAAAAATTATGTACAAAGAGATGGAGAATGCGAACTTCACAATGGAGCACTGTTGGTGTCTTATGAGACCAACCAAAATGGCAGCAACACATCATGACCCTTGGTACGAGATAAACTTCACTGTGAAGTTGTTGACACAGGGGAGGAGAGCATGAAGGTTTTTGGTGAAAGACCTCAAGGTAAAAAAGCTGAGAAAGAGAGGAAGAGGAAGCGGAAGTCTTGCAAAGGCCATGATATTGAGATCAACATGGCCTTAGCTCGCATGATCGAGGATAGACACGCATGCATGGTAGAGCTGAGAACAGCCGAGCTGAAGACAGATCACGATAGATGTGCAGAATTTGAACTAAAGAAGAAGTTCGAGGCAAAGATGATGAGACTAGATCTTGCTAGCATGAATGCCATGCAGCAAGAATATTTCCTTAATATTCAGCATGAAAATTTTGAGGCATCGAAGTCTCATTTCAGAGGTACATCTACATCTCTATTGACACCTTATGGAGGTGTGTAACTGGCTATTTTGGTAGATTATTTTAGTAGCTGCCCAGCCACATGTGGGCTGGAGAAACATGTGGCTGGGTAGCAACTAAGGCTGGTTTGGATACACAAACCTATTTACCTTATTTCATCTCATTATTACAACTTTTCTAAATTCTCATACAAAAATATAATAAACAATTCAATATTTTCAAATCTCAAAACAAAAATAATACTAAAAAATTATATCTAACAATATTTTATTCAACTATTATTAAAACATCTCATCTAACTGTCTATCCAAACCCAACTTAAGGTATCAGTTGTTTGTGCTATGGTTAGGGCCAACTGTGTTGGATAATGTTGTGCAGTAGTGGTTAAATATATGGTAGACATTGAAATTATTTTTTGGAGCAATGTTAGTAGTAACTGCAGCCATATGGTAGAAATTGTGTTGGTAGAAACTACGATTATTTGTGTTGGATTTGTGTTTTGTGTTTTGAGCACATGGTTCAGTAGTGGTAGAAACTGTTGGATTTGTTGGAATTGTGTTGGAGTTGCGTGGTTATATATATATGGTGGAAGATGTTCTGACTTCTCGGCAGAAGGCTGTGATTATATATGGGAGCTTGTTGCTTTTCTTTGTCTTGTTCTTGTCAGGGAACTCTCTCAAATTCAGTGTGTATATTGATTAATTCTAGTGTATATTATATCGAGGGTGAGAGAATATATACACACTGGGTGAGAAAATATATACACACTGGAAGGGTCTGACAAGTTGATTAATTTCACAGATTGTTGTTTTAAGACACAAAGTGTGGTGTGTGAAGGGTTTGATACATAATATTGTTTATTCCAGTTTTCTTCCTTGTCTATTACCAAGTAACCATTTTATTTTATATCCTTTTTAAGTCACTGTGTTAAAGGCTAAAAAGCCCTTTTACACAAAGTGAGAGAATATTGTTTCTTCCTTGATACATTTTATTTGATACAGATAGTTTTTTTTTTCTTATATATATATCATAATTCAAGTATGTCTCCATCATTCTCCAAATAAGTTTAAGTATTGAATTTGAAACGTAGAAGATATTTGTTGTATTATTTTAATGACATGCGATATGAGCCGTCTATGTATCCAAAATCAGAAAGTTGAGTATGATTCATAATTCCTGGAAGAGAAAGAGAGAATGGAGTGTATTTGTAAAATATTAAAAAAATATATATATATTATTAAAATAATAATATTATATTATTATTTTTTACTTTAGGATGACTAGTCCAATGTTGATTAACAAACTCTCCATATAGCCAAAACATCCAATTTTAGTCATAATTTGGACTTAGCAATGCTAATGCTCTTAGAGATTAATCTGCAAATATTTTTCTAAGGTTATGATGTTTAGTTATTTATATATTTTTAAGATATTAAAATTTTTAACCTTAGATTATGTTATACATAACACAAGATTCCATAGTTGGCAACATCAATATGTAATTTAGCTTCTAATTTACCATTGATAATATGACTTGACTGGGTGATAAATGCCATTGCACGCAAAGTTTACTTCATTTATCGTATTCATGCAGTATTACATGTCAAATAATATGAATAACGGTCATCATTCATGATGCATGATTACATGACATAAAACATTTGTTTATGCACAAAACATTTTTGAAAATATGTCATAACCCCAAGTTGGGATGAGAGATTTTCCTAGTGAAATTCTTCTATCCATTCTGGAGTGAATAAATATGGAGTGGAATCCCCTATATTGATGAAGAGCAATCAACAACCTTGAATGAGATAGTAACAGTCTTGAATCCGTGCTTTGCATTATTCACCCAGGCCTTTGCATTATTGAGTTGGGGCAACATTTATAAATTTACCATTTAATATATACTTATCGACATATATACGATCGTGTGATTAATGATGTTTGATTTATCTTAAATTGCAGTTGAGCCTTATGGAACCTAGTGCTACTATGCTTTCGTCGGGGTTTGAATCAATCCCTGATGTGATTCATTTGAATTGCTCTCTTCCTAAAACTAGTTCTCATGTTTGCCATTCTATCAAAAAATCTCGGGGTAGGTCAGATGTATGGCATCATTTTACTAGGATTGAGGACGGAGATCCCAATGAGCACAAAGCTGCATGCAATTACTGTGGTAATGTTTTATTATGTCATTCTAAAAAATAAGGTATTTCATCCTTAAAGTACCATAACGACACATGTAAGGCCTTTATTGTTGGTAGGATTAGAAGGGATAACCCCCAATAAAAAAACGATTGGAC
Source organism: Juglans mandshurica (assembly GCA_022457165.1). NCBI lineage: Eukaryota > Viridiplantae > Streptophyta > Magnoliopsida > Fagales > Juglandaceae > Juglans > Juglans mandshurica. Next base: position 20,854,687 of record CM039619.1, on the reverse strand, counting down.
TTAGGAAGGATGGAGTGGATGGTACAACTAGTAGTCCTAGTATTGGACTTGCAAAGTACTGAACAGAAAATAAGGTGGGCGGTAGCCAATATGATAATTGTGGATGAGCTACCATATAGATTTGTTGAAAGACACAAATTTAAAGACTTTATTGCTGTAGTTAAGACTAGATTTCCAATCTCCTCTCTCATTACTGTTATGCGAGATTGTATGAAGATGTACTAATCAGAAAAAAGACAAGTTAAATGACATATTCATGGCATCCAATTATAAGATTTGCATTGCTACTGACATGTAGACATCAATGCAAAATCTTAACTATATGTGCATAACATCCAATTTTATTGATAATGATTGGATCTTGCATAAAAGAATTATAGGTTTTATGAAAGTTCGTGATCATAGAAGGAAAATAATAGGAAGAGAGAACGAGTCATCCGTACTTAGATGGGGCATAAAGAAGATATTTACAATCACGGAAGACAATGCTTTCTCTAATACTACGACCATCGATTATTTGAGAAAAATTACTAAAGTTAGGGATAGTATGGTATTAGACAATGACCTTATGCACATAAGATGTGCACATATTTTGAATCTTATTTTCCATGATAGGTTGAAGGAAATTGATGGATCAATTGTGAAGATTCGAAATTTGGTGAAATATGTGAAGTCTTGACTTGATTTGTTCAAGTCATGCATGGAGAGACAAAATATTTTGGGTGGTGCGCTTATTTCCCTTGATGTTCTAACTAGGTGGAACTCAACATCCTAATATTGAGTCCAGCTCTCAAGTATTATGCAGTGTTTGAGGTGATGCAAGATGATGACAATTAGTTTGGCCCATATTTATGTGAGGTTGGAGAAGGACCACAAACTTTAGATGATTTTGAAGATTTTTTACTATACCACCTTGCGGATTTCATGCTGAACTTATGAAACTTCCAATTTTTTCATCAAAGAAATAGCTGCAATCTATAACCATTTGAAAAGATTTTATGAGTAATGATATGTTGAAAACCATGTCAAATAGGATGTTGTTGAAATATGAAGTATTTGGGGAATTTTAAGAAAGTAAACAAAATCTTATTTATTGTGGCTATGCTTGATTCGCCCTTCAAGTTGGAAGTTTTGGAGTTTTGGTTTACAGATTTTCTTGGCCAAAAGCGAGCGTCCGGACTTATTACAAATTTAAGGAGGATGATTGATAAGATGTATAAACAGTTTCAAAATCCAATGTAGGTTCAAGTAAGGGCTGAGACTCAAAGTAACACAATGTCCTATGATGATGAGGATGATATTTATAGTAGGTATCGGCAGTATTAATCATCAAAGGGTGTTGTAGAGTTCAAATCAGAGTTTGATCGATATTTTTGGAGAGCCTTAAAGGATTAACGCCTAACTTTGATATTTTAATGTGGTGGAAGATGAATTCAACCAATTTTCTGATCCTTGCCAATATAGCTCAAGATGTGTTAGCTATTTCCATATCTACTGTTACTTTTGAGTCAACATTTAGCATTAGAGGTCGTGTCTTAAACTTATTCCGTAGCTCATTGGCCCCAACAACAATTGAAGCTCTTATCTGTGCACAAACCGGTTGATGGCTACCTCAATTAATTATGACTCACAAGATGTAATGGAAGATGCTGAAAGCTACATGTTATAAATTGGTAAGATTCATATTTAAAGAATATTTTCATATAGTCCTTTCAATTAATTATATTTTTAACATAATTTTTTTTTTTCATGTAGAGATAACTTTGAAAAATATTTTGAATGAGATTGATTAAAGATTACTTGAGTTTTCCCTACTTGAACTTACGGTGATTATGAAGTTCCTTATGGTGTTTTACAATTTTTTCAGATAAGTATAGATTTTTGCATCATATGAAAGGAGTAATCAACACTATTTCCACTACAGGGTAGATATATAATCAGTATTCAGGTTCAAACAAACATATATATCCTTCTCTAATAGATCCAAGTTTCCACTGCAGGGTAGAGTCATTAGATTGTTTATAATCAATGTTCAGCTATAAAATTGATGTTCTCTTTTGAATCATTAGATTCTTTATAGACGTGCTGAGAATTTCAGAACTTGGGAATTTGCTTATTCTTGGTTATAAATGTTTCAGCACATTATGTTTTGTTTGTGCTTCAATTTGTAGGACTTGTGACACACGGATTATCCATCCCAGCCACTTGTGTATATCAAGCAGAAGAGAATAGGTTAGAATATTCAAGAGAATAGGTTAGAATATTATGTCAATCAACAGTGGATTGTTTTGTTTACTAATGAGCAATAGTTGTTTGTTGTTGGTCCAAAGTTTATACACCTTCTAATTTACTCAGAAAAAAAAAAAAAAAAAAAGCCGAAGGCCTATTTTAGGTCTTGTGCTCTCCATTACCTTATGAATATCTATGGACTATCAAGTGTTGGATTGTCGTTTCCCTCAACTTTGGACTTTTAAATCAGTATTTTTAGTTTTTGTAATTGTCAATTCAAATCTTCCTAAATATATGTTTACCTTTTGAAAGTTTTATCTATATGCACAATGTGTGACAGGATCTAAAGGTATTGGTGATGCCTGCAATGTTGGCAAAGAGTATGCCACCGGAGTTGCTTCTTCCAATGGTTGCGCATGTGCTCCCATCATCGCTGACTACAACATCATATGATAATAGTGAATATATACCTTGTGTAGGACGTTCCCAATTTTGTATGCTTGCTGAAGTTTGCTATTTTTCTTCTCACTTGGAGTTGTGCTCTCTTTCTAATCCTTACACTGTTATATACAGAAACCACATTTTGTTATGTTAGGAAATCTATATTGCAAATTTGCACATTGTGCTCTCTTTTAAGTTTGAAGTTTGTTGATTGTATTGTTAACCATTGGAACATCATTTTGTTTTACTAATTGTACAGCTTTGACAAATGGTAAATTTTTAATTTTTAATGTGCACTTAGGCCTTGATGTTTGGAAAAAGTAGATGCTGGTATTTGAAGATTTTGGTTACCAGTTGCTTGCCCAAGAATATTGGTACACTGTTTGCACCAATTTTACAACTCTCAAGGACATGAAAGAGTGCTTTGTTTTGTCGCTTTTGTCAATTGTTCATTGTTATATTGAGTAAGATCTAGCCTTGTAAGACTGCCAACATGTATGGCTTGCAACGAAAGCTCTTCCCATGAGAAAAATTCTTGCCTGAAGAATACATGTTCGAAGATATGCTTGGAATTGCAACACAATTCATGCAAAAAATAATTTGATAATAGTGATCAAACAAGATGGAATAGAGATTGGATCCAAATTTGGTTTCCATTTTTTTGCATATAATGGAAACCAAAATTTTCTAGCACACTAATCTAATATATATTTCTTAAAAAAAGCAAAATCGGAATAGGGTCGAGTCTCCAACTCTCAATTCATATTTTTTGTATAGAATGGCAATCATGTTTTTCTAGCATTATGATGTGGAATTTATATCAACAATAAACAGGTTGGAAAATTCACTTTTTTTTAGATAAGTTTCTAGTTGGTTAATCGGTTAATGGAACTGGTTAGGAAGTGACCTCTTTGGAATCATATGTTTTCGTGCTAGGTTGGTATAGTGTGTTTTCAGGTCAGGTCGAGTGAATAGTATTAATAGTTTTTGCACTTAGAAAGTTAATTTTCCTCATGCTTGTTAATCTAATAAAATGAATTCTCTCTTTCTCTACCCTGTAGTGTTTATGTACGTGCTAAAATTCAAAATTCTTCTTGGTGCTACTTCAAACTCTAAAAGACTCCAGCATCAATTTAACTACTCCCAAATAATTGTTTGTGTTTGTATTGTAATGTGTATAACATTAGACAATGTAATATCTAAAATATAGTGTATATTGTTGCGTGTTACATGCATTTTATATGATAAATATCTTTTCTTTTCTTTTTTTGTAAAAGTTTGAATTAAAAATAACTATTAAAAAAACCTATAAAATATTCATAAGCTTATGAGAAGTTTATGGTCATAAAGAAATTTCACAAAAGTAAACTTACAGACTGACTAGCTTTATGTAACATGTTAGATCTACTTTACAATATAAAATAACTTTACAATTTGACGTACCACATCAGGACACGTCAGTTTGTGAGTTTACTTTTATAAAATCTCTTTGTGACTAAGCATTTCTCTAAACTTAATAGAGCCCTTTATAACTAAACCCGGTATATGGCGACAACTCAGGTAACCAGTTAAGGCCGGGTACCTGTTCGAGTCAAAATCATACCACCCAAGCAGATATTTGGATTGCATATATAGACTTGAATGCAAATTCGGATGCAGCTGAATATCCGGATCTATATTTTGGTGATCACCCCTAATTTCTAATATTTCTTTGTGTATTTTATTAAACCCATGTGCATTTCGGCAATGACTAGTTTTAATTATCTTGGGATGTGCATGCACAATTAAGGATCTCTAACACATGTTTCAACAATACATGTCAATTAAAAAACTAAAGTACAAAGATTATGAATAACATTGGTTATTATTGCCTAACAGAACTATGGGCTATAAAGTTGTTGTTGAGGATATGGCTGAGTGAGATTGTTCATGGCTAGGATAGACAAGAACTATGTTCGATAGTATCTTCGTTGCGACGGCGATTGGAAGCAACAATGACACTGCATTGAGTGAGAGACAGATCACATAACATTACAATATTCGTTTATAGGTTCAATGTATGCCAACAGTTAACCTTGGATAAGTCAATTCTGAAGGAGACTTTGAAACAATCCAAAAAGCTATCAAGAGACAAAAACCTACAAAAACTAGACCTTAGATCCAATCATCCAGATTATATGGCAACTTCCACACATCTATGCAGACTGGAGCACTGCAACTGTTCAAATACTTGTGCGTACGAGTTGGCAATACAGGTTGCTACATACTTAGAGAAAGCACTCCATTTTTTCAACACTTTCTCTTCACAACAAAAACAACAATAAAAAAGAAGACTATTTTGGATGAAACCCATCGATCTATTTACTCTATACACTTTGGGAGTAGGGAAATGTAATGAGACTTAAAAATGAATTTATGGTGCAACAACATGGAAAGGGAAATCGTACAATTCATAATAAGGTGCTTGACTTGCTAATGTGTGACGCCTTATTTCTCGATAAAGAATCTTGTGAGAATTTGTGGTGCTAACGGTGCCAGCCGATCGCCAACACTCTAAATTTAGGTGTGAAGATTTCACAAGGAATGCACATGTAGTTTTCACAAGGAATGCAAGTGTAAGCACAACATGTGTATGTCACAGCAGAATAAGTAAAGGCTAAATGTAAATTGTACTGGAGGTCTAAACTGGAAAAAAAAAATTTGATCCATTAATAACAATAATATCTATATGTCATAGTCACTTCCCAAATAATATTATACAGCATCATATGTTCATTGCTTACGTCTAGGTACGACAAATCGAACATGATTTGTCACTTGACTAAATAATACATCTCCAAAATAATGCAACAACTACTAATAGTAATAGGCCCTCGTTCCTATTACTCGGGCAGGGTCGGTCCTTCCTCCTCGGGATTCTCTTTTGGGGCTACACCTACAACAAAATCTATGGTTCCGATAAAGAAAACCATAAGTAGGTTAAACAATTATGTCAAAATTGCTAATGAGAGACAATGCAAGTGAAGATTTAATGCGCACTTTTATGTACAAGAGTTGTGAACATATATATACATATATATATATATATATATATTTATGCATGGTGAGGAACCACCCTCTATATGAAACACAAGTATATAAGCATGACAAGTAATCACCCTTGAGAAATCACCCTCTGAGGAATCACCTTTTGTGCAAATCTCAAGTATACAAAACTATCACCTAGGCGAGGAACCATCCTTTAATCCAACAAGTGAAACTCATCATATAAAAATCCAGTAGGAATCACTCCACCGTTTGACTTGGGGAATCACTCAACACATCCAACATACGAGCTGATTCACCAGTTTCAAACCATCAAACACGGGGACTCACTCAGCCCAGTCACACACACTGAAACACACATGATCAACCCAAGGAATCTCTCTACCCAATCAATCGACTCGGAGACACCACACATGATACACCCAGGAATCTCTCTACACGTCTATCAAGTGAGGCCAATACGAAAACGTTCCAACCTGATCATCACAGGGACTTTCTTTACCTGTATGAAAATCATGACAACGTGTCGTAGGAATGGTGTGGGGAATCCACTACTCGTCTATTATGATTGACACACGGTAAGACTCAGGCACCCAAAAATCACAAACACGATCAATCCGAATCATTCAAACTCATCATCTCAAAATCACAATGTAAAGCTACCAGCCTTTTCAGCCCTTCATTTTTACATTTGCACGGTTAGCGCCGTTTCTAGCTTGACCGATTCTGGGTTCAAAGTCTTTTGTTCACCTTGAGTTGAGATGTGTCAGCGAAGCTTTCTATATAGTTTCCCTTGCCATTTTGGACTAACTGCACTTTGTTGGCCTCGCTGCCTCATCTTCCACCTTGCTAAGGAAAGGCTCTCTTCTTCGCCTTCCCTTTGTCCTCAGAAGGTGGTTTCTCCCCTTGCATTGCCACTGTTCTCACACAATGAGTCAAAGCAGAACACCAGAAATTAGCAAAACTTTTACAACAGAAAAAAAAACCCCAAAATGGAAGTGGGAACAAATTACCATAGATTTTGTAATGGGATTGCCTAGGGCGCCAACTAGACAAGACGTTGTTTGCATAGTGGTAGATCGATTAACCAAATCAATTCATTTCCTACAAATTAAAGCTCAAATCTCAATAGACTAGTTGGCGGAAAAATATATCCCGGAAATTATTCATCTACATGGAGTCTTGACATCCATCGCATCCGACATAGATCCTCGTTTCACGTCAAGATTTTGGAGAAGCTTGCAGGAGGCTTTGGGACCGGATTGGGTTTTAGTACAGTGATCCACCAACATACGGACGACTAATCAGGATGAACCATCCAAATACTGAAAGATATGCTGAGAGCTTGCTTCTTGGATCTAGAAAGGAATTGGATTAGCTGCATACCATTAGTAGAATCTACCTAAAATAACAGTTTCCATTCCAATATAGGCATGGGTCCACATGAGACTTTGTATGGGAAAAGATGTCGCACACCTCTTTATTCGGATGAAGTATGTGAGGTGATGCATTCTAGGACCATAAATCATCCAATGAATCAGGGAGAAGGTCCAACTGATTAAAGAGCGATTGAGGGCAACCTAGGCCTGCCAAAAAAGCTATGATGATAATTGTAACACCCAGTCTAAAAAGCTCCTTAGGCCTTGACTTTAGTAACCTTAATCCTAGTTAACTAGAAGTTGAGTTGGACCTTGAATAAGAATAATTTTAGATATTTGAATTGGCAAGAGGACCTTATAATTTTGGGTTATTAATTACATTAGGGTTGATGATAAGGTTAGCCTTAATCTTGGCACTTAGTACAAAATTCGCATAAGATTAACGAGATTATTTAAATGGAAGATTCAATGATATGTGGCTTGAATTGCAGAGCTCGGAAAGATTTGGTCGCCAACAGATTGATTGCGGAACTCGGATTTGGTGGTCAGCAACATATTGATCCCGGTCGGGATGTCGTGTGTGCTGAATATAATTGACGTGGAGGTCACAAATGAACGGCCGTGGAGGTCACAAAGACCACACGGCCCTCTCCTCGCCTACCAAGTGGAAAGACTCCCGTCAGAGATGAAAGACTCCTCTCGCATTTTCTATTTGTTACCCATGATGTCGTTTAGGTGGACTTTTAAGTTGGTCGGTTAGACTAGTCACCCAATCTAACCGTCCAGAACCTTGCTGCCAAGTCTTATCGCCCAGAAGGTAAAATATATTAGTGCCAAGTCTTCGTGCCCTCTGATCTTTGTGCCCAGGTCTTTGCCCTTTGATCGCGAATCTCCTCGCCTACCGAGAGGTAAGCCTTCTCGCCTTTGGCAAGAGAAACCTCATTGCTACCCAATGGACAAAAATGCTCTCATTTTTGCACTAAATATTTTCATTCCTTCAAATCCAAGAAAAATAAATAAAAATATATAGAAATAAAATAAAATCAATAGTATTAAAGAGAAAATAACACTTACCACCCCACGACCTGGCCACCACTATAGGACCATAGTAGCCACAGTAGGGAAGAAGTCATGGTGGTTTTAGGCCACTATTCCCCTTGCTCAAAAGGACACAAATGTAGAAGGCAGTCTGAAAATTTCAGCAGGACAACTCCTCTCATCACCTTATTTTGGGTTGCACATTCATGATCACTTGGCAGCCAACTTTCTTCCTTTTACCACCAGAAAAAGTCTTCAAGAAGTGACCTTACTCCTGCACAAATTAGCCATGATGATGGTTCAAAGGAGTAATGTAGCAATGTAGCAACTTGGCCATCCACCATAGGAGTAATGTAGCAACCATAAAAGTTAAATCATAGTGGTTTAGGGCACTGTTTTGACCTGCACAAGATGACACAAGTGATGGAGTGCAAATCTAGAAAATTCAGATTCATACACCATTTTCCATCAATTCCCTTGACCAAAGCCAACGTCCCCTTGGCTGCCTATAAAAGGCCCCCGCACCCTCTCATTCCCTCCACACCTCATCTCCAAGCTTCCTCTTGAGCCTTGAAGAGCACTTCCCCCTCTTAGAGATAAAAAGAGTGAAACCGAGTGAGTTCTTGAGTGTTCTTTGTGTAAGGTTCTCTAGAGTGCTTGGAATGCCACAAAATTTATAATTTTTCTTGCTTTTGATCTTAGTTAGCATGTCAAGCTTTGTTTCCTTGTGTTGGTATGAAATTTGGGTAAGTTTTGGGAAGCTTTTCATGCTTAAATCAAAATCGGGTGAATTAAGGGATGGTTTGGATAATTAAATGATTTTAAGTGAACATTTAGCTATGGCATGTCTTAAGCATGATTTGATATGATTCGTTATTGTATTAATATGATTATGGAAGGTTTAAATTTTGGTTAGAAGCATGTCATGGTAGGTTTTGAATCTATTTTGTTTTGATCATCAAGTATGAATCGGTTTGAATGAAGTAGCGATTAAGGATATCTTAGTCATGATTAAGTGTTGGGATGAACTCTATTATCCTATAATTAGTCTTCATTACGTCACTAAAGATGTTAGTGATTTGTGATTAAAGAAAATCTCATATGCATGCATGCATAAGGACCAATGCATCAACTAGAGTGCATGCCACGGGGGACCATTTGGGCAAGTTCCACTTTGATTTTTTAGCATCCAAGGGCATAAATGGTTTTAGAATGCCAAAAATATGAAGTCCATAAATTTTTATTAAATTTGAAATTCGTTTGCAATTAGTGAAAATTTAGAGCCTTAATGACAATTTTTTAGGGTCTAGGAGTATTTTTGTAAATATTCATTTTTGAAACCTTTGATTTTGGACCTCACCCATAGAAGTATTAATCCTAACTTTGTACGCACTTAATTTACGCAGCGACGACATTATTTTTCAATTACTCCGGAAGTTTGTAAGTTGGCCTCTAACTTACACCTTGATAGATTATTTATGAATTATTGATAAATGCCTCATTCATGTTTCGATTATCACTTTGAACATAAAATATCATGTTATATGATACATTGAGTGTATATTTACATGACAAGTGACATTTCTATCATTTTAGCATAATACACCTATAAATGTCATTTTTACTTGAAAAAACTTGCTATATATGCACACATCATGAAACATATTTTTTAAGCATAACATGAAAAATGAATTTTTTTCACGACCCCATAGGCTAGGATCGGGAGTTATCCTAGTGGAACTCCTCTGTCCACTCTGGAGTGAGTAAAAATGGAGTGGTAACCCATGGGTTGATGAAGAATAGTCAATGGGCTTCAAATGAGATCTTTTTAAAGAACGTCGGAGTGAAGTCATATGTTATGACACCTAATGCTGATGGGTGTATATGTTATGATATTATAATGATGTTATGTTATATTACTAATGCATTGAGAACGATGTCTGCAAACGATAACGTAGTGCCAACATGAGTTGTGTTACGGTCACTGACAGCTGCTCATGGTGCATATGAGGAACCATGTTGCTACCAAACGTATGTTAATGATGGCTTTAATAAACGATAAAATGTTATAATTTTTGAAAGAAATGAAGTATGAAATGTTCTCTTTCGAAATGTCTCGTTTTTTGAATGAGAGAGTGAAAATGTTCTCTGAAAGCGAAAGTGCATCAAGGTTTTTCTAAGAATTTTGAGGAATCTGGATGGGAGACACATGCACATTTTTCTACATTTCATGCAATTCGTATTTATCATTCTTCATGCATAATTTATCTCTATGCAAGTTGGTTGTTTAACTTACTGAGATTTCGAGTAAATCTCACCCCTTGTGGGACCACTATAATTCCCCCGGGAATGATAGAAGTTGTGATAGGACCAGCAGAGGATGAACATGATGGATCACTGGATGCAAATGGTTGAATAGGAGCCGGACCTTGAACAAAGACTAAAAATAATTTTCATACTCATAAGCATTGACTCTTCATACTTCAGAGCGTATGAAATAGTTGATCTAACCCTGGAACTTGGATTAAGTATTTTGTATTAACGAAATATTATCCTTAAGTTTAAACTTATGATGGTTATTAATGCTATTGGGATGCTTTTAGTCCATTCTAGCATGAGTGATAACTAATCACCCTTATTCTGTTGCGATTATTACATACTGCTGGTTACACTTATAAGATGCATTGCATATTAGCTATCATATACAGGGGTATGTAACCTTGTATTACATGTCCTGACCCTCCAAGTCTCTGTTCCATCCCAAGCGAAGATTGGAGGCGTCACAATAATAGATGTTGAGACCTAGAATTTAACATCAGAGAAATGATATTTTTCAAGATAATACCAATGCAAGGTTTGATGTGATTTAGAGTAAAGGGAAAGCCAAGCCCAAAGTTCATAGGCTATTATGGACTCCGGAAAGTTGGGACATTAGCCTACTGAATAGCCTTAGCCCCAAATCTATCTGAAGTCCATAATCTGTTCCACGTATCCATGTTGAGAAAACATGTCCACGACCCCACATATGTTATCAAGTACAAATGATTGGAAATTCGAGAAAAGCTGTCCTACAAAGAAATTTCGGTGAAAATACTAGATTCTAAGGAGCAATAACTGAGAAATAGAAATATTTCGTTAGTCAAAGTCAAGTGGAGAAATCAAACAATTAAAAAAACATCATGGGAATTAGAAAGCGTAATACGGAAGAATTATCCACATTTATTTGAACAACCAGGTAATGCCACCATCACCATCAAGATTACTATCCTCATTTTTTTATATGATTTTGTGCTGAAATTAATGTCTTTTTAATTTATTTTATTGTATGAAAATAAGTAAGTTTTACTTGAAATTTATCTTATTATATATATATATATAGGTGACCAGAGTGCCGCCCAACCTATACATAAAATTTATAGCCCTACAACCTACCTGGGGACTAAGCGTGCAGGTTCCAAGATATCGTGAACAATAAAATAAATATGAAATCTGGATAAAGATGAGTCTGTTGATAAATGTTGTAGCCATTGATATCTTTATGTGATCATGACTCATTACATGTTCATTTATTCATTGTTATGTATTCCTTAATATCTTCTTTGTTATCTATTTGATTATAATCTACTTGCTTGTTCACACTATTGGCACTGGATCATCCACTTAAGGAATTTTTGAACTCACCTATCCCCATTTTTATTATAGATGCATTTTAAAGTAGAACCAAGACCAAGAATCTTTTAAGTGTGACAGTCACTATCATTGTAGATAATCATATACAAATGCTCGACGAAAGTTTGAGAGTCTTTTCCTTGTCGGACTGTAACACCCCACATAAAATCAACTCCAGTAGCCATGACTTTAGCTAAGTAGAAGTTGGGATATTTGAGAGAGAGAACATTTTTGGAGCTTGAGTTGGCAAAAGAGCTTATACTTTGGGTTTAGAAAAATTATTAGAATATTTTTAGTGTTTTGTTAGTTTTTAGGAAATGAGCCAAGAGACCAATGGGAGAATGACATATGGCATATTGGAGGTTTGTCATATTAATGGGCTAAGTGATTTGGTTAATTACTAGATAGATTTGGAGAAGTCCCAAAAGGGGTTTAATAAAGCCCCTAACTTTCTAAGATGAGATGGACTATGAATAGATATTAAGACCTTAGGCCCAACTTGGGAGACATAAGACTTTAAGCCCAACTTGATGGACACAAGATATTAGGCCCAACTCAATGGATATAAGACTATTGGACCAAACTTAGTAAGATTCAAGGCTTTAGGCCCAAATTTAGAGAAGACCCAAAGTTAGGACCCAACCTAGTGGACAATTGAGGCTAAGGAAAGGCCCAATAAATCTGGACATGAGGCCCATAGATGATAAGTCCACTTCAAAGCCCACAACAAAAGCTTGTTCTTTATGGCCCAATAAGAACCCAACAATTGAAACCCAAGTCTTGTATTTCATTTCACTCTTCCAAATATGACCCACATACACCATACCATAGGTTTTCATCTTACCCAAGCCCCAACTACACGCCCCTAGGGTTCCCCTTCAACCTTGGTTAAGTTTTTAACTTAAGTTAAGATCACTATTCATCTCACCCATGAATAGTAACTCAAACATCATGATTTTTCATAGTTTCTTAAAACCATTTTCTTCACAATTTAAGATATTAAATTCTTGTATTTTACACTTATTTTGCATCACTCTTAGGCAACCTTTTAAGGTTAGAATTAACCCAACCCATGTCTCATAGACCACAATGCCAACTAAACCCACCAATTGGCACACTTGAAGCAAACCAATTGATCCTTCATTAAACCACCCAAAACCAACGCCCCCTTCAACCAAGTTTCAAGACAATTTCTACACCTTTAATTCTCATGGTGTCACCTAAGAATCAGACCTAACAAGTGTACAAAACATTTTCAAGAAACAAAACCAAAACGCCAACTATTCACCTAACTTGAGGAATGAACTCAACCAATTGCACCTCCATCTTCAAGGAATTTATGCACTTATTTGCCTCACCTCCACATGCCACCACCTTTGTCATTTAGCCCCTAGGAAATGCTTCAAAACACTCAAGTGAAAGCTTGTCCAATTACCTTCTTAAGGCAGCCAAACCAATTGGCACAAAGAGAGGCACACTTGAATCACTCGGCTGAAACCACCACCCATTTCATCCCTTTCATTTTCTACTCAAGCATGATCACATGGCAGCCACTCATGCCTCTTTCCCTCAATTAAAAAAGATTTCAAATGGTGGTAATAATGCTCCCAAATCAGACCAAGAAGAAAAGACAAGAAGAGAATAAAAACTAGACAGCTTTTTATTCAAAACTGTCGGCATCCATTGTGTATTCTCATTTGGATTTTTGTCCCAAATTTCTAAAGCAAGCCAGCCCCTGCAACTATGGTCTTCTGCTAACTCTTTTCTATGGTTTAATCATGAAACTTAGGACACTATTCATCTGACCTAGCCATGACACCATTGGATTTTTACACTCAACACTCCACCTCCCACCTCCACCAATCAACTCCCTCTTTCTTCAGCAATTGCTGTGTACCCCTCAACCCTCCATGAAGTCCTATAAATACCTCCTTCACCCCTCGCTTCCTCACACACCTCCCTCAAGCATTACCTTAGAATTCTTGAGAGCAAACTACTCCTAGTGTGAGAGAAGGGTGAAACCGAGTGACTAGTGTGAGATTCTTGGAGTGAGTTGTTCTTGAGAGCCTTCAAATCCATGGTTTGGGTAAGCAATCTTACTCTTTCTTTTGTTGGGTGTTAGAATGGAATGTTAGGCTTTGAATCATGGCATGAGAATGTAGATTTGATTGATTTATATAAGGTTTAACTTGAGGACATGCATTTTGGTTCTGATTTGAAGTTGTGCTTGAATAAATTGTTTTGGGATGAAATTTTAGCCATGACATATTTTAATGTGATCTTATATGTTTTACTAATTTCTGGAAGATTTATTGAAGGTTTAAATTTGAGAAAAGTAGCATGTCATGATAAGTTTATAAATCAATATCTTGTGTTGTTCATCTAGCATGTTTTGGGTTACACTTGGTTGAAGTTTATCTTGAGGAATCTTGGCTAAGTTTTCAAATCATGAGTACGAGACATGTAGAAACATCATGTATACACCCGGTTTGAAGGTTTTTGGATGATTTGGTGTTATTCAATGCCAAAGTGTTGGGATGAACTCATGTGACATGAACCTAAGTTATAAACATGTCCCCCAAGATCAGATTTATGATTTGCTACTTGGTGAAACTTGATCACACATGCATCCGTAGAGGTTGTAGGCTTGAAATCACAAAAAGGTCCACATTGTGAAAGTTTAAGTCCTAAGTGGCAATTTCGAGAAATATAGGGGCAATTTTGTAAATATTATTTTTGAATCCTTTTGATTATAAACATCTTCCTTAGTTTAAGATTTCTAACTTAGAATAACTCTTATTATAGCCGCACTAAATTCCTAAGTACTCGGAAAGTTTGTAAATTAGCTTCTAACTTACTCTTAGATAATTTATTTATGATTCTTGTATAAACGCGACATTCATATTATAAATGTCATTTTGACCATGAAACATCATATGATACATCATTGAGCATTTGATTACTTCAACACGTGACATGTGAAATTTTCACTATTTTAGTATATTGCATATAAATGTCATTTTTCATGAAACTTACTACATATGCACATGTCATGAAATACATTTTGTTCAAACATTGCATGAAAATAAATTTTATCACGATCCCAAATGCTAGGATGGGGAATTATCCTACTGGAACTCTTATGTTCACTCTGGAGTGAATAAGAATGGAGTGGTAACTCCTGGGTTGAAAAAAAACCATCAACGGGCTTTGAATAGATTATTTTTAAAGAATACCGAAGCGAAGTCGTAAGTAGCACCTAAAGCTGTGAGTGCATATGTTATGATGATATGTTATGATGAAATGTTTTGATACCAATGCATTGGGTTACGATGTTTGCAAACAAAGACGTAATTTCAACATGAGTTGTACTACAATGACCAGTAGGTACTCATAGTGCATATTGGGGAGCTGTGACGATGCCATACGTTATGTTAATGATGGCGTTAATAATGATGACATGTCATATTTTTTAAAAGATGAAAAAAATGTCCACTGTAAGAAAATGTGCATCAAAGTTTTTCTAGAAAAAGTTGAGGAATTTGGATGGGAGAGAAATATGGATTTTTCTGATTAGCATGCATCTCATGTTTATCATTAATCACGCATATATTATCTCTGTGCAAATTAATTATTTGACTCGATAAGTGTGATTTTTATTACTCTTTTATTTATGAAAAGTCACAGTTTTCCTTCAATACTATTGATTTTATTTTATTTATTTTCTTGGATTTGAAGGTATGAGAAGATTTAGTGCAAAATGAAAGCATTTGGTACAAAAGAAGAGACTACAGATCCAGACCGACGAGAGACAACAAGATCTGAAGAGAGCCGAGGAGATTTAGGCAAGGAGACTCAATGGCGACCAAAATTGGCGACAAGAGTTAGGCGATGAGCAAGATATTTTACCTCCTGAGCGAGAAGACTTGGCGACAAGGCTCTGGACAGTTAGATTGGGCGACTAGTCTAATCGATCAACTCAAAAGATCAACCTAAACGAAATCATGGGCAACAACTAGCAAAGGGTTTGAAAGTAATTTTTTATCAAGAAAAAGGAGAAATAAATCACAAAGGGAATCCACAAGAAGTCTAAGTTCGGAATACACTAGGAGACAACCTAGACATGCTTAAGTGTTTCGATAATAACTTTCTATTCACATATCTGATTAATGTGATTATAGATGGGTTGGAAATTTATCTTAAAGGGCTACAACGTTATCTCTAATAATGATTTCTAAATTCTAACTCTTGGAGCGCGTACAAGGCTGCCAATATAAGTCCTAAAAGTTAGGCGACTTTTTAGGCAAAAATCATGAAAACATTAGGGTTTCTTTTCTATCCTATATAAACATATTATTAGCACGAAATTAAGGGAGGAGAGTCTGAGTTTTAGAGTCCAATATCCAAAGTTTATTCTTTAAGTTTCTTTCAAGGAGGCAGATCTGGGGAGCAGAGCCAAAAGCCGCATGCTTCATCAACCAACTCCAACGAAGAACACTAGTTCTGTTCTTTTTCTTTTCAATTTTATTATGAACTAATTATATTTTCTAGAACTTTGATATCGTCTAGCATTGAACACACAAGTTATATTCTAAGTTATTTTATTTTCAATATTTCCATGATTAAGTGTTTATTCCTTGTTCTTAATGCTTGCAATTTTCTAGCTAATTATTATTCGATCTATTGAATCGCAATGAGACCGAGAGGTGATTTGTGATTAGAGCTCTACGATTAAGCACCATTAGTTGAGGTAAAGTAGAGATACTTTACCGCAATTAGTGTGATTTTTAAGAAAAATTCAAAGAACTTAATGAGTCTCCAATTAGTTAAATTCACATAGAGATATGAAGTTATTAATTGGAGATATTTTTAGTATTGTTCGAGAGAAAATATTGAATAGTTAAGGGATTTTTATCATTAACTTGGGATAATTGCAATTCTATAACAAGAAATAATAAATTGCGTAGGATTCACTAAGTGAAATCAAACGCTCTAAATCTATTCTTATTATCTTTAAAAATCTAAATTTTAATGCTCTTTTCTTCAGTTTAATTTAGATAATCTATTCTTTAAATTTCAGTTTTCTAAATAGTAATTAATTTAGGTACTCAATATCATTATTCATCTTTGTGGGTTCAACATCCATTTTCTTTAAAACACACTTTACTGCTTGTTACAATTTTGTGCACTTGCAGATATTTTTAGCATAACATAACTTACTAAGATTTCAAGGAATCTCACTGTGGTAGTCTCTCTACCATTCCCCCTGGAATGGTAGAAGTTGTGTAATGACCGGCATACAATGAACAGATCCTCTCTCTAGTTGGCCGATTAGTTGTCTAAATTCTTGCTTTTTTCAAGAAGTGATGTCTTTGTTGTTTTATTTTCCCCTTTTAATGCGAGCAGATCCTCTCTAGTTCCAGAGTTGGTTAATCTTTTTGCTCAAGTAGTGGTTTCCCCGAAGAAACTTATGAAGTTAAGGCCGAAGTAGGCAAAGCTTTCTCTCACTTGATTTCACTGTATGGTCAGCAAATGCAACCCTTTTGAGCAACCTCACTCCCGCACATGCTAATGCACTAACTGCATTTTCCCCGAAAAGCTAAAACGTAGTTATCGAGCTACCATTCTTTCCCAAAAATTGTGGGTCCTCAAAGAAGATTATCATCCCTATACCAGGTATGCATCTAACTTTGGGGGGAAATAATAATGAGTAGCATTAAATAAGGAAAATAGATGTCCACAAAATTCCTGGTAGTTGGCATTTTTATACTTCACCAAGGCTTACCTCTAGATTATGTTTGTGAATTTAAAGTTCTAGTGCTGGCATTGTACACTTGATTTGATATTGCTTCAACTTGTGTTGCAAATGAAAGAAATCAATTTTTCCCCCAATTTCATATTCAAGATGTGAAGAGTAGTAGCATTGTATTAGATTAGTTATGATGTATTACTATTTATTTTGTTCTTTGTAAATTAATATTTTGCATTGTGATATAACAACAATATTATTTGAGAAATGGTTGTGTGCAACATAAGCAGTTTATAGTATTTAGTCTGCACTTGTATATACCTGATCAGTGACCCATACAGCCCTCTCCCTCACTCCTTAGTCTTCCATATCATCCCAACCCAAATGAAGTCCAACCCCACACTTATCCCCGATGGTGCTCGACCTAGACGGTGGCAAGGATGGAGCTCGACCCAAACGGTGACGGAGCTCGACCCAGACGATAATCTCTTGGTATTTCTCTCTCGGTAATCTCTCTCTTCGTCTTTGAAATTCCTCTTCTTTTTGGTGCTTTGTTGTAACACCCCACTCCATCTTTCTGATGTAAGTAAATTTGACTGCGAGCCTCGTTTTGATTGTCAAATCTCGATGGCGTGTTTCTGAAGATATTATGTGATTTCTAAAGTACGCCCACTATTTGAAATGCACTGAAAATATTTATATGGGGTATTTCCAGTGTTATTGAACTAAGCTTAATTTTAAATAAGACAATTAAAATATTTTTGAAGAGTTCCAGAAATATTATAATTGTGGGAAATCATTTTTATTAAAATGATTTCAATTATTTAAAATATTATGAGAATTAAATTATGTTGAAAACTCTAATTAATTAAATGATTTTATTCTCTTAAAGATATTAAATAAGACTTCATCATTTTATTAATGATGAATGAATATTATTTTATAAACTAAAATTTAGTTTAAATAATATTCTATCTTAATTTCTCTCAGGGTTTTTAAGTTAAATCGGTGTTTAATCTCTTACCGTTAGATCGTTTTGAGGATCCCAAGATGAAGGGCCTGAATTAAATACACAAGCCCTCTCCCTTTCTCCCTCACTTTTCCCTTCCCTCTCCCTCACGCGTACGCTGCAAGCTCTCCTCCATCTCACCCGATTCTCCCTTAGCACAGCCCGACGCCGTCGGGCCTCACCACCACCACCATCGGCTTCCTCTCACACCGGCGAGCTCCCACCACCTAACCCAACCTCCATCTCGTAGCAACCTTCTTCGTCGCACGCACGCAGCCCCTCACGCACGAGTTCAACATGCGTAGCTCCTAGCACCGTCGTACACAGCCACCCAGGCCACCGAGCACCCCC
Source organism: Juglans mandshurica (assembly GCA_022457165.1). Taxonomy (NCBI): domain Eukaryota; kingdom Viridiplantae; phylum Streptophyta; class Magnoliopsida; order Fagales; family Juglandaceae; genus Juglans; species Juglans mandshurica. Next base: position 20,835,777 of record CM039619.1, on the reverse strand, counting down.
TGGCCTCCCCCTTCCTCCTCCCTTTGACCCGAAGCGGTAGCCCCTTCCTCAGTTGCACAGAGCTCCTCCAACGCACAGGTTCTCCATAGCCACGGTCGAGCTCCACCTCCCACGGCCACCGCACCATCACCAGAGGCTTCTCCTGCCACCAACGACCTCCCCTAGCCACCCCCATGTCCAGCCGAGCCACCTAACTCCCCCACTCTCTCTCACGGACACTCTCTCACGCACGACCTAGATCCGCTGCCGTAAGCCACCGTGCCGCCTCCACCTAGCCACCATAGCTCCACCAGCAATCCCCTAAGCTCCTCCATGGCCAGCCATGACCAGCCAAGCTTCCCCCTCCATTTCCATGCTTTGGGACGCACGGGTTCCCATTGGAAACCCACGGCTCCGTCATGTTCCGCCACCCCAGCCACCATGAGACCACCCTCAGCCTCCCTTGGCCTCCCCTAGCCTAGCCCTAAGCCCAAACCGCCACTTTACGTGGTGAACAGCCACCATACATGGTGGACAGCCACTGTACGTGGGTTAGCCACCACGTACGACCTTTCCAACGTCATCAATCGTGACGGTCAGGGAACAACGCACGGGTCAATCTTGTCGATGGTATAACCCTCTATCCCTCTTTATTTATGTTAAATGTTAGTTGGTTGGTTGGTTAGGTTGTGGACTGTGCTGTTGTAATTGTGGAGTTCGCTGTGTAGTGAAGTGTTGGGCGTATCTATGTAGTGTGTGATGTGAAGTGTTGTGGACTGTGCTGTGAAGTGTGGGTGCGAAGTGTGTGTTGTAGTAGTGATGTGGCGTAGCGTTGTGAAGGAGTACATGTGGAGTGTACTCTATGTGATGGAGTGATGCACCATGTGGTGTGTATGCCGTAGTGGTGATGTGGCATAGCGTGTGTGAAGGGAGTACACGTGGAGTGTACTCTATGAGGTGAAGCGACACATCATGTGGCGTGTCGCGAAGATAAGGATGGTTGCGTAGTTGATGAGCATAGAGTATGGTGAATAGTATCGGGAACTGTAAAACAGTGTCCCGAAGTAGCTATGATGTGGCCTGTAGTCTGAGTTGACAGGTGTCACCGTATTTGATTTATGGCTGGGAGTATATGCGAAGTGACAGAATAAGTGTAAGAGTGCGCAGCGGAAGCATGGCTAGGGAATGTCACGAAGTGACATGGTTACTGGCAGTCGTGCTTATGATGGGTGAGGAGTTAGTGTAGGAGAGGTGTAGCAGGAACGTGACAAGATGTCACGATGTGATAGGAGTACGTGAGAGACCGTACTCATGATGAGTTAGGAGTTGGCGTAGAAATGATGTAGCAGGATGTTAGGTGACGTAACAAGGTCACGATGTAGCTTGGGAGTAGTCTCGAGCTATATGACGTGACATAAGGCATAGTGGTGAATGGAGTCTTATCATGTTAAGTGTAGGGATGAACTGTCAAAAGGGACGGGTAGCCTGAAGAGTCATGCTAGTCGGGTTAAGAGAAGGTTGGTATCAGAGTATGGCGCTTATTCCTATGAGCATGTGATCAATGTGTTATATGTTGGTCTTAGGTGATAAAGGGGTAAGGTACATGTGTAATCTGGTGAGACACATGTGCCGGACGGATTCACCATATGTAATGGGTAATCTGTCCTAAGCATGGTTACACGGTGCTTGAGCCTCAGAGTTGGGTTAGAGTCGTGTGTCATGTATGGATGAGAATGAGGATTTAGTGTGAGCTAAGGTGTATGAAGGTAGTGACGGGTGTATTGTCTGAAATTGGGATGCGTAACTCAGTCTATCAGAATCATGCGGCAGAGTGTGGCCAATAGGAAGAGTAAGACGAAGGTCTTAGTATCTTAACCATAAGGTGAATCATAGGTTCACCCTAGTGGATAAACACTAGTAGTAGAACATCAAGTTTGGAAGAGGTAGTGACCATAAATGGTCCCCGAAGGCTTTAACATAGTAAAGGGACACATAAAAGCACGAAATAAAATGAGAGTGTTTCAAGTGAAGTGTAATTCTATTCTAAATTTAGTTGCTTATGCACTAGATAGAGAATGATATCAAGGTTATATGTATACATGTAGCTTGCCATCTGACACGCACATGAAATGACTGCATGATATGAAAGTAGCATGAAGTCCAGGTAAATATTACGCTCATACTCTTCTAGAGTTTTCTAAAGGATATGAAAATGAAAATGAAATGCTTTTCCAATTCATTGTTTTACGAAGTGACACGAAAGATGTTTTATGAAAACATGCTAAGTATAAGTGTTTCAAAGGTATACGTATGTACGGCCCTTCTTGGCAGCCCCTTTTTACGCACCCAAAGTATTAATTGTATGCATGTGAATGGATGACTATACGCAGTATCTATTGTATATATTTTCCACGAAAGAAATGTTAAGGCTTATGCCTGACGTTTTAACTGATGTTTTAAACGACGCGAAGAAAATATGTTGTTTTAAAAGGTCCCTATGAACTTATGCTTTATGGATGCCATATAAAAATGATGTTTAAGCCCATGCTTTCAAATGATTTTTTCCATGAACGAACTGCTAAATGAGAAGCACTGAAAGGATTGAACTGAAAGAAATGACTGAAATGAAATGCATGAAAATACATAACGGCCATATAAATGAATGAAAAGGGTACTAGAGGAATGGGCAGATTGTAATACTGAATAAGTAGTACTGGTAGTGCACCTAGTGTTGCCCCCTAATGGAAAAGGGATTCCCAACCCATGGCCACAGGCGGAGTCCGGGTCCAAAAGACTGCTAACCCCAACACACGGGGCGTAACAGTGTGTACCGGCCAATGAAAGTGATAAGAAAGAATGTATGAATGCATCGAACTCTTGAAGAAATGAAGGCACTGATGGGAGATTCATTTTACGAAAAGAAAACCATTTTTAAAGAAAAACCCCTTCCAGTGATGTTTTCAAACGAATGCACGTATGCGTGTACATATAGTATGTATGTTATGATGAATGCATGAATGAAAACCTATATTATTATATTTTAACGGCATGAAGTAATACTTACTAAGTATTTGACTCATTTTAATTTTTATGTGTGCCCCTCCCCCCACAGGAACTGAATGAGCAATATGCGTCAGGACAGACACGGCCCAAGGGAAAGATCATGGAGGTCTAGGCATGAGAGTTTTAACTGTATGAAATGTTTTTTTATCTTAAAATTGATGTTTTCCATTGTAAACTTCATTTATTCTCAAAACACATTTTATTTTGTAATGTAGAGTCTTGCACACTGGGTATGGAAGTAAAAAGTTTTAAATCAAACGGTAATTCCCGTCGTCCTTTCTACAATCATTTTATAAAAAGTCCCACCACAAGGACGGACGTTATTTGTTTCGGTTTTTTTTTTTAACCTTCTTCCTATATGATGATTCGAGATATTTGAACTTTGGTTGTTGACCCAGACGATGGACGGATATCGATTTATGTTTGGGAGATTTTTTCTGTTAGTTTTCATGAAAACAAAGTTCAAAAATATTTTAAAAAAAAAAAGAGTTCAAAAATATGAGTTCTTAAATAAAATGGAAGCTTTTACAACTGATAAGCTTGTAAAATGGAAGCAAACTCTTGGCTATAAGTTTATGTTTGGGGGATTTTTTTCTATTAGGGTTTCAACAATGTTGATGATTACTTGCTGCTGAGTATGACACCAAGTAAGGCTATGCTTGTTATGAGAGTAGCTTTGTAGTGAAATCACGTTCTGCATTGTGACCTGAAAACATGTTTCTATAAAATTATTTCTTGCGATATTAGCTTACGTTTTGTTGGGTTCTCTGAGCTTGGTCTAGCCATTTATGAGTGCTTCACTTGCAGCCAATACAACATAGAGTAACAATTAGAAAAATAAAGATAAATAAAAGAGTACAAAAAGTTTTCACTTTTTTGTTTTTATGAATGGATGCTTTTATCTAACTTTTTCGATCATAGGAAACAAAAAGTTCTGAATATTAAAGGTCTGTACAAGATGTACATTCTTTTGAGAATTGGGTAATCTTTATTTCACTTAAAATGACTCCATCCACATTATGTTTTGCATTAAGTAGATACAGACTATGTTACTTGAAATCAAGAGACTCCTTATTCGTTTTAAGCATGAATGTTGGTGACTCACTAAAAAATGAGTAGCACAAAGGCTATCCCAAGTGCAGGAGGGTGTCGTGTAATAATTATAAATAAAATTCCTAAATTGTCTCCTCGTAAAAAGTTGTTTAAAATCGTGTAAAAGGTAAAAATATTCACAAAGAGAAAATAAAAGTGGTGATATGTTCAATGAGTGGTAGAGTACAACGGAAATTAAAAGGGCACTAGTCATGGACTAGATCCATATTTTTGGATTTTTGAGTATCGAAATGAAATGTAAAAGATTAACAAATTGAAATTAACAATCAAAGAATCAACTAAGCTAAACAATCTTAATTAAACTGAAAATTAAATAATAAAATTGAAATTATTTAAGTCCTAATTAACTTTTAATTAATCTAATATGCAATGGAACTAAAAGATTAATAAAACTAATCTATGAATTAAATTAGATTAGAAAATAATTGACAAAATATGAGCTAAAAATTAAAAAGCCCAAAAATCAAGATTCTACGGTTCATCCTTGTATTCAAATCACAAATTCTCAAAATCAATTTATAGTAATTGTAATCATTGTTAAATGAAATCTTAAAAGAGCAAGAAAAATAACGGCATTAAGTAAAATAAATAGCAAATAAATTGCCCAAAATTCTAAGCAAAAAATCTCAAAAATACTCTATAAACTTTAAACTGAAATTAAATAAAAAGTATGGAATTAAAAGAGTAAACCAAATTAATGGAGATAGAGGTGGCAAGTAGTGGATGAGAAGGCTGGAGTGGCAGTGGGACCCCAAAGGAGTTCTTCAATGCGCGGTACTGGAGTGTTCTTTCCTTTCCTTTATATCCCGTCCGGCGTGAATTCCTTCGTCGTATGACTGAAGACCCCCAACAGAAATTAATGTGAATTCCCCGTGCGCATTAGACCCTAACATCCCATAATGCCCTTCCGTCAAAATTCCCAAAAGGCCCCCAAGCCTCTCACGTCAATGTGTTTTTGGTCTTTACTGCATGTATTTTCCTTAAGGAGCCATGTGTGTGAGTTGAGAGAAACCAACTTCCATCCAAAAATCAAAAGTAATGGGTCCCATGCGCAAATGTGAATTTTCTCTTTTTTTTTTATGTTTTTCATTTCTTGACCTATAAAAATAATAGAAATTAGAAATAAAATAAATTAAATTAAAAGAATAATAGAATATCAAAAACATGTTGTACATGTGAATGAACATTGTCCAATTAAATCATAAGTTATAAAATTAAGCATAAATCATGATATTAACCAATTTAAATCACAACTCGAATTTATTCATCTTAACCATTTTTCTATCTAAACCAATAATAATATAATGAAATAAATAAAATATATTGGTTGTAAATGTATAAAATATGCAATAACTTAACTCAATCACACTCCCAACTAACGTTTTGCTAATCCTTGAGCAAAATAGTGAAAATTAATTGAGATGAATATTGCATAAAGATCGAAATCCAAACAGAAACAATCAAACACAATTCTGAATTCTCACAAAAGTGACACGTTACTACTCAACCCTCAGGGGCTATACCCATCAAGACTATCTCAACAGTCTTTCATATAGAATTGAGGTAAATATCTCAAAACTCAAATGTGTGTATGGAGCTAAAGTGGCTGTGTGTTCCTCATTACTAGCTATGATTTGTCATAGGATTCTTCAACCTTAAGGTTAATCATTGTTGATTCTAACTACCTCAAAACCCAAGGGACTAGTAGTTTTCACGCCAGCTCTGTTTTTAAAGGTTTCACATTCAACCCCCAAAGTCTTGGGCAACTATTTCTAGCCCTTAATTTAGGAAAGCTCCATAAATCGCTTTTATCTTTCTTTCTTTCTTTTTGTTTTTGTTTTTTAGTTTTTTTTTTTTTTTTTTGAAAAAAAGGCTCGGTAGTCCTGCAGTTTACTTCTCCTGTGTTAAATCAATGAACAGTAAATTAAGGAACACTACAAATGTAAGCATGTACAAAATGTCCTTCAAAACTTGTCATTCGTTCTACAAAAATCTCACCAAGTCTCATCTCAATTAGTATAGCATCCCAGTGTTTCAAGCTACACATCAACAAAATATGATGCATAAAAAATAATGCTCTATGCTCAAGCTTGAAAATAAATCTTCACAAAAAGAATTCTAATCAACCACTCCACCAAGATGCTCAAATTTCACAAAATGCTAGAAATAGAGTGTGTGTCAATCATTTGTGTATCAATGCACATCACATTAATGCAAAATTGTGTTGTCTGATGCACACAGGCTACCCCCAACTAGTGAGAGACATGGTCCTCAATGAATCGAATGAAAGAAACCAAAGTGCACAAGAATAAGTAAGCAAAACAGACAACCTAGCATGTAATATAAAATCAAAGCAAAACAATTAAAGAAAGCCAAGGGAAAAAAATCAAAATAAAAAACAAGATACTTCCCTGGGGTCTTACATAAACAAGATCTCTTCATTTGGATCAAAGGCAGTCATAAAAGGCTTTAGACGTTGTCCATTGATAGTGACGCTATTGTCATTTTTTGGATTGATAATGTCTACCGTTCCATGAGGATGAACCTTCTTTACAATGTATTGCCCACTCCATCGAGATTTTAATTTACCAGGAAAAATATGTAAGCGAGAGTTGTAAAGAAGAACTTTCTGGCCAAGTGTGAAATGCTTGGGATGAATTTTCTGATCATGTAGAATTTTCATTCGTTCCTTCGCTAGCTGAGCGTTGTCATAGGCATCCCGACATACTTAATCCAATTCATTGATCTGCAATTTTCTCAATCCTGAAACTTCATCAAGTGACATGTTAACAAGTTTTATAGCCCATAAAGCTCAATACTTAATATCAACAGGTAAATGAAAAGTTTTACCAAAAACTAATCGATAGAGAGACATCCCTAGATTAGTTTTAAAAGCTTTCATATAAGCTCACAAAGCATTAAGAAGCTTAACTGACCAGTCTTTCCTATTAAGATTGATAGTTTTCTCCAAAATGATTTTGATATCTTTATTTGCCAATTCTACTTGCCCATTTATTTGAGGGTGATAAGGGGTAGAAACTCGGTGTGTGATACTATATTTCTTTATGAGTGTAAAAAATGGTTTGTTGCAAAAATGAGAACCCTCATCACTAATGATAACTTTGGGCATACCAAAGCGAGCAAACAGAGATCGCAAAAGATTTAGGACAACACGATGGTCAATGTTTTGAAGCGACTGCCTCCACCCATTTTGAAACATAATCCACAACCAATAAAATATATGTGTTTCCAAAGGAAACTGGAAAATGTCCCATGAAGTCTATTCTCCAACAAACAAAAATTTATAAAGTTGACTCACTAAAAAATGAGTAGCATAAAGGCTATCCCAAGTGCAAGAGGGTGTCGTGTAATAATTAGGAATAAAATTCCTAGATCGTCTCCTCTGGGAAAGTTTAAAAATCAAACTCGTGTAAAAGGTAAAAATATTCACGAAGAAAAAATAAAAGTGGTGATATGTGCAATGAGTGGTAGAGTGCAACGGAAATGAAAATGGCACTAGTCATAGACTAGATTCATATTTTTGAATTTTTTAGTGTTGAAATGAAATGTAAAAGACTAACGAATTGAAATTAACAATCAATGAATCAACTAAGCTAAACAATCTTAATTAATCTGAAAATTAAATAATAAAACTGAAATTATTTAAGTCCTAATTAAGTTTTAATTAATCTAATATGCAATGGAACTAAGAGATTAATAAAACTAAGCTAAGAATTAAATTAGATTAGAAAATAATTGATAAAATACGAGCTGAAAATTGAAAAGCCTCAAAATCAAGATTCTAGGATTCATCCTTATATTCAAATCACAAATTCTCAAAATTAATCTATAGTAATTGTAATCACTATTAAATGAAAGCTTAAAAGAGCAAGAAAAATAACGACATTAAGTAAAATAAATTGCTCAAACTTCTAAGCCAAAAATCTAAAAAATACTCCATAAACTTTAAATTGAAATTAAATAAAAAGTAGGAAATGAAAAGAGCAAGCCAAATGAATGGAGATTGAGGTGGCAAGCAGTGGAGGAGAAGGCTAGAGCGGCAGTTGGACCCCAAAGGAGTTCTTCAATGCGCCGCGCTAGAGCGTTCTTTCCTTTCCTTTCTATCCCGTGCAGCGTGAATTCCTTCGTCGTATGAATGAAGACCCCCAACAGAAATTAATGTGAATTCCCCATGCGCATTAGACCCTAACATCCCAGAATGCCCTTCCGCCAAAACTCCCAAAAGGCCCCCAAGCCTCTCACATCCATGTATTTTTTGTCTTTAGTGCATGTCATTTCCTTAAGGAGCCAAGTGTGTGAGTTGAGAGAAACCAACTTCTGTCCAAAAACCAAAAGTAATGGGTCCCACGTGCAAATGTGACTTTTTTCTTCTTTTCTATATGCTTTTCATTTCTTGACCTATAAAAACAATAGAAATTATAAATAAAATAAAATAAAGAATAATAGAATATCAAAAATATGTTGTGCATGTGAATGAATATTGTCCAATTAAATCATAAGTTATAAAATTAATCATAAATCATGCTATTAACCAATTTAACTCACAACTCGGATTTATTCATCTTAACCAATTTTCTATCTAAAATCAATAATAATGTAATGAAATAAATCAAATATATTAGTTCTAAATATATAAAATATGCAATAACTCAGGTCAATCAGTTGAGTATTTATGTGAAGCCATCAAAAATCTCTCCCCTCTAGAATGTTGCTTCAGGTTTATATGTTCTATCATTTTGAAGTTTCAAATGGTGGTTTTTCATACCCAAATGGAAATCAAGAAAATATTGTAGAATTTTTCCAAGGGAAAATGTCGACAAGGGTTGTGCATCATGTGCTAAAGTTTCACAAAATTTGAGCACGTGAAGTTTCAGCAAGAAGATAAAGACATAGCCCCCTGTTTTTTGTCCTTGGAGAAGAAGAGAACAATGAATACCACTCATCTAATATGCACAACATCAAATCAATTTCCCTTTGCCGATACTTTCACAGTAATTCATGTCCTTCATACATTATGCACTTTCATGTTTTGTCCCATATATGCAGCAATACTTACTTTCTTCCATATTTTCCAGCAAATGACAAATTCGGATTCTCATTCTGGTTCAACTGCATGGACTTCAAGAGGGAAGGAGAAAGCAAGTTTGGACAGGCCACTTTGCTACTAGGCATTCCATCGAAACTCCAAATCTTTGGAAAGGATAATGATTTTGGCAGACGATTTTACAACTGCCCAAACTACAAGATCAATAAGCAATGTTGCTTTTTTGAATGGATTGATCTTGAAAGTGAACAAAAATCATGCTGTAAGATAAAGTTGGAGTTAGCTCAACGAAGGAATGAGAGGTTACTTCATGAACATCAGTTGATCAAACAAGCCAAATATAAAGCGATGGAGAAAAAGTATAAGGGAATCTTGAAAGCGTTAACATCGTGGTTGTTTTTTATAGCGATTTTTGCTGTGATTTTTATGTATCCCAAAAATATCATTGTATGTCGGGTAGTGCTTCGACTCATGTAATCTGTTTGAGCTCTTGCTTTGGACAACTGATTTATAATGAACATGTTATGTAATTAGTCGGGTTTGGCTTCCTTGTTGTTTGTTAAAAATTCTAGTCTAATTTCTGATATTGTATGCGACCATTGCTTTCCAGGATGTAACCTGGTTTTTTTTTTTAATTGGATACTAATATGTCAATTGACTAACCTGATTCCATCAATAACACTAATTGATTGTTATACAAACGGTTTTCAAATATTCAAAATGGAGATCAAATATTCAAAATTACATAAGTACATGTTGCTTGGTGCCAAATACATAAGGTCAAAATCAAAGATTCACAAGCGCCAATCAAAACTCCCAAAAATATGAAGCTTCAATCCACAAAAACTCATCAACTTCAAAACAAGAAAGCTTCACAACCTTCCTGTAACATTAATCACAAAACCATTAGTTATATAAAAACAAAAAAAAAATCATTTTACATTTAAGCCATATCTCCATAATAAAAAAACAATAGAAAAATCACAATCACATACATAAGCAAATTTCCATTAAGAATCCAAGTTAGTGCGCTCGACCTCAGGTGTATACCCAATATCCCTACATAAACAACAACAAACACAATTAAAAAATTAAAACTTTGATTAATACACCAGAATAAAAAATGTTCAAATCTATAATACCTCATTGAACGACAGTTGTTCCTAACATGTCTATCATTTTTGCAAATGCCACAACGCCTTTTCTTGGTTGGTTGACTCTCTTTTGGCTTTCTCTCAAAGACTTTGGGCGCCCTTTCGTGGGCACCAGTGGACGATCTTGCACCGTTTGTGAAAAGTTTGATACAACTTGACTTCTTAACATTTGATCAGCATTAGTTAACTCCCCCTCTTAGTGAAAATGTGATCTTTCATTGCAAGTAACTCTTTGTGAATCTTCTCCAATGCTAGTGTGAAATGATTGTGTTTTTCTGTTGATTGTAATGCAAGTTCGACAATGTTATAAAGTTGTATCATTGACTTGTTTTTTCTCATCGTAGGCTCATCTTGTCCATGTCAAACTTGCCATTTAGAAAATTGTATGTTGGGAATGGGTCGACTCTTAGCATTAACAGTCAATCTTTCTAAAATATAATGTTGTGGCAATCTATCTAACTTTGTTTTCTTGCCAAAAACACATAAGATATGCCTACAAAAAATCCCCATAAACTCCCATACATGGCATGTACATGTTGAATGTCCTTCATCACTCTCCAATGTCACATGGTAAAGAGGTGTTTCTTTCCCATAAGCTGCCACTCTATATGTCTTGGTCTCACCCTCCTTGGATAATTTTCTTGCTTGGTACCATAAACTATTGAACAGCTCATCTTGGAAGATCATGAAAGACTTTCAATATCACCTGCGTAAATTTAGTCCTGACATCCTTATTTTTCTCTTTAAAGTAATGTGCATCTATAGCTTTTTCATACTGATACAAAAAGTCACTAACTATAGTGCTTGAACAAACATAATCTTTGAAAAACTTGTTTATGCTTTCACTCTTTTGAGTTGTTGACATACCGGCACAGAATGTCGAACGCAAGTAAGCTGATGCCCACTTATCTCATCGGCTGTAAAGATTTTGCAGCCAATTATTTTCTCCTAGCTCATACTTCACTACTATCAAAGCCCATTCTTGCTCGAACCCATTAGTTGTAATTGTCTCATGGATGCAATGAAGAAATTTTTTTTGAAAGACCGAAAATTTGTTATACACATGGACCAAGTGCTTGGAACACTTTTGTAAAATGTGCCACAAGCACAACTTATGAGTTGTATTTGGGATTACCTCTGTAATTATAGTTGAAGGAGCACGCCCAAGCATAGTCTCTTGTCATGTTCTCAATAACCATGTATATGATTCGGCCATTTCATTAACTAATAAAGTACAATCAAACATTATGGTCTGATGATGATGATTAACACTAGAAAATGACACAAATGATATCTTATAAATATTGGTCAGGTAAGTGGCATCAAATGTAACAACATCCCAAAAATATAGGTATGTAGCTCTTGATTGCACATCAGCCCAAAAACAACTCTCATACACCCATCCTTATCAACTTGCATAGAATACACAAACCCATGTTTTTTGAGTTGCCAATCAATAAAGTAAGAATATAACCATTGTGCATCCCTCTCTTCAAATACTTTTCTCCTTTTGGTTCCCAAATAATTTTCAGCATCATTGCCAATACAACCAACATTAAAGTCACCAACAAATTGCTTACTCAACACCGACATAATTTTTCTTGTCGGTACACCGGACTCATTCAAAGTCATAATAAGTTTTTTTTTTTTTTTTTTACTTTAGTAACGCCCCTATGTCCACGAAACAAATTAGTTTTTTCAGTATAAGTAGAATATGATTATGTCCAACCACAAACTTGTTGACTATCCACTTTTCATCTTTTTTTTATCCATATTATTGCTTTACATCTAATCTTTGTCTCGGTAGGTTCAGGGATTGTTCGATCTTTTTCTTTCTAACTTACTCGCCGGAATCCTGTACTTGTGCAAACATAGTCTACTGCACAAAAAATTTTATCATCTTTCAACAATCATGTATAATTCGTCTGAATTGTAAAATCTTTTCGTCTTGCATATGTCTTGTAAAATGCTTAGGTGTCTTACACATCCTCAAATCCCATTCCAATAAATGGCTCCAAAGGACCACTACTCAAAGTGACTCCTCCATCTACATTCACTCCATTTTCGACATTCACTCCATCTTGAACATTCACTCTATCTTCGAAATTCACCCTATCTACGACATTCACATCAGACTGAATGTTTACATTTTCAGCCTCAAGTTCATCACTATCAACCCAAGAAATTTGTTCCTTCCATACAAAACCACCACTTTATAATTTCAGTAGTTACTCAAGACAATCACATTAAACATTGGACTAAAAATCTACATAAATACCAGTAAGTGAACAATGTAGATGGGAGTTTAAAGTTTATGTGCTACTATATTTTCCATTCAATTCTTCTATGTACAGTCAAGGGGCACAAGCGGTAGGGAGTCGGCTGATGCCACGTCAGCCGATATTAAAAAAAAATGCACTAAACAAGAAAGAAACCAAAATAGAGCTCGTTCGTCTAGCTTTCGTGTGGGTTTCATCTATCTTTCATGTGGGTCTTCAGTTGATCGTGTTCATATTTGTGTTCGTCCGGATCTTGCTTGTTGGTGTTAGATCTCAGTCTTTGTGCTCGTCTAATCTAGTTCATTGATAGCCACATTAATCCGGTTCGCCGTGTTCGTTTGAAACAATGGGTCGTCATTTTCATGTGGGTCTTCTCCATCGGTAGCTTCATCAGGCATTGGTAAGATCAAGTTTTTTCTTTTCTCAGTCTACATTTCATGAACTGTTTCTTCTTGTGTATTTGCACCATTCCGCAAGAAGATGTAGTACTTTAAGGTCCCAAAATTTATTTTTTTAGTGTTCCTCTTTGGAGAAGATCATGGGGGTGATTATTACCCATATATATTACCCTATACTGAGGAGGTTTATTTGATGAAGTACTGGACAACGAGTACAGATGCTACAACAAACTTCGAACTCCATGAAACCTTAGCCTCCTAGTTTTCTAGAATAGGAAAAGAGACTTGCCTTCCAATTCGCCTACCCACACACGCACTCTGAAATACATCCATGCCCAAAGATTAGACAAGGTTCATTTCCTCATGCAGCAAATTGGGATTTCATGTGAAATGAGAGAATGCAGCAAACATTCAACCTCAATTCTCTCCCCCAAACATGTGATATTAGAGAATATTGTACCCCTCGATACACCTCAACTTTGTGCTTTTCATTTCTAGGTTTTTTAAATTCACACTTTGAAATTGTAGCCCATTGACAATCTCCCTTAGCATGCAGTCTTGGATGATGTCTTGTGTGTATATTTATATTGGCTGAAGAATGTTAATTGCTGACAGCATTTTGTGTTGGATTATGTATCTATTATTACAACTGTCATTTCCCCCACTCCATCAACTGTACTACTTACTAAATGAATTGGAGCTTACTCTTTTAATTTCTTCCATTTCAGAATTAGAGAAGGAACTATTATAGCTGAATGTTGTGCTGGTTTAATTGTGGAGAGGAAAAAAAGTTTTTGACTGATCATATTATGTAAGCTTATCTTTGTAACCCTAGTGTGTGTTTATACCTGGTGTGTGCTTATCTTTATAACATTTATTAAACCATATAAAAATGGTTGTTGTACAAATTTTTGGGACGCAGTTTGTTAGCATGGGAAAAGGGGAAGAACACCGATCTCTCTCAACACCATCTAGCTCAAATCCCCCAACAGTGGATGTTATATTATTTTAAGCAGTTGCTAATTATCTACCTCATACTTGCTAATTATCATTATTATTTTTATGTTAGGACATCTCAACAACTACTCCAAACTTTACAAATTACATGCACGGTTACTATGGACCAGTGTCTACATGGTCACTGGCTTTTATGTCATATCCAGATGGCAATCAATATCCAATCAACATTCAGGTGGTGATGCAACTTAGTTCTTGTATTTTTTTTTTTATATGTTTGCCTTTTTTGGAAGTTTAATTGCTTTCATTTTTAGTAGAATGTTGTTACCTATTTCAATATGGAATGAGACCTCCAACTCCTCTTATTACTACAATCTCTGCAACGATCAAAAGATTTGGTAAAGAGGATAGACCCAATTGTAGGAAAACTGAAGCGTCATGTTCCTTCTCTAGAGTTGATGAACAAAGTAAAGAAAATAGACCAAATTCACGGGAAATCGACAATGGAGGTGATATGATTGAGGAGCCAAAATTGGGGATGAAGTTTAATTCTTTTGAGGAATTAATGACCTATTATAAGCAATATGCTAAGAAATGCGAGTTTTGGGTGATGATACAAAGGAGTGAGAGGGATGAGGATGAGAGTGTCAGATATGTCACCCTTGGTTGTGCCCATGAGGGAAAAGCTAGGAATAGGACGTTGAATGTCGCCAAACCATTCCCGACAGGAAAGACGAACTGTAAGGCAATGATTAATGCCTTAAAAGTTGAGGGTAAGATGTAGTTCACCACAATTCATAATACCCACAATCACGGACTGAGTCCATAGAAATCCCGCTTCTTTAGATGTAATCGAGAAGTTAGTGAGTCCGTAAAAAGAGTACTAGATACTGACAACCTGACTTGAAAAAGATTGTCGCAATTATATCAATAAGGCAAGACATCTACGATTTGGTAAAGGTGGTGTTGGAGCGCTTTGAGAGTATTTTTGTAGGATGCAGTGCAAGAATCCTGAATATCTTGATGGATTTAGGTGATGATGGGAGGTTAAATAATGTCTTTTGGGCAGATCCACTCAGTATGGCAGCTTATCAATATTTTGGTGATGTGGTAACATTTGACACCACGTACCTGATGAACAGATACGGGATGCCCTTTGCACCCTTTGTTGGTGTAAACCACCATGACCAGTCGATTTTCTTGGGGGCAGGGTTAATTTCCAATGAGGATACAAAGACTTTTAGATGATTATTTCAGATTTGGTTGCAATATAATGGATGATATACCCCCGCCAGCTATTATCACTAATCAAGATAGAGCAACGAAGAATGTAATTGCTATTGTATTTCTAAAAAACCGGCATAGATTTTTCCTGTGGCATATGATTTCCAAATAACATCATAGTCGAAGAAATGCTATTAACTAACAATTACCAAACAAAGAAATACCATTACCTAACAATTACCAAACAAAGAAATGCAAGATATATGGAAAATCATATTTTTCACTTTGAAGAAATGGTTGCCTTCGATTACCAAAGTCCTTAATCACCTTCTTCTAAGATTAGGGTTTTGGGATGAAGGGGAATGGGCTAAGTTAGGGTTAGGGTTTCGAGATGAAGGGGAAGGGACCCTTCGTGGGTTAGGATTTCGGGATGAAGGGGAAGGGGCAGGCTAGGGTTAGGGTGTCGGTTGTTCGCCTTTAGTTAGAAGTAGAAGTAGAGGGCGCCCTTTGCTTTGCCCCACACTTCAGAAAAAGCTTCTTCGACATAGGCTCCTCCACTTCTGGAATGGATAAAGGAAACCTTTCCCAGCCCGAACAAGATCGGAAGAACTGATCGCTTTCTACAATAACAAAAAAGTTATCTATTAGCCATGTTCGGGTTCTATACCTGAGGAAGGGTTAACGGCGACCACGAGGGAGGCTTTGTGGGAAGAAGAAGACGAAGACGAAGGGAGGGAGGCTATGAGGGAGACGAAACTGAGAGAATGAGGTTTCGAAGGCGGCTTCGTGTGGGTTATCTCAGATTTTCATCCTGACACTAAAAGAGGGAGGGCGGCGGCTTCCAACTATAAAGGCTTTAAGGGAGGGAAGCTTCAATGAAGGAAATTGGAAATGCAGAGAGGGAGGGAGGGAGGGAGGGGACTTCAACTTCAAGGGAGGATTCAATGAGAAATGGAAACGCAAAGAGGGAGGGAAATGGGAATTGCTCAAAACGGTGCGTTTTCATTTTATTTTGACACATCAGTTGTGCTTACCCAACGCTAACACCAGGCGACTGAGTCTAGAGTTATACTTTCCCATTTAAAGGTTCAAGCTGCAGAAAGATTGTTGTAAAAAACAGAAAGCTGCAGCAGTAGGCTAATAGGTATTCTCTTTATAATAGAACCTTCATCATAGGAATTCTCTTTAATCTAGTCACATACATGTTTGGAAAGGAGCATTAATTGTAGATTAATAGAGACATTTTACAATTCATCTTCTCCTAGACATTTTTTTTTTATAATAGAAACTTCTTTCATTAATAAGAAACGATTACAATATAGAATCTGACCAAATAACTTGTGCAATACATTCAGGATAAGAGCCCCACCAAGTTATCAAATCATCTATATTCCATGCAAGTTTAGCCAACCCATGGGCTGCACTATTGCCTAAACGGCTGTTGTGTTCTCTTCTCCTAGACATTTAATAAAACATATATAGGGTAATATCTTAGAATGCCAATTGAGACAAGGGAATGGTAAAAATTACCTGAGCAACACCAAGGTCACCTTTCTTAGCCATGAAAAACCATTAATTGCCAACTGGGATGGTGCGACGGTGGTGCGAAATACGTGTGGGTGAAATGGTGCTCAATCCATGTGGGTTAGGTGGTCTGCGCAACCAAACTAGGCAACAGATGGTCAGCGTCGAACTGAGATGGTGGTGGTGAAAATGAGCTTCATCTTGGGTGGCGGTGCAAAGAGACCTAGACCGGAGCTTGGAGACGAAGACCAAATGAGGAAGGCGCTGCCCAAACAACAATTTCTTCCTCTTTTGCATGTGGTGATTCTATGTGGTGAGGTCTAGCTAATCTATTGTATTTTTTCCTACGTGTCACTGTCTCAATGGAGGGTTGTTCTTCTATCTATAACAACACGACCGTCCCGTAGTGCTTCTATATTTATCTTGCATTGTTATTTATTTTGTTTTTAAAAAAAATTTAAAAAGTGTTTAAATTCTTTTTTTAAAAAAATCTGGGCAATTTAAATATGATATCATAATTTGTTTTTTAAAAACAAAGTGCTATAAAAATATTTTTTAAAGTTTAAACCATTTTTTTTAGAAAATATTAATAAATCTGGATTAAATCCGGTTACAATATGGATATCCGGATTTATAGCTAAAAAAGGAAAAAAAATCCGGATTGAATCCGGTTATCCGCCCGGATTAATCTGGGTATCCGGATTAATCCGGGCAGATAACCATCCAGTTTTTAGAATCGATCTGGATATGATTATGGCTGGATATCCGGATTCGGATCCGGTTGCACACCCCTAAATTAAACCATTTTTTGTGGTCACCTCCTTAACTTAGCCAAAGAAGAACTTTTAGTTCATTACCTTTTTTATTATTACCCTCTCTCCCTTGAGCATGCAGTTGCTATAATTGGATTTTTGTATGGAGCACCCAACCACTCCTCTCGTTTGTCTGTTTTATTTTTAGTGCATCTCTTATTAAAAAATACATTGTTTTTTCTTAGGTTTTCAAGAGTGTTCTTCATTTCACAAGAAGCAAGCAACAATCATAAAAGAAGAGGAGGGTTTAGAAAAAGAAAACAGGATTTTCAATGTCTTTTTCCTAAATCATATCTCTACGTGATTCCCATGAAATGATATAAAAGCCAATCTATAAGAAAACCTCCTAAATAGACATGCGCTCCCAGCAATTTGGGTATCAATTTCTAACATTTTATTGTATCTTGCTTAGCTAGTGTATATGCATTTTTTTAAAAATTTTAATCATACTAATATTGTATCTCTACTTTCTCTTTTGTATATGTGTTTTTTTTTTTTAAATCGCCATCTCGACATGTTGATAGGCTGCTAATATGTTAAAAATCTAAGATTTGTATACAAACAACTATTTTACAAATACTTTACATATGTGGGTGGAAACCATTTTCTAAACCATTGCTAATTATTTTGCTTACAAATACAAATGCAATATATCTAGATTGGAAAGTTCTATCTGAAAGCCTTTACACCACATACCATTCATACGGTATAATTTAATTTTAAAATTTAATTTTAAAATTTGAATCTTACAAATCAAATTATACCATGTGGATGGTGGGTGGTGTAAAAGCCTTCAAATAGTACTACTCATCTAGATTATTGTGATTACTCCAGTTAAGGGTGTAAATTTTGACAGAAAAATCGGCTCGGACTAGTCCGCTCTGGTCCGGAACCGGTTTCTAAAATCCAAAAACCTGCCGGAACCGGTCCGATTTCGGTTCTATGATTTTTAAGACCGGACAGGATTGGTTCACTATAATATATATTTAAATTAATTTTTTTAATATATAATATAATATTTTTTATATTATATATAATATTTTTTATATTATATATAATATTTTTTATATTATATATAATATATATAATAATATAAATTATAATTATATATAAGATATTATATAATTATCACTATGACCATATATTATTATATTAATGTCACTATTAGTATAGTATATAGTATTAGAAATAATTTAGTATCAATGTATTATTGTATAATATATTATATTCCATAATGTATAACATATAGTATTAGTATCACTATATCATTATATATATATATTATAATGATATAGTGATACTAATACTATATGTTGGACTTTTGGACTTATAATTTAGATTTTTGGACTTATTTTATTTCATAGTAGAATTTTTTTTACATAGCAGATTTTTTTTATAAAACATATTTTTTTAAAGCAGTTTTTTTTTTTTATAAACATATTTTTTATGACAAATTTATATTTTATTTAAAACCGAAAAATCGGATCAAACTGGATCGAAAACCGGTAAAATCGGAGGTACTGGTTTAGAAGGATAACCGGTGAATAATTGGTTTTGAAAAATGCAAAACCGGTACATACCGGTTCAATCCTAAATTTTGGTCAAAAACCGAACCAGTTACACCTCTAACTCCAGTTAAATGGAATACAAAATAGTTTTTACAAACGTTTCTTCCATTATATTACTTTACCAATAAATGGCCCTTTACCTAAGACAAGGCTGTGACCCTTTACGCATTCTTTCCTTATTATTATTATTAGTACTATTTTTATTTTTATTTTTTTCTCTACGTAGGTGATAAGGGATAAGCGTGAACATGTCATGCATATACTATGCACTCCTAGTTTAAAAAGAAACATCTAATAGACGATATGTTCAGCATTTTACATAAAGGACTCTCAGAGTCCATTATTCATTCATCAAACATAACTAGTTCTAAATAAAAGGGAACTCAGTCCCCACAACAGATACAAAAAGGTATTAAACCATCGTATG
Source organism: Juglans mandshurica (assembly GCA_022457165.1). Taxonomy (NCBI): domain Eukaryota; kingdom Viridiplantae; phylum Streptophyta; class Magnoliopsida; order Fagales; family Juglandaceae; genus Juglans; species Juglans mandshurica. The sequence goes on along the minus strand of CM039619.1, from coordinate 20,816,214 downwards.
TGGGGTTACCATCACCCTACCATAGAAGTTACACCATTACCATCACCCTAGCATAGTATTTGCATCATGCCCAAAGACATTGTCTTAAAGTTAATCCAACAAAATGTCCCAACACGGGGACCCATAATAAAAAACATAAAAACATAAACCATTATCATCAAAAGTCAAACCGACAGGGAAACTCTAAGCATCGGCCCCCTCCCTCCTCGGTAATGCCTGGCTCCACAGCCTCTTCATCCATACATGGACATTTAAAATATAAACACAAAGTGAGTCTAATACTCAGTTAGCAGTACACCATGCTGTTAACTTATTAATCACATAATCGTTTCTTTTGAAAACATGCATACATAAACATTTGCTAATTCTTAACAATGCTTTCATGCATAAATAGTTTAAGGAATAACTATACTTTCATGCATAAACATTTTAACACATAACTTTACTTTCATATTTCACTTTCTTTGGCCAGTACACACTATTACGCCCCGTGTGTTGGGGTTAGCGGTCTTTTGGACCTGGATCCCACCCATGGCCACAGGTTGAGAATTCCTTTCATGGAGGCAGCACTGGGTGCACTACCAGTATTACTTACCCAGCATTGCAATCTATCCATTCCTTTGGTACCATTTTCATTCATATGGCCGTTACGTAGCTTCATACCTTAACCTTCATTTCATTTCTTTTATTTCTTTGTAGTCTACCTTTTTATTATCTTTCCTTAATCCAAGTGCATATGCGTTTCTTGAAAAAGACCATTTCATGTCATGCTACATATAAGTGAGATGTAGTTATTTGAGAGAAAGCATGTATGAAAATCTCATGATGCATTACCTTATACACATACACACAATTATAATCAATAGGGTGCTTAACATGGACTACCAAGAAAGACTTGTACATAATATATACTCTTTCTTTAAAGGAATATTAGAAGAGAGAAAGAGACATTCTTTCATAAGAGAACTTTGTGTAAGGAGCATGGTCATAACTACTTACCTCGATGCTTTACTAGTAGGTTCCTTGAATTTTGAAAATAAACTCCTATTCAATAAAATTGGATAAACACATTAATATTCATTTCACTTTAAGCTTTACTATCCGACACCCCTATGCGCTCACTTAAATTCCAAATTGGAATTAAAGTGTTTTCCTTAACCCATTTAGCTACCCATCATACATGGCACTAAGCCCAAACATTAATATCTTCATTCCGACATTTAAAGAAACTCATGAAAGTACATAACTTGTTTGTTGTCCCCTTTTAAAGGCCATCATTTTCTATATGAAGGATAGGTAGAAATCATAGGCTAGAAATGTATAGATGGTAGGGATTTATTTAAGAATGGAAGGGAACAAAGAAGTGCTACAAATCTGAAACTTCCATCAAAGAGGGCATTTGATAGCTTTGTAACATCATATGGAAGGTAAATCCAACAAAAGGGTCAATGCTCACAAGAGGGTTGATTTTTGTCTCTTGTTCTTCAATGGTTTTTCCTACTAAGATTTATCTTTGGTTGAACAAAAGGGTGAAATTGAACAAAGGATGAAATGGGCTGGTTTAAGCCTCAAAACAGAACATATTACAGAAATTCTACAGTGCATGGGCAACTAGCAAGTCTTAGTACATTCATGGTCTTAAACATCTCTCACTTAGCCAAAATCTCACTACATAATTAAACAATACAATAGTTTTAGAAAACTTAAGAAAAACATCACATGTTTTCTGAAAACATAGCATAAATAAAGGGGTACAACACTTGGCAACTTAGAATTCCTAAAGCAAGCTTACTAGTTAAATTAAAAATTCTTAGTGGCTTAGTTTGGCCATAAACTTGAGGAAAGTAAGTTTAAAATTATAAATCTCAACTCCACTAATTTAACACATAGAGACAAGACTTAACATAATTAAGACATGGCTTAAACCCAAGAAAATATACAAGAAAGGACTACGACAAGATGTCTTGCAAAAACACACGGTTGGAACATAAAATAGGGCATAACACACAGCATCATCATACATACATACATATATATATATATATATATATATATATATATCAAAAGATTAATTAACATCACTTATGACTAACCAAGCTAAATAGAAAATACCATTTTCGAAGGATAAGAGAATACATGGCAAAACAGCTTCAACATACTCGATTACCACCCAATTAGAACAACTATTAGAGGAAAAATGAGAAATTAGTCTAGAGACTAATCAGCTAGCCTAGAAAATCCGAAAACCCCCAAATACAAAGCACGAGTTTGCTTAGCATGATTTCAATTGCAATAAATCTTAAGGATAAGAGCATCACCTGACTTGGCTCCCTTTCAAGTTACGGAAACAAGGATCAAACGAGAAGAGGAAGAGGAAATCTAGTGGTTCAAAGCTGGAACACAAGCATGAAAATTTCTTAAAAAAAAACCCTAGGTTAAATCCATAAATCCAAGATCCCAAACTATAAGCTAGAATCATAGAGCTCACTTACAAAATCGTTTCCCCTAATGAACTTTGGTTGGATCTTAAGCTTAGGAAATGGAAGGAATCGGCTTGAAGAAAAGAGAGAAGTCGTGCGGGTGAGGGCTGGAAGAGTTTTCTTCTTTTCCTTGCTCTAGAAGCCGATGGGTGCAATAGAGAAAAATGAATTTATTTCTCTCTCTTGGAAGCCGACATGTAAGGGAAGGAAAATGGAATTCTATAGCTTATGGAGGAAGCTACGGGTTCAAGGGAGAGAAGTCAATGGATTTGATCAAAACTTATCCTATAAGCTAGGGAAATGAAAGGTGGAGATTAAATGTGTGGAGATATTTCCTTTACCTAACCATCCAATGGTAGAGAGAGCTTGGGTCATTTCTTGAATAAATAAAAATTGGAGGACTTGAAAGAAGATATTGTAAGGTCTTAAAAACCATGCCCTTGAATTATTTAATAACCCACATGCAAATAAAAGCACACACACCTTAAAATAAAATAAAATAAAAAGTCTTTATCTCAAAATATTTAACTTAAAGAATTTATAAATGATGTAAGAACCTACGTAGTAAGATTTGAGTATTACAGCCCCTATCCAGAATCCACCAAACAACCCATAGTTTACAAATCCCTTCACGAAATTCACAAATTTATTCCTAAAATCCACAAATCTATATCAAACAATAAATGTACAAACATAGATTAAAAAAATATCATCTTAAGCAAAATCTCAACAATGCAAGTGGTAAGACCAGAAGAAGAAGAAGAGGAGGAGGAGGAGACTATGTTCTGCCGGCTGCGGGGTTGGGGCAACGACAGAGGAGGAGATGAAGAACAGAAGAAAAGAGAATGGGAGGTAGAAGTTGAATGGTGGAGGGAGAAAGAAGAGAGGAGAGAAAATGAATTAGGATTTTGTGATTTTTCTTTAAATACTAAAAAATATTTTAATATATATTGGGTCATGCAGACGAGGGAAATCCCAGGCATGCTTGGGCCCAACCCAAATCTCGTCTCTAACAAGCAAGAACAAGCCCCTTACTATAGATAGGCTTAGGCGCATTTACTAATATTATCCCAAAGAAACGACAACAATTGGTATATCATCATGAAAAATGAATTTTTAGGCATACAAAGGACTTTCTGGACCTTCTCCACATTCCATTTTCTTTTTTTGTTTCCATGCTTTTTGTTGGTCAACAACCAGCAACAACCTCTAACACCCAGATACGTGTAGGGGTACTACACGCCGGTTGTGTGCGGCCGCGTGCCCCCACCCACCCTAAGCGAGGCCAGATGGGGGTGGGCGGGCCAAATGCGGAGGCTCGCCGCCCACCCCTAACACGTGGTTAGGGGTTGTAAAAAAGAATCGAAGAATCGGTTGAATAATCCAAACCTAACCAAACCAATGGGTTCGGTTCGATATTGATTTTTTGAATTGAACCAGACAGGTATTCGTATATATATCTATTTTTTATATTATATATACAATATTTTTATATAAATTTTTATATTATATAGCTTTTATGTTATATTATATATATTACAAGTCTAGTATAATAAGTTAATCTCACTTATAAGTTAAACACTTTTTATGAAATACTAGTTCAGTTCAATACAAAAATATTTTTGTATACTAGATATAACATATTGTATACTAGATATTATATAATTAGACACTAATAAATTAGTAATTGTTAATTAAATTAGTCATTGTTAATAATAAATACTAAGTTCTAACAATTAAATATAGTTTTAAAAAAATAATACTAAACTTATGTAGTAGTGCCACATGTATTAACGGTAAATCGAAAAAATTGAAATGGACCAGACTTAAATAAAACAAATTGAAGGTTCTAATTTTGATGATGAACTGATCCGTATTAATTTTTAAATTTGTAAAACCAGTATATATCGATTCAATTATAAAATTTATTCAAAATGAGACTGAACCGAACTGGTTATATGTGGCGGGGGCAACTCTGGTAGGACTTAGGAGTGTAACCAGTTCAGTTTTGTACATTTTTTAGAACTGAACTGGTATACACCAGTTTTGAAAATTTAAGAACTGATATCAGATCGATTCACTACTGAAACTAAACCTTCTGGTTTTTTCGATTTGGGTCTGATCCAGTTCGGTTTTTCTGATTTTACGAATTATCTATGTTAGTAATAATATAATGTTTACATATACTAAACTATTAGTCTATTTGTATAATGGAATAAGTACATTATTTTATAATAATTAACACATACTAGTATAGTCTTGAATTTTATTATAGTTTATATAACTTCTAGACTTTTTATATTAGAGTATATATGATTAAATTTGTAAAAATGTACAAAAAGAATATATATATATATATATTATATAATAACTTAATATTAATATTTATGTTTAAAATTAAAATTTTATATTATAAGATTAATAGATTTGGATAATAAAATTATAATTTTATGTTATATTAATTAAAGGCGTAAATCCTTGGTAATAGAAATAGATAATAATAGTTTAATAATAATAATAGGCGACATAACCAGCCATATGTATGAAAGCAAGTAAAACAGATGGTATAACCAACTATATACATGAGGAAGTAAATAATATAGAAACGATATACAAAATCAATTTCATTAAAACATAATACTTACAAGGAGACTAATTTTCAGAAGAGTTGGAAGCAGGAGACATTAAAAAGTGAAGATTTACATAGGATAGATTTTAGAGAGTGGGGAAGACTTGAGTGAGGGAGACCAGTGAGATGGGAAAAATCTATATTTAATAAGAAAGTTTTCTCATCCTTATGATCCACCGTATTATGATTACTATGACTACCAGTAGGCAAGGACAAAAATATTCCTAAAACAAAACAAAAATTTGCATCATTCGTGGTTCTTTCATTTTGACAAATTACAATAAATCCACACACTCCCAAAATAATTTTCACAATGGTGGGACTATTATGAACCCGAACCTCTTCTCCATCCTCTCCCCCTCAAGGAAAGTTCTCGAATTTTTACTTTACAAGATGACAGCCCACCAGCATTAAGCCATTGTTCACTACTTCTCTTTTTTCCCTCAAAACAAAACTAAATTTGATTATGAAATGGGAATAAGTTATCAAATCTCATCTCTCTTTCAAAACTATTATGTTTTTAGCCCACCAAGTTTCTGTCAAATGGTAGGAAAAATACAATTATGATCGTGTCTTAAAAATATTTTCAAAAATTACCAAAATTTCAGAAGTTCAAGTCTAAAAGAGCAGATATCAGGTACAATTAGCATCTATTACCAACAAGAAAGATTTAAAAAAATTAGCTGAGGCAATATCACAAGTTTCAGACAGCGATGATGAAGAAGAAGCACAACATCTCACCAAATTATTTCCATTACATAAACCTGCATTATCACCGGTCCAACAGGCCCATTTTATTTTAATTGTTATCCTAATTATTCTTTTTCATTATTCGATACTAATATCTTAAATGCTTTAATATTAAATATTAAAACAAATAGTTATCAAATGATGAAAGGATCACACCCTTTAACAGTAGTATATAGGATCCATTATAAACTGATGAAAACAACATTAGAACCACGAGCTCTTATTACCGGTCCAAAAGGATATACATTATTATTATAATCTAGTACACAAAATTCTAGTATACAAATTCCTAAACAAATCAATTGGAATTAAATTACTCTCTCTAATGAATGGCAATTAGAGAACATTACTACATTACCTAAAATAGAAAATAATTATAAAAATGATCTTGTATATATAGATAAAAAAAAAAAAACTGACAAAACATTCCAAATAACTTTCCAACCTTTTAAAAGATCTCTATCACATTATTCTTCTCCAGCACATTCTAGTTATCATACATCCAGATATGTTGTTACATCAATATCTCGGAATATATCTCAAAATTTTGATACCAGATCCCAGTCTAGACACACAAATTTGAGAAATTATTTTTGAAAATATTATTGATGCACCAACATATACTGTCAATTATCTAGATAGGGCATCCAACTCTCATAATCCTGAAAAGAAACATTCTTCTCCAACATATTCACAAGTAATTGGAGATGATACCCAAATATATACCCTGAATAAAGAAAAATTCAAAATTAACAAAAAATATTTCAAACAAGATTATATGAAGGAAGAAAATAGTTACAAAAAATTAGTATTTTTCTCAACTTTTACAAAAATAGAAAGATATTATATTCAAGAAAAATATTATGAGTATCTAGAGAAAATACAGATTAATATACCTTTCTTTAAATGGTTTGAAATCTATAAATCAAATCAATTGTCTACCATAAACAGGATTACAAACTAATGGATTAAAGAAGAGAATAATCAAATATTGGCATCACCAATAAAAAAATACAACAATACAATAGAAGGTAAAAACACCCCATATTAATATATTAAGCAAGACAGACTCACATGTATTATCTGATTCTGAAATTAGTAATATTGAAAACCAATTTAAAAATTTAGATTTTCAAATAAATAAAATTAAAGGATATCATGTTAATAGTTTTTCGGCTAGGGATTCTAAACATTATGTTTCTATTAATCGTAATTGATATCCGAGGTCTACTTCACCGGATATGCAATTTGAAAAAAGAGAACATATACTAAGATCTGCTTTTGCACCATATGTATTATATGAATTAAATATAAATGGATTATCTGAGTAAGAAATATTAAACTATTTTCAAGAAATGATTATGGTTACTAACATCTATAAAAGAAATAGAAAAACTGATTACCAAGTAGCATATATTATTGTTATAGATTTTACTGGCCAATTAAAAGACTAGTGGGATTATTACGTTTCAAATGAACAAAAGACACAAATATTAACTGCATATAAACATGATGAAAACATGCAAGTGATAAAAACAGAAAATGATTTACCATTCGAAGATGTTGTAAATACTTTAATATATGTAATAACTAAACAATTTGTTTGTGATTCTGTTCAATTCAAATAAAGAACCAGTAATTTACTGATTAATTTAAAATGTCCTCAATTATCTGATTTCTGTTGGTATAAAAATGTATTTATAACTAAAGTTATGATTAGAAATGACTGCCAGCAACCATACTAGAAGGAAAAGTTCATAACCGAACTTTCATATTACATCGCCCAAAAGGTACGAGAATTATTAGTCAAAACAAATGGTACTATTGATTTTTATAATCTCACATATGATAATATAATAACTTTTATTAATAGAACTGGTTTAATTATGTGTAACAATTTATAATTAAAAAAGCAAATGGATAAGAAAAAGAAATTTGCTAAAAAAGAATTAGATACCCTTTGTGAACAGTCCGGTTATACTCCATTATTAGTCCATTCAAAAAGACACAAAAAGAAAAAAGAATCTATAAGAATTATTCTAACAAAAAATGAAAATATAAAAAACCTTATAAAAGAACAAAAGATAAACAGATATGTAATAAATCCCAAAAAGATTAACAAATGAAAAAACAAATTGTTTATTATAAATGTGGAAAGGCTGGACATTATAAATCAACTTGTAAAATCAAACAACAGATTAATGAATTAGATATATCTGAAACATTAAAAGAAAAATTATTAAACATTTTTATACATTCAAGTGAAGTGGAAGAAAACTCTTCAGAAGAAGAAGAAATTTATCAATTAAAAGAATCAACATTTTCAGAACAATCATCTGATAGTGAATCTGAAGATGATGAGATACAAATCTGCAATTGTTTGGATAAAAATAATTGTATTTGTAATAAGACCATTAATGTATTTTCAAAATAAGAAGAAATTATATTATAATTAATAGGCAAAATTAGTGATCCTCAAGAAAGAAAATATTACTTAGAAAAATTAAAAGATACTTTTAATAATCAAGATACTTTTGTAACATCCTCAACATATTATAATTTTTCAGAAATAGTAGGAATGTTTAAACAGAAAAACAAAAAGTTACAATACAATATCTACAATAAGAAATTAATGAAATAAAACAAGAGATTAGAAATTTAAAAACATCTAATCTTAAACTAGAAGTTTCAAATGAACAATTATTATAAAAAATAGATAAAAACGTAAATAATTCTTTTAATAAAGAACAAAAAGATTGTTCAACAATAGTTATAAAGGACGAAACAGATAATTTCATTAATATCCTCGAAAAGATAAATTTTATGAAATTGTATACTAAAGTAACAGTTTCAATTAATCAATAATTTTCTTTTACCACAATTGCCCTATTAGATATAAGAGCAGATTTAAATTATATACAAGAGGGATTAATACTTTCTAAATATTTTGAAAAAACAAAAGAGATATTATCTCAAGCCAATGAAACAAAATTAAACATAAATTATAAATTATCTAATGCACATATTTGTAATAATGAAATTTGTTTTAAAACAACATTTATTTTAGTAAAAAATATTAACACCAAAGTAATATTAGAAAATCATTTCATTTCCTTACTTTACCCTTTCTCTGTAACAGAAGAATGAATGTCTACTAAAATACTAGCACAAGAAATTCAATTTAAATTCTTATTTCCCCTATATCAAATGAAATTAACTCTTTAAAGGAAGTTTCATTAATCAGATAAATTAATTTTTTAATAAAAAATAGAATTAAAAGAAAGGGAAAACAGATAAACTTCTTAAAAAAAGAATTAAAATATAAAATAATTCAAAAACAATTAAAAGACTCGTTGTTAACTATAGTTGAAAATGAAGTATGTTCTAACTCGCCTAATGATTTTTGGAATAGAAAACAACATATAGTCGAATTACCTTATGAAAAAGAATATTTTGAAAAATATATTCCAATTAAGGCTAAACCGATTCAAATGAATAATGAATTATTAGAATTCTGTAAAAAAAAAAAAAATTAATGATTTACTAACAAAATGATTAATCAGGAAAAGTAAGTCACTAAGGAGTTGTGCTGTCTTTTATATTAAAAAACAAGCAAAATTAGAAATATGAGTCCCTCATCTAGTCATCAATTATAAACTTTTAAATAAGATATTACAATGGATTAGCTACACAATTTCTAATAAAAAATATTTATTATCCTGACTATATAATGCTACGGTATTTTCAAAATTTGACATGAAAAATAGATTTTGACAAATCCAAATTGATAAAAATGACCATTATAAAACAACATTCACAGTTTCCTTTGGACATTATGAATGAAACGTTATACATTTTGAGTTAAAAAATACTCCTAGTGAATTTTAAAATATTATGAATGAAATATGTAATTTCACTCATTTTTCGATAGTTTATATAGATGATGTATTGATGTTTTTCTCATCTATTGAATAACATTAGAAACATCTAAATACTTTTGTCCAAATTATTAAACAAAATGGATTAGTCGTTTCATCACCAAAAATAAAATTATTTCAAGACAAAATTAGATTTTTTGGACAAGAAATCTATCAAGGAACTATTACACCAATTAGTAGAGCAATAGAATTTGCTGATAAATTTTTAGATGAAATAAAATATAAGCAACAACTACAAATAAGTTTAAGAAATTTCAATTATATTGCAGATTTTTATTAATCTCTCAGACCATTATGTAAACCATTATTTAAAAGATTAAAAAAGAATCCACCTCCATGGACAGAAAAACATAGAAATATTATAAAACAAATTAAGACTCACATTAAGAAATTACCATGTTTAGGACTCTCATCTCCTCATATTTTAAAAATTGTTGAAACAAATGCATCTGAGCTTGGTTATGGAGGAATTATGAAACAAAAATTATCAACTGATTCGGAACAGATTGTTCGATTTTATTCAGGATGTTGGAATCCTGCCCAAAAGAATTATAGTACTATTAAAAAAGAAATTTTAGCTATTGTATTATATATTTCTAACTTTCAAGATGATTTGTTGAACTAAAAGTTTTTACTAAGAATAGATTGTAAATCAGCCAATGAAGTTTTGATTAAAAATGTAAAGAACCTAGCTGATAAACAAATATTTATTGGATGGTAAGCTATATTAAGTATTTTTTATTTTGATTTTAAACATATTAAAGGAGAATCTAATTCTCTTCATGATTTTCTATCCTGGGAATTCTTATAAGGAAAATCATGTCATCTTCAGAGTCAAAAGCAAAATCTAAATCTTCTTATGCACGGCCACCATCTCCTCTCTATCGTTCACCTCGTCCTTTTGCAACTCTAAGACCATATATGGTACTGGGTCATTACCACAAAATATAAGACCGTCTTACAATTCATTTTCACCATTAACTTCTCCAAAATTGTAGACATACTTCAAAGCTGTTTCCTCTTCTTCATTTTCTCCTTCTCAAATTATTAATCATTCATTACTATCTCAGCTTTCTATATCTCCTATTATCATTAAATCTCACTGGCACCTAGTCTTCCCCTTCGAATCTGAAACTCAACACCTGTATGACCCCCAAAAATTACTTGATGCCTTTCTTTTACTATATTGGCATTATGTTCCACAAAATATTAAGAAAACTCAACATTTTTATGAATTCATATTAGTAGACACCGACTCAATTATTCTCTCTGAGATCTCTTATTCTCTTCAAATCCAACATTCTCCACCTGCATCTTCAATTATTGATTTTCATAAAGTTACTATTAAACAAATTCTCACTTTGGAACAATGGAGAAAAAATATATATTTAATAAGAAAGTTTTCTCATCCTTATGATTCGTCGTATTATGATTACTATGATTACCAGCAGGTATGAACAAAAATGTTTATAAAACAAAACAAAAATTTTCGTCATTCGTGGTTATTTCATTTTGACAAATTACAAGAAATCAACACACTCCAAAAATGATTTTCGTTATGGTGAGACTATTATGAACCCGAACCTCTTCTCCTTCCTCTCCCCCTCTAAGAAAGTTTTCAAATTTTTACTTCACAAGATAACAGTCCACCAGCATTAAGTCATTGTTCACCACTTCTCATTTTATTCCTCAAAATAAAACTAAATTGGATTATGAAATGAGAATACGTTATCAAACCTCATCCCTTTCTCAAAACCATTATATTTTTAGTCTGCTAAATTTCTGTCAAATGGTGAAAAAAATACAATTATGATCATGTCTTAAAAATTTTTTCAAAAATTACTAAAATTCCAGAAGTTCTAGTCCAACGTAGCAGATTTCAGGCACAATTAGCATATATTACCAACAAGAAATATTTGAAAAAATTAGTTGAAGCAATGTCACAAGGTTCAGAAAGTGATGATGAAGATGAAGCACAACATCCTGCCAGATTATCTCCATTATAGCAATCTGCATTATCACTAGTCCAACATGCATCTCCTTCTCAACAGGCTTCTCATTTTCAGAGTAACCCAGTCGCCTCTCATTCTCAAAATTACTCACTCTATCATCCAGTGCATTTGATGGATTCCCATAACTCATTCGATCTGGAATTAGCAAGAATATATATATATATATATATATTATAATAACTTAATATTAATATTAATATTAATATTTATGTTTAAAATTAAAATTTTATGTTATATTAATTTTATATTATAAGATTAATTGATTTGAATAATAAAATTATAATTTCATTTTATATTAATTAACAATTTAATATATAATATATATTATTGTTGGATTATATTATCAATATTTTTTTTAGTGCTTTTACCTTCTATTGCATTATTGGGTTTTTTAATCGGTGAAATCAATATTTGAGTATTTCTCTGATTGAACTTGATGGCTTCAAAATGAGGGTATTCTTCATAAACAATTTGATTATTCTCTTCTTTAATTCATTGGTTAGTAGTCCTGTTTATGGTAGATAATTGATTTGATTTATATATCTCAAACCATGTAAACAAATGTATATTAATCTATATTTTCTCTCAATACTCAATATTTTTTTTTGAATATCATCTCTTTTTATTTTTGTAAAAATTGAGAAAAATATTAATCTTTTGTGACTATTTTCTTTTTTTATATAATATCGTTGGAGATATTTTTTGTTAATTTTAAATTTTTCTTTATTCAGGATATATACTTGAGCATCATCTCCAACTACTTGTGAATATATTGGAGAAGAATGTTCATTTTCAGGATTATGAGAGGTGGATGCCCTATTTGGGTGGTTAACAGTATATACTAGTCTATCAATAATATCTGAATCTGTGTTTAGACTCTGATATCTGGTGTCAAAATTTTGAGATCTATTCCGAGATTTTGATGTAAGAACAGATCCGGGTGTTTGATAACTAGAAGGTACTGTAGAAGAATAATGTGATAAACATTTTCTAAAATGTTGAAAGGATATTTGGACTGTTTTGTCTTTTTTTTTTTATCTATATATTCAATATCATCTTTAGAATTATTTTCTACCTTAGGTAATGGAGTAATGTTCTCTAATTGTCATTCATTAGGAAGAGTAATTTGATTCCAATTGATTTGTTTAGGAATTTGTATACTAGATTGTAATAATAATGTATATCCTTTTGGACTGGTAATAAGAGCTTGTGGTTCTAATGTTGTTTTCATAAGTTTATAATGGATCCTATATAATACTGTTAAAGGATGTGATCTTTTCATTATTTGATAGCCGTTTGTTTTAATATTTAATATTAAAGTATGCAAGATATTAGTATCGAATAATGAAAGAGAATAATTGGGATAACAATTAAAATAAACTAGTCTTTGGAACAAGCTTGATTCTACCATTTAAAGTAATGAATCATAAAAATTATAGTGTCTTTCATATCTTAAACAGAGTAATATTGAGGTATTTAATTCGCTTCTAATGAGTGGTTTTATAGCTACTTGTACTAGTACAATATATGTATAAAAGAGTACTTCTGTTCTTTGTAATGTTTAATAGTTTCATTTGTTAATAGTTGTAACGATTCATAATCATTATTTAAACTAATAATTTTTCTATTGTTTTAATAATATAATTTGTAAGAAATGATAATTTAGAAGAAAAAATAGAATATTTGTATATTTGGTTTTTTGGAACATTAGGAATTATCCAATATTGTATATTTTTTTTCTATATTTATTATACTATAATTTTCTTGGTTGATGTTATCATATTCTATGGGGATACTAGTAGTGAATTCATCAGGTTTGGATAAAGAATTCATTGTGATATGTTTTTAAACAAAGATTTTTCTATATCCAAAGAAAAATAAGTAAATTAAGAACTTGAGGGAACACCACCTGGACTACCCTTAAAGCTTTCCAACATGAATGAGCTGACTAACGGATTTTCATGGCTTACCAACATAAAATTCCTAATATACTCTATTTTCTTTTACTATAAGTTATTCTTGTAAAAATCTGTATCAGTAATTTCTTACTGATTTTAATTCTTAATAACTAATACCACACCGAATCGCTTATCAACCGAACGGTCCGGTCCTATTCCGTTTCAATCGTTTTTTTTTTCACTCTAAAAGGTTGAGAGATGTGATTGGTTACCAAAAATGCCCTTGTTTATCGTATTCATCGAGAAGAATCGAAGTGAAACGAGATGCTCATCAGTTAAAAAGAAGAGCAGTGCTATGGCTACCGAAGAAGTAGTATGAAATTGTGTCTCGAACGTATGTTTTATTTTTTTATTTTTATTTTTCTGTTTTTCATGTATTTTTTTAATCATTATAAACATTTTTTTAAAAAAATAAAAATAAAAAATTCATAACGTTATTAAAAAAAAAAAAAAAAGATTCGGAAGGTTCCCGAATTCGGAACCATTTCTGTAAAATGAAAAGAGCTAGAGACGCGAAATGCGAAAAGACAAAAAAAATAGCACTCTCGAACACATACACTCGACTGCTCCCCCCATCACCAACCTCAATGTTAGCTGCGCCCGGGAGACACCACCACCAGAACAGTGCATCTCTTCTACTGCACACCACGGCGAGTCAGCCATTCTAAGGAAGCCCACCGCGCACACCCACTGCAACACGAAGGCGGCTCGGTAGGTCTCTTTATCTCTATCTCTGTCTCTGTTTCTCTACCTCCGTTTCTATTTTGTCTCTTATATGTCCTAAAAAGGGGAGCAATCTGATCTGAACAGGTCTAATAGGGGCAGATTTTGCTGGGTACCGAAGAGACTGAGTAAAAGAAGAGGAAACTGAAATTACAGGTGATGTGTTAGGACCCTGTTGTGATGGTGATGGGATGATTGAATGTAAATAGGAAATGATATATTTACGGCTGGAATGTTGCAGGAAATGGAATGGAAATGAATACAAACTGTTTGAAGAAATACCTCAAAGGGCCATACGTATATTAATAATGGGAAATAGTTCGAGGCAAGTCCCAACCTCTAGATGATGAAGTTCGTACAAGCAAATTCATAATGATCCTTTCACGCCTTCCCTTCCTTTCTTATGCTCTCCAGAAATAACAAACCAAGCTATTGAACACAAGACACATGTACTGTAAAAATCCCAAACTACTAAGGACAAATTGGTAATTGAATAACACTGAAAATAACTATATTCTAGAAGACTCAACTGAACATAGCGTTTTATTCTTCTCTGCACCTCAACACTACGTTCTGACTCTGAAGCTTTAATGCAATGGAATGGGCAAATGGACTGGTCGCATAGAAAAAATCTAGTTGTAAGCGATTCTGCGCACTAATACGTGCACCCATTCAATATGATTGGTCAGAAAATAAATTGTATTGAAAACAATGCTAATTTGAATTTAGAATATGAAGGTAACAACATTAGTACGCAGATTGGTACGCAAACTTGCTTGTACATAGCAAAACTCTTCAGAACACTTGAGCTCTCGGTTCCAACTGGGCTTCATTACATGATGCCTATTTTTTTAAGTGTTTTACCGTTGGGTACACATGTTTGGAATTTAGAGGAGAGTCCTATCTATTTGGTCCATAGGATCATATTTTGCTGGGTTTGAGGGAAGAGGGGCTGGGAGTCGGGCTGCCGTGTGAGTAGGAAGGAACAGAAGGGGGGGGGGGGTGAAGAGAAGATTTTTAGTGGCTGAAGGACGTGGCATTAGAAATTCTTTGATCTCTGGGTTTATTGTGGTTTGTTTGTATGAAATTAGATTTACAAAGACTAGTTCCATAAAAGGACCTGGACTTCTCAAGTGGTTTTACGGCCTTATGGCTGTTAAATGTTTTGACCAATTTTTATGTTTTTTTTTTTTTTTTTTTTTGTCGTTGGTTTGGTGCAGTTTTATGGGTTTAATCTTCTTTGTTTTTCCAGATTTATTGGTTTGTGCCTATTAACTTGGTTTTTGGTTTCTTTATATGTTTGGTTGTTGTAAGTTAGTATTTCATGTTTGGTTATATGAAGAAGATGCGTAGGTGGATTGGGTTGCCAATGGAAGGGTGTAAATTTAATGCAATGTCTTGTGATGCATGCGTTGTGTTTATCACATATAGATCATATTGCAGCTATATTAGATGTTGAGTTTGGTTTCTTTTATGATTTATCACATATCACATATAGATCATATGATTTTGGCTGTGTTTTGAAAATTGGGAGCTTGTATTTATTGCCTTGACTTTCCAGTAATGAGCTCACAAAGAAATGCAGAATATACTAGTAACGAACATCAATTTTGGTTTCTGTTATAACTCGACTTTCCAGTGGTTTGAAAATCCTCTTGGAACATATGGTTTGCTTATAAAGATTCAATTGGTTACTTATAAAAAAAAATAACATTCAGCTGGTTGTTTATCCTACCTTATGATGTGGTTTGATATTTAAGCCAATGCATGTTGATAATTATGAGATGTTAATTTTGAGTCATATTTTGCATAGCATTTCTAATACTGGCCAATGGAGAAGTTTTACCTGCATAGTATGTGGTTATGCTGAAGTTTGGTTATCAAGTTGGGTGCTTTCTAATAAACTGCCAGACATTCTTGATTTTTCCAATGACCTTGCCAGCTTAGAGCTGGCTTCAAGAATATTCTTATATTTTTCTGGTTAGAATTGTTGTAGAAAGTTTTTTATTATAGTGGACACGTCTTGACTTACATGTGTGGTTTCCATCCAGATACAATTAAACTATTTGGCAAAGGAAATGCAAGCCATAATCAAAGGCTTGGAAAAAGATATACTGGAACTGTCTGCCTGGGAAAATGATGGCCATTTTCACAAAATTTCCATGAGGTATTTAAGCTATTTATTCTTTTTAGTTTCCATGGACAAGATCTATCCTTGTGTGAACATCTATCCTTAGGGACACTGAGATTGTATAAAGTGCCCTCTGATTTTTTGACTACTACAAAATGATTAGAGGATAGCCAGCTACTCTGGTTTGGATACCGTTGAAGTAATATTTATTATGCTTTATCTAAAGAATCCTAGTGCCACCATTTTTTTTTTTTGATAGGATAGTTTTTTATTCAACGAATGTAATAGGCAAAGCCCATGTACACAAGAAGTATACAAAAGAAACACCTAATTACATTCCATAAAGAGAAAAATGAAAACGGAAAATCATGAGCTGAAACTCCATCAAGCCCTATTGCAGAAAACCATTGCAATAAAGAAAATACAAAGAATTTCCTGATTTCCTCCATAGCGCGCTCCTTATTGTTAAAACTTCACTCATTCCTTTCCTACCATATACACCACATGAGACTAGGGCTGTACAAAAAATCGAGAAACCGACCTAGACCGACTCAGACCGGCCGCCGGAGCTCGGAACCGGCCGAAACCAGTGAAGAACCGGTCGGCATGCGGCAGAAAATAGTATAAACCGATATCGGCCGGTTCGGCGTCGGTTCGAACCTGGTTCAAACTGCTGAACCGGCCAATTAAAGAAATGTTATTTTGTTTTATATATTCTGTATTCAAAACGACGCCGTTCCACTTAAGTTTAAGTGGAACGACGTCGTTTTAAGTCTGTAGTTGTGTTTTAACATAACTGAAACGATGCCGTTTGGTATTAAATCAAACGGTGTCATTTTATTCATAACGTATTAAAAAAAATTAAGTAGAACGACGCCGTTTGGTTTAGACCAAACGGCGTCGTTTTGAAATTAGGTCGTCTTCTTCCTCGGGCGTCTTCTTCCCAGTGACGCATCGCATTTTTCATCCCCTCTCTCTCTCCAATGCGACACTCTCTCTCTCTACTCTCTCAGACGAAACTCGCCGATGAACTGACCGTGAACCGCCAGAGAACTGCCGGTGTCGAGACGGCCGGTGTTTCTTCTCCCCATCGATCGGTTTCGGCCGGTTTCCTCCCCCAAAAATAAACTATCGGTTGACGTCGGTTTTATCCCAAAACTGTGCCGATGGAGTCGGTTTTCACCCCTACATGAGACACAATGGAACTATCTTCCACACAACAGCCACTTGAGTAGAACTTCGAAGCCCCATCCAGCATGCAAGCAAATCCACTACTTTCATAGGCATCACCCAAACCAACCCAACTCTACTGAAAACACCATCCCACAATGCCTTTACCATCTCGTAGTGCAGAAGTAAATGATCCATAAATTTTCCATGTTTCTTACATGTGAAACACCACTCCATAATAACAAATCCATGCTTTCCCATGAGACCTCCAAATACACTTCCATGGAAAAGGAGAACAATGTTGAACAGTCAACACCTTATATTAAGACTATACCGAGAACTTCTTGCTACCCGTATGCTTCCATATCATTTTATCCCTTTCATTATCCCCAACCTGCAGGGAATATAAGAAGTTGAAAATATTAGATACCTCCTCAAGTTCCCAATCCTGCACAGCTCTAGTAAAACCAACATCTCATTGCAAGGTTCCATTCTATAACAAATCAGAAACGGAAGCTTTTCGATGAGCTTCTATATGAAAAATAACCGCAAACACACTAAAACACCACACCAAATATCAAACCAAAAATGGATCCTTGAACCTTCACCAACAACAAAGTTTGTATGTTTAAGATAATTCTCCTATCCATTTCTTATAAATTTCCAAAGACTAACACCATGATCCCCCCTAGCATCCTTAGAACACCCCCCGCCCCCCACAACAACAAATCACACCCATATTTCTGATCTACAACCTCCCTCCACAATGATTCCCCTTATAATTGATACCTCCACAACCATTTCCCCAACAAGGCCTTGTTAAAGCTACTCGAATTACAACCCCTAAGGGTTGGCTCAACTGGTAAAGGCCTTGTGTTTGAGGGTATGCTTCCTCCAAGTCTAAGGTTCAAATCCCCTTGGGTGCAAACAATCTCTAGGGCCACCGGACTGTGAGATTTTTTTCTTGAATTACCCGAGGTGCACTTGCAGGAAACTCCTTACCGGGGGGCCTGTGCACTGTCGGGATTAGTCGGGATGCTGTTCCGTGCTAATAAGCTACTCAAATTAGGAACCCCCAAACCACCATTTGAAATAGGAGAACAAACTCTATTCCAGTTGACAAGATGGATTTTAGTCTCTTGACCCATTCTACCCTACAAAAATGTACGAAATAATTTTTCAATCCGGTTTCCCACCCCTGTAGGCAAGAAAATAAAGAAAAGTAATAAGTTGAGAGATTGGAAAGAGTATTTTTAATAAGAGTAATTCTTCCCCTTTTTGATAAGTATAACCGCTTCCAACCTGCTAGCTTTTTCTCAATCTTCTCAAGTACCCCATCCTAAATAGATTTAGCCTTGAGAGACGCCTCTAATGGAAGACTAAGATATTTCATAGCTAGAGCAGCAACTTTACACCCCAAAAAAACTGCCAAACAGTTAATATTCCGCACCTCCCTCACTGGAACCATCTCTGACTTGCCCAAATTTACCTTAAGGCCTGATATAGCTTCAAAACATAATAACTCAGCCCTTAATGCTTGAATCTATCCACGATCAGCATCACAAAAAATAATAGTATCATCTGCAAAAAGAAGATGAAAAAGTATGATAAAGCCATTGTTAGCATTTCCCACCGTAAATCTAGAAAGAAACCCCCTACAGCAACCTCCACCATTCGACTCAAAGCTTCCACGATAATGACAAAAAGGAGAGGGGATAACGGGTCCCCCTGTCTCAAACCATGAGAGTTATGGAAAAAACCACAAGGATTTCCATTAACTAACACTGAAACTGAGCAGTAGATACACAATGTCTAATCCACGTGCACCACCTCTCCCCAAAACTACATCTCCCAAGCATATAGAAAAGAAAGTCCTAGTTCACATGATCATACATATCCAGCTTACAAATGAAACCCGGGACACCCTCCCTCAGTCGACTATCTAAACATTCATTAGCAATCAATATAGAATCACGTATTTGTCTACCCCGAACAAAAGCATTTTGGGGTTTAGAAATAATTTTTTCCATCACCGTACTCATACGATTGGCAAGCACCTTAGAAATTATCTTATAAATCCCACTGACAAGGCTAATAGGGCGAAAATCCTTTAACTCAGAGGCCCTAGTTATCTTAGGGATAAGAGCAATAAAAGTGGCATTAAGAGACTTCTCAAACTTATGATAGGTGAAAAATTCCTGGAAAACCCGCATCACATCTATTTTCACAACATCCCAACAAACTTGAAAAAAAACCCATAGAAAAACCATCTGAGCCAAGAGATTTATCTTTAACCATCCCACAACCATCTGATAAACCTCATTTTCCTCAAACGGTCTCTCCAACCAGCTTGCATAAAAATGGTCCAATGAATCAAAAACCAAACCATCTAGATTAGGTCTCCAATCAGCTGTCTCGATTAATGGACCTTCATAAAACTGCACAATATGATCTTGACTCTTGGATGGGGATGAAAGCACATTATTATTAGAATAAAGCAGCTTAATGGCATTACTACGCTTATGTGAGAGAGTCATTCTGTGAAATAATTCATTACATTTGTCACTTTCTTTCAACCAAAGGGCCCTCGAATTTTGCCTCCAAGATGTCTCTTCCCTTAACAAAAACCTCTCAAGCTCGGTCACCACCTCATTTTTCCTCAACAATGCCTTCTCATTCATAGCCTTAGTCTCTTCCCCATCCTCCAGAGCATGCAACTCCTTCAAAAGGGAATTCTTCTGGTTGTTAATATTCCCAAAAACTTCAACATTCCTCTTCTTTAAATCATTCTTCAAGGCCTTTAGTTTACTTGCAAGAATAAAACTAGGAGTTCCCGTAAACAGATAAGAAGTCCACTAGCTTCTAACCCTATCCGCAAACCCATTGGCACCAAGCCGCGTATTTCAAACTTAAAATACCGTCGACCCCCATGTATACGTCCACAATCTAGCATAATAGGGAAGTGAACTGAACAAACACGAGGCATTCTCTTCTAACATAGCTTAAGGAAATGAATCTCCCAAGATGGAGATATGAGGAATCTATCTAGTCTCGACCAGCTCCTGTTGTTGGACCAAGTGAATGCTCCCCTTACGAGGGAAGATCCAAAAGATCCAAATCAAAGATAAACTCCGAAAACTCTTCCATGGTAGACGACATACTAGTGTCTCCTGAACGCTCACTAGGGAATCGAATAATGTTGAAATCTCCACACATACACCAAGGCAAATCCCACAAATAATACAAACCCGCCAATTCCTCCCATAAGAAGCTATCCTTGCCCAAATTTGGCCCATATACTCCCGCAAAAGCCCACTTCCACCCATCTTCAATATTTTTAAAAGAACATGCTGCAACAAAATGCCCAATACAAAAGAACACATCAAAAGAACACCTCCTGAAGCTCCTGAAGAAGCCAAATAAGCCCAACCCACAAAGGAGCACCCCCACAAACTACTGATAATACTTCTATCAATAAAACCCAGCTTCGTTTCCTGTAAACAAACGATATCAATCTTCCAACTACGAAGGAGAGACCTTTTGCGAAGACGCTTGTTAACATTAT
The DNA here is from genome assembly GCA_022457165.1 of Juglans mandshurica. Classification (NCBI taxonomy): domain Eukaryota; kingdom Viridiplantae; phylum Streptophyta; class Magnoliopsida; order Fagales; family Juglandaceae; genus Juglans; species Juglans mandshurica. The sequence goes on along the minus strand of CM039619.1, from coordinate 20,794,858 downwards.
TGATCCCCCTCACATTCCAAGAGATAATGTTAGGTTGCATGAGAAGCAAGAGACGCCCCCCTTTCCATCTGTCCCTCCCAACATTGCCTTTCTTTGAATCATAATTGATGGAACATTATTATCTTCTTAATCCCTCTCCTTCTTAGAAGCTAACTTCAGAACCAAGGAACGACCAGTTTCAATAGACACAAGAAGAGCCTTAAATTGCTCTTCAAAACCAACACAAGATATCCCCGCACATGCCTGTACTTCTTCAACCTTTTTTAAAACCCAGTCCGATGCTAATCTGGTTGAAGTATGAGGCGGGAGGGTACGAAGAGGAGTCGGACTACCCACCACATCCTCATCAGAGCATTCCCCCTCATATATCTCCAACTATAAATTGAGCTCAACGGAATCCTCTCCATGTGAATACTCCTGATGCAGTTTTCCAGAATCAACCACCACCAAGCTATCGACCATCTTAGCATTCAACAAATTATCAATTGGGAGAATGGGCTTTAATGACATAGGAACCTAGTCCAAAAGATGCACATGATTAACCAACAGAGCGAGAGACATGAACGGATTAAACAACCCTCCACTCAGCACCTCCTTATCGGCGTCCTGAAGCATTATTTCACCCCTTTCTACTTCCAGCGACAAAACTATTTCCGTCACACCACCAGAGAGTCGCCGGAGACCGACAAAATATTCTGTGCTGCTTCCGAGATGAACGGGGCAAGTATTGGTGTCGGCGAGCTTGAAGAAGAAATTGGAACCGAAACACCCGATACACTGAAATTATTTTTAATCTTCCACACCTGTTTCAGGCTTTTAACCAGGCCCAACCATTCACTACACTTTTAACCTTCTGATCATTACTCTTCTTGCAGCCCACACCTGATATCAACCCATCACCCATAATCCTTTCTGTGATTCCACCAGCCCGTTATTTAGTCCATCGAGGCCCCCACGGCCCAAACCTGACTCTACCCATTTCAGCATAAAATCTACTTTAATCTTTATGTCTAATAGTGCCTCCTACATGACATTCAGCGATAAATCATTCCCAGTCCCTGACATGCCTTCGTTGGAAACCACACCATCACCCATGAGAATATGAATAGTCTTCTGCGTTGATTGCCCTCCTAAGTGTAAAATCTTCCCACCAGTCGCCCCATGAACTTCCCTACTATCCACCATATTCGGCAGCGACTTCTTCAGAACCTCCACAAAGGTCCCCCTCCTTCCGTGGAGGTCCCCCTCCTTCCCTCAGCAACATGAGAAGATGATGACACCTTCTCAGGTCCTCTGTGATTCATTCCCGAAATAGAGGAAGAAGAAACCACCTTACACAACGAATCCTCAAACCTTCTCCACCCCTCACCTTTTACTCCTTTTGGTACAGTGATGAACCCACGTCTTTTATCTTGTCCAAACTCTGACAAAGACAAATATCTACCGAAACTATTGTGACATCTTTGAGCCATCAACACTTGATTCTCCTTCCTTCGAGTTTTAGAAACTCAAAGGAAACAATAGACGCTCCACAAGCTCCCACCACAGATGCCAACCAATCCAAAGTAGCAACATCAAAAGAGATAAACTTAGTGACCCTTCACTGTTTTCCATAATCCTCCACCATAGAGCATTCTCACGTTTAAACTCAAAAATCTTCTGATTAACAAGGCCCGGTTTGGATATAAGAAGTGTTTCATCTCATCTCATCATTACAACTTTCCTAAATTCTCACACAAAATATAATAAACAATTTAAAATTTTCAAATTTCAAAACAATAATAATATTAAAAAATAATATTCTAACAATATTTTATTCAATTTTCAACTTTCATCTCAACTCATCTAATCTTAACTCACTATTCAAACAGCACCTATGTATCTTCTGACTTGCCATCAAATACAACTAGAACCAAGAACACCCAACAAACCAAAGAGAGGAAAAGAAAAGGAAGAGAAATAGATGATGAAGATGAAAAAGAAATAAATAACAGTAAGAGATTAATGGATTATTTCCGGCGAGAAGCACCGGAGATAAGAGAGGAATTTAGGCATAGAGAGAGAGAGAGTATGCCAACGAACATCGAGAGAGAGAGAGAGTACCCTAGTATTATTCTTCATTTTGTAGTGCCACCCTTTTAGCTTTGATTAATTAGGCTTCTTATTTTTATTTTTTCAATTTTTTTCATGGAAATTTCATTGGGTGAGGCTAATCTGAATTTGAATGTCCAACGAGTAAGTTGCAGGAAAGGTATTGGTGGGGGCATTTTTTTCTGATAAAAATATTACAGCTGTAAATTGAAGTGAAGATATGCTATACAAAGAGGGATAAATATGATGTTCTGGATATTGGTGATAAGTTCTAGGGTAGTGATGATTCTCTTAGGGGCAGACCATGGATTTTTTATGCTCTCTTTAATTTTTGGTATATCATGTCTTCACGTGCCGCTTCCAATTGAATACAACATTAGTTTGTGCATGTAGACAAAGTATTGTTGAGTCGCTGGGGGTTGATCTAATTGTTAAATGCTATGAATGATTCTTCTTATATATATATATATATATATATATTGAACAATGAACAACGAGAACTGTGTACGTGCCTTGCATGCGCCCTCCAACTAGTTTAAAAACAAATAGCAACTACAAGCATTTTTAAACTTCATTTGAAATTTTATAATATTTTCTTTCAAATAATTCTGATTTAATTTTAAGAAAGCTGGTAGATGTTTCGTATCTCAACAATCGGAAACTCCCGAAACACTTTTAATAGATGAAGTTTTAGTCTCATTTATTACGTCCATCAGCCTTACAGCTCTTGCCGTCAGAACACGCCAACTGCATCAGCCTTTCTTTCGTATCAATTTAGCTTTCTGTCCTCCATTTATTAGTCCCATTACTACAACTCCAGCTTTCTTTCATTTCAGCTCTGTCTTCTTTCCTTTTGTTGTCAGCCTTTCTGCTTCCTATCATTGTCAGACCACAGATCAGTACTGGTTCACAGAAACATAAAATGAGAAAAGCACATCTCCATCTCCACATACAAGAACCCCAACCATCACATTCACACTCCGAGCCTCCCTCACCAGGGCTCTCCCACCCAACCATCTGATTCTGCGAGCTCAGCGGAGGTTGTTCTTCTCTCTCTCTCTCTCTCTACTGTCTGATGGCCATCATTTTCTGAAAATATGTTCTGTGCATCTTTTTTATGAATATTTTTGGGTACTAATGTTCTTGTTAGACTATGATTATGAGATCATGAATTATAGTATGTTGTAATTGAATTTTGTTTTTTTTGGTGTTTAATATGATACCCTGTGCTTGCTTTTGTTGTATGTTTAGCTTTGTAAAGTGCTCAAGTGCTTTGATTTTTTTATTAGCTTGAAACCAATAAAAAACATAGAACGAAATGTAACTAGATGGTGGTTTACATGGATATTCATCATCTCTTATATTTTTTTAATTATATAATTTATTAGGCAATGAGATTATTGTTGCTAAGAGCCCTGCAGAGAGCAGCAAGAGAGATAAAAATGCTATGAGACCTACTTTGGAATGGGCTGTTTTGGGAAAAAAGGTAATATTTTATTACCATTACCTCTGCCCTTTTCTGTCTTTTTATAGTTTATATCTATTGTATGAATTAAAGAGGCTATCCAGAAACGAATAGTGAATTTTCGGTTGTGGGTAAGTAAATGGATATTTGGTTTAATCCATTTTTTTGGGTAAGTAAAGAGGCTATTCAAAAATGGATTAACGAATAGTTTAATCCTTTTTTTTTGTTTCCTTCTTTGTCCCTGATTTGAATATTTGGTTTGATTTGTGTCAAAACAAAAAACAAAAGAATGGGGTATTGCTATTCAACCAAAAAAGAGTCTTTTCATTGGGAGAAGAGAAAGATGGATGCATGCACATGGTTAAAGTTGAGGAAAATTGTCTTCACAATCAAAGGCTTTTCTTTTTGAAAAAGATGTCGCTCTTTTAACGGATTGGAATCTGTTTGTTCTTGTTCACATCTACAAGTCTAGGCCTGTTCTTAAATGAACGGTCGGTCAGCCTATCTATCTATTCTATGAATAAAAGAGGCTATGAATAGTGAATTTTCGACCATTTTTTTATTTCCAATTTTATCCCTCGGTACAGCTCTCTTGTTTTTCTCATTTTCCCTTTTTTCCTTCCCACTGTGTGTTTCTCTGTTGTTCTCGGATCATTTTTGCTGCTGGTGTTTTGTGGGTATGGTTTCTTGGCTGTTCTGGCGTCTCTTTCTTGGTGCTCAGTTTGGATTGTTTCTTTTTTGGTTCTGTTCTCACTACAAGGAAAATGAGTTTTTGCGGCTCTTTCTATTTCCGGCAAGCAGAAATTGGTCGCAAATAGTCTATTTCCACTGTTTGGCTTCATAGCTTCCGTCGGCTGAGTAAGATCGCCGTTAAAAATACTATTTGTGATAGTTTTGGACCGCCGCAATAAGTGTTGTATTATGACTGTTGGTTGATGAGTTGCGACGCTTAAAGATAACCACTGCAGAAAGTTTGTTATTACAGCAAATTTAGTCAGCCGAAAAAGAATGTTTGACTCGGGTTTATAATCTATCCGTCTTTTACGTCGACTATCATACCGCCGCAATAAGTCTTATAATGAAATATACGCGGGAAAAATCCCCAAATCGTTGCCAGCTCCTTATGTTTCCCTGTTCCCTCCCTGATACTCTGCCTCTCTTCTCCGTCGTTTGTCCTCATTCTTGACCGTCGCTTATGCCGTCCAGCCAGCTACTGCTGCCTTCTTGCCTCCTCTCGACACCGGTCTCTCTGATTCTCTTACTCTTCGTTCATCTTCTCCGTGTTTCTCTCTTGCCCATGCTCTCTCTATAACAGTCACTAGGCCATCCCTCTCTCTCTACCCAGGCAATCAAATTACACCGCCTTACAACTTTCTTTTGGTGGAATTAGAGGCTTTTTTTGTATATATATATATGTCGTTTATCATGATTCCGTTCGCCCCAAATTTGACCCAAATTACAGAGCTGTAGGGAACTGCCCATTTTTGTAACCCCCCATTTTTGTTTTGTCTTTCTCATACGCAATGTAACACACCTACTCGCACAGAAATGGTCCCCAACAAAAAGAAAAAGGCTTTGGCTGGAACAATCTCTTTGTAAATCCCTATCAATTACAGTCGATATTCCCTCATTCCATTTGTATGTGTCTTCTCTTTTGATTTTCATTATTGTTCAAAATATCCATTAATGTGGAAAGGACTTCACATTCATATATATATTCATATATCTTGAACTGCTATATATTATCCTTTTATCTTATAGTGTTAAAGTTATGTTATTTATCAATCTCTTGTGCTTATTATTTTTAAAAAAAGACATCTGATCTAATAGCAAATGATGGATAATGCAACATCACCACATAGCGGTATAATTAAGTAGTACTGCAAGAGGTTGGCTGGTTAATTGGTGTGTTTACTTTGAAAGATCAGTTAGCAACAGTATTAATCCATGCATGATCTCTACAAATAATTGTGTTCTCCTTCCTACTATTGTTAAGCATGCCACATGTAATTTTATGAACTTTGAAGCATAAACTGTTTGAAACCAAATTTGTGGATTAGCATATTTGCTGTAGTTAGTACAATAATGGCTTTAGTAATGAGGACATTAGCTGCCTTGTGTGAAGAAATAGGGAAGGTTTTACCCTGCTGTTTTTTATGTAAGGCTCAGCAACATGTTTGTAGTGCATCTAGTTTTTTTTTTTAATTACTTTCTTCACATACACATGCAAAAGGGAGTAATCACGTGCTAATTCGATAAATGTGAGAGCTTAAATAATATGATTTCTTTACGTGCTAATTCGCAAAAGGTCGAATACGAAAGGCAACGTGGGAAAAACCCCCAAATTTCCTCCCCATGCCTGATTTTTCCCTGACTTTTCACGATACACTTTGCCTCTCTTCTCCTCTGCAATTGGTCGTTGCTTACGCTGTGCAGCCAGCTGCTATTGCCTTCTGGCCTCCTCTCAATGCCGGTGAGTCTGTCTCAGCTTTCTCTTACGTTCGTGTCTCCATGTTTCTCTCTCATTCGTGCTCTCTCTCTCTCTCTATATATATATATATATAACTGTCACTCGGCCATTCCTATCTCTCTCTAGCCATTGAATCAAATTACACTGCTTTGCAAATTTCTTTATGGCTTAATTGAGGCTTTATTTTCGCTATATATATATATGTTGGAATCATGGCGTAGTTTGCCCCAAATTTGACCCAATTTACAGAGCTGTACGAAATAGAAAATTTTGTGAATCTGAAAACCCCCCCATTTCTCTTTTGTCTTTCTCATATGCAATGTAACACACCTAATGTGCACAGATACGGTCCTCCACAAATGAAGAAGGTTTTGGCTTGTATTCTCTGTGTAAATCCCTAGCAATTACGTTCCATATTTCCTCATTCCATTTGTTTGTGTCTTTTCTTTGATTTTCATTGTTCCAAATATCCATTAATGTGAAAAGGACTTCACATTCATATATATAGAGACACACACACGCGCGCGCGCACACACACACACACACACACACACACACATAAGAGGTTTCAGTTTCAACAGTTTTTGCTAGCATGGGGTTCAGCCATTGTGCATTCCCTCTGCATCCCCATTCCCTTTGCATGGTGTTCTCTTTTGTACTTTCATCATCATCATCATTGAGAGCTAGCCAGTCTTGAGATCCCTGGACATGGTTAAACATTAATGGATATTATACTACAACAATTAAATTTCTGTTGGATGTTACATAGGTGGGTTTTGTGCTGCTTCATGACCTCACAATCCATATAATTGGAAACTATAAATAATTGGTATGTGGTCTATATTCACAACAAAAATGCTAGTACCTGAATTTAAAAAAAGAAAACTCTGATGCATGAACCTACACATATAATTGGTGGAATTAGAGGCTTTTTTTGTGTATATATATATGTCGTTTATCATGATTCCGTTTGCCCCATGAACAGCAAAGCTTTTCCCTTTTAGGCACGGTGATGTTGATGCTAGTATATATTTTGTAATTTTCTCCCAGTTGACCAAACGACCCCTGATCCATTTGAGGACATCAACTTTAATCCTTAAAATATTATTTGATTTGTCAGCATTTTGGCAGTGCCCCTTGTTTATACTTTATTCATGTACTTGTGTGTTATTCAACCTCACAAATCAGGAACTGTAAGTCTCTAACCCAGCGAAGGAATTAGAACATATCTAAGTTTATAACTAATAGTTTGATCAATTTGTACATTAGGACATTGACCTATCAATTACTGGGTGGGTTCCTCTTCTGTACGGATCTTTGTCCTCTGTTGTGATAATAGAGTGATCTAAGGTTGTTGACTTTGAAAGCAAGTATGGATTAAGAATAATTTATATTAACAATAGTATGAAATTTCATCTATTTGTAGGCCTTTGTGAATGATCAATTATTGAACTGGGACCCAGGGAATAGAATTAGGCTGCGTTTGGATGTTGAACTGAGTTGAGTTGAGATGATAAAATATTGTTAGAATATTAATTTTTAATATTATTATTATTTTGAGATTTGAAAAAGTTGAATTGTTTATTATATTTTGTTTTGGAATTTGAAAAAGTTGTAATGATGAGTTGAGATAGGTTTAGTAACCAAACAAAGCCTTAAAGTCCAGATTTGGCAGAGTTTACCATATCTTGTTCACTCACAACATGTAAGTAGAGTATATCAATAATTAACCTTTTACAGCACTATTTATTTCTGTCTACAGAGGTCTAAGCCTCATGATAAGTCTCCTTTAAAAGTTTGACACTATGCTAATTTACATTGTATTGAGTTGATTATCATCCCTATATAGAGAGACATGTAGGAAACTCAGGTGAAATGTAATGGTTTGTTGGCTTAGTGTACAATTCGTGAACTGGGTGGGTGGCAGGTGTATCCAAACTTACTGTGGTTGGGCTGAAACGAACTTTGTGGATTAGCATATTTGCTATAGTTAGTAACTTAAATGTTCAAGTTGTGGTTTTGCTAATTCGACCTTTTAGATTGAACTTTGTAATTTCTGAGTCTTGGTCCACTGTATTTTTCTCATCAACTTCTGGTTTGTTAATTGGAATTTCATGGTCTATTTTTAATAATAGGGGAGGCTGGGTGGACTCCTGTTCAATGTGTTCATTCACGGTTTAGAACTTTAACTGCATCTACAAACAATGTGTTAGGGATCCCGGTCTTGTCCCTAAACATTAAGGTCCACGAGCTCGCCTTGGTGAGGACGATGACCGAGTGACCTTGCCAATTTGCCTTCAACTTCCGTAGCAATGGAGGGTTCCTAGGTTGATGAAGGTTTAGTGTTTGAGTGATGGAATGATGGAGATGATGATGCAATTGGGTGATCTAAGTGTTTAGTGGATGCAAAACAATGTGGAACAGCTAAGGCTTGTCCTTGAGTGTGGCACCAAGATGATGGAGGCTAGGGTTGATGGAGTGAAGTGAGGTTACAATTTCTGGTAGGAGGCAACTGGGGTTGCCGAGTTTGAGATGGTTGTCTAGGGTTTCGGGTGCAAGGCAACTAGGGCTGTTGAAATGGAGGTTGGGAGATGTTTTAGGAAAGATTCCTAAGTGGTAGGAATCTTAGAGGGATTCTGTTTGGACTTGTATAGAAAGTCAAGGATTGACTTGAGATATTTTAGGAAGGGAGAGATTTAAGGAATTGATGATGAATGGCAATTCCTTAAATCAAGGGATTGGATTTGGAAGAAGTCAAGGTTGCCAAAAAGGTAAAAGTTACCTTATATGGACTAAGGGGTTCGGCTAGGGTTATTGAAAGTTGGAAGAAGGAAAGAATTGTGGTGTAGCCGAATTTGGTAAGTGGAGGATTTCGGCTAGGGCTAAATGGAATGGATGAAGGGTAATTATGGAAGGGATCAATTATGGAAAGTAGGGCAAACACTAGTAGTCGAAATATAGTGTATGGGAGGATTGAATGAGGCAAATGGATGAATGAACACAATGCACAAAGAACGAACACTCAAGAACTTGAATGAACACAAAGATAAACCAATCAACTTTGATTCACGAATTGCACAAAGATGAAAGGAAACCTCATATATTGATAAATGAATCACACCTATTCACGGATTGCAAGGTGTAATTCTCTCTTAGGGGATTCACGAATTGCACCCCAAAGAGCCCAAATGCTAAGCACCGAAAATGATCTCAAGAACAAATAACCGTCCACAAAGGAGTTTGTCAAAAGATGTAAAAGAAATGTCTAAGGTTCCTATTTGAAATGTCTAAGGGTCCTATTTATAAGATTACAAAGTGGAAACCCCTAAAAGGTCACCTAGAAAATAATTAAATAAAAATAATTAAATAAACATAAAAGGAAAGCCATAACATTGGTTGCAAGGGCCAAGGTGGCCCGTGGCTTGCATTGGTGCATGGATGGGCTAAGATGGTTCATGGCCCTTGGTTGGGCTGGTCTGGTCCATGGCTGGTGGGCACGACATGGCTTGCTGATGGACATGGCATTGTGTCATGCAAGGGCCTGCTGGTGGGCATGGCATGGTGTCGTGCAAGGCCTGCTGATGGTCTTGGTAATGAGCCATGCGTGTGTGCTGCATGGCCTAGGCAAGTGGCCTGGGCGTTGCTCGGCATGGCCCAGGCTGATGGCCTGGGCGTTGGTGCTGCAATGCATGGGCTGGAGCCATGCGCTGGATGGCATGCCACTGGCCTTGCCTGCATGGCACGGGCTGGAGCCATGCATTGGAAGGCATGCTTGCTAAGGCATGCCACTAACCTTGCTGGCATGTTGTGAGTGCAGCATGGGTGCTGGGGCGTGAGTGCTGCGTGGCGCAGAGGCATGCACATGGGTCTGCGGCACATGGGCGTGCACAAGGCCATGCGGCGGCGCAGGGGCATGCGCATGGGCTTGCGCATGCCAGGCCGCTTTGGGCTGCGCATGGCCACTAGCCTTGTTGGGCCTGTGTCCAAGCATGCGCATGGGTGTGTGCATGCTGGCCTGCATGCTGGGCGCCTCGTGCATGTAGGCTGGCCATGGGGCTGTCCTTGCATGTCGACGATTATAATACTTATTATTTCCATTTGGGAATATATTTTCCTATCAGATGGAGATTGACTTCAATAGGTTTTTCAATTTTTAATATGTTAGATGGACCGCTAATCTAAAGAAATCATTACATTGCATCATGCCTATCTGCTTGTCTGCCCTTGTATGCGTTGTGCTCAAAGATAGAACTATTAATACACAACTTGTTCTAATTTTTCTGAATCGATATGTTTGGAGCTCTTTAATGATTTAGAAACACTAGATAAGTACCCATTACAGCTTCTGAAATCTAGTGCTAGGAGTGGTGCTTTCTGGTGTGCTTTTGGGTCTAGAATCTTAGGTTCATAAAAGTTACAAGCTTTTGTGGTGTTCGGAGACCTAGAAGAGTTCATTAGTCCGAGGGGCTTAATTAAAGAAACCCATCCATGGTTGGTGCTTAATTTTCATTATATCGAACTGTGGGCTTTCTGGGGTTTGGAATTCACTAGAGTTGGATTCTGGATTGGGGGTTTTGGCATACTGCTACTGACAAGCTCACCCCAGAGCTTTATGTGCGTAGTTCTCATGGGCCGCCCCACCCATATAGTATTTTTATTGTGAAATCTCATGAATTGCGTGACTGACACAGGCCTACTCGTGCTCTACCTTCTTCGTCCTTGGTAAGGATGGTGATGAGGATCTCCAGAGCAAGGTGGTTTTCTTTCTTAAGAAGAGTATTCCACTAGCAGAATGGATCAAGATCTGATCTTGGCTCTAATCCTTTCAATTCAAGCACTTGGATGTTGATGGAGTTTATAGCTTTGGTGGTTCAAATAAGCATCATAACATTTACCATAGCCATTTCCAAGAAGGAGAAGCCTGTTTGGCCAATGAGAATATGGATTGTTGGTTATAATATTGGCTGTGTTCTTAGTCTGCTGCTACCAGCATCATCTCAATCATGGAGACGGTTTTGGCCTTTCTGATGTGGAACAACAGAGGGGCAGCGAAGAATCCAGGTACGCTAGCTTTACATACGGTTCGCCGAAGCCTTCTATGATTCATTTATACTTTTCTCTTAAACAAAATCATCAGTTTCCATGTGCTGTAATAGCGACAGCTCGTCTGTTGGGATCATTACAAAGATTTGTGAGCTAGTTATAAAACATCATGCAACTGTTATCGAGGATAAGTCTTTGATTTTGTTCTTCGGGTGGAATTATTGAGGAATTATGCAAACAACTTAGTAGTGATGAACCCTTAGTGATATGATTAAAAGCCTCAAGTTATAACAAATAATTCAAATCAATTCGATAATGGTTGGTGGTCACTATATTTTGTACTAGGCCATCTTAGAGTTTTAATTGTATTGGCAGCTATATTTAAATGATGAAAAAAACAAGATAAAAACTCATGAATTGCCTGCTTTTAATTTTTTTTATACACAAACAAGTTTCCATAAATTTAGTGGAACTGGTACAGAGAGTTTTTGACAACTCTAAGAGCTTTTCAAAGCCTTTTAATTGATTGCTGCAATGGATACATGATCTCACATCTAATGAACAAATGCCGAACTTCACTAGAATTGTTCTTTGCAATATAGTTTGTGATGGGTAATGTTTTGAGTATTTGACTCTTGATTTGGGTATTGAGAAACATTACATAATTAGAGGAGGTGGCTCCAATTATCTGTTATAGTCCTACATGAAATTCATCAAAAAGATAGAAAAATACTCAACTTGTTTGAGAAAATGAAAGCAGATTTTGAATTGTAAAATACATTAGTTATTGGATATGGCTTGGTTTTGGGTTGGATTTACCACATTTATGTAAATATTAATCCCCATTTGAAACCACAAATTTCATGGATTTTGTTAATATTTCTAAATATTGGTTAATTGCCTAATTTGCCAGACAAACCTAGCTAGCTACTACCTTACTAATTCAGAATAGAAATGTAATTACAAACCCACTTTGTCTTTTATCCTTATCTGCCACTTAGACAGAAGAGAATCTGTAGGCCCTAAATATTCCTAAATACAGAATCTCTAGGCCCTAAATATTCCTGCATAATGCCGATGATCCCCTCTTCCCCTTGACTAAAATTTCTCACTTTTAGGAAATTAAAAATCATGTTCATGAAAAAGAAATCTGCTTGATCTTCCTTTTAATTAGCAACATAGCCAATATATATCTTTTTCATGTCAGTCTCAAGCTAGATAGCTAGGGCCTGATTGCCAAAAATTAGCTTTTTATAGTAACTACGTACTATATATATATAGTTTTATTGTTTGCTGATAAACAAAGATACCACAAGAAAACATTAAGAAGCTCAAACATTGCTTGCATCACATTTTCCTGCAAGATATAATATTATAAATGGCGGTCCCTTGAAGCACTAATTTTTATTAACATGTAGAATCATGTCCCTGAAAGGAACTTCAAAAGTCCCTCAAAACCTTCATCAATGGTATCTAGCTAGCTAGGTAGCTTTTATTCCCTTAGTTTTAGCAATAATAACAAGAAAAAAAAGATAATTGTTACGCGTCGAACTCATGATAAAGAAAAGGGTACTGTTTTCTTGGCACAGTCCACACGCGGCATATATAGATCAAAGGCCCTAATGTCTGTCTTTAGGACAAGTGGGTACATTAAGAGATGCCCAACATAGGTTCTAGTCTCTCTAGTGTTGAGGCACCTAACTGAGTCTTGATGATGACCCTCCTACTTCTCAAGCACAACTGTTTTGTTATTTTCCCACTCAAAACTGGGAAAATTCAATTTATTGTCCAACTTCTTATTTGAACTTGTTTCTTTCTTCCCAACAGTACAGGCTGATCTTTTTGTGAGCAATCAGACAACAGAAAAAAATGCATGATTGGATAGCTGTTATATATTGTTAAACGCACCCTTCACAAGAAATCTACCTAATTCTGGAAGAGGTTTTGAATATAAGTGAGTCGTAAAAAAGTGGACTGGTTTTGTAACTTTCCAGACGGTTTACAAAATAACTTGCTAATCATCATCTAGATGGACTTACAAATATCTGATATATATGGTTGCAGCAAAATCAGATGGACTCCATCACTTGCTTGTGTTTAACATTGCAAAGACTAGAGAATAGGAGACGTTGTTAATGCCTTGACATCTCAACAACCATATATTTTTTTGTCTCACATAATAACAAAAAGATCAGAAGTGCAGATTACTCCAACAATCATACTAGAAAAATCCTACTTTCTTGATTTGCAAGCCCACGTCAAAGCCTTTTTTGAACATCTTAAACTCCACTTTCTCCATTTACACAGCATTAGTCATTTTTTTAAGGAGTCTATATATATATATATATATTGGTTATCGCTAGCACTGATTGGAGGGTGATGAGGATTGCTGCCATTGCCATCAAAGATCAATTAGCTGACTCATCATATATATATATGAACAATACGGAAACAATAATAAGCGTACAAAATGTATACAAAGTACTACGACAGAAAGGCCAAAACTTGCTTTGAATCTTTAAGCAGTTGCTTCAATAGCCACTGAAGAGTTTGATCATCATGGGTGTTCATTAGAAAGTTAAAAAAATATGTTTATAATCCAACCAGTGTAAATTACCTTAATATGCTTGGGGGCACCTCCACCTCAAGCTGGTGTGCATTAGAAAACCAGCTTGCTAGGTGGAGGTGCCCCCAAGCTTATATGCACACATTCCATTTGACTCCTAACTAATGTGAGACCATAACATACCCCCACCCTTCAAGAGCAACGCTCATGTTGGTCGAGCACTATTGGAGGCTTTCACCAGGCAGGGCAACATGGTCCGTCCCACTAGATCCATAGCCGGCCACTTCGCAAGCCCAGCCCGTTAGGCTAGGCAGCATCGGAGCCCACAACTAGTTCTGAATCCATTTGTTATGTGTCCATATATGGCCCAAGGATTCACATCCTAGAAAACTGGCTTGCCAGGTGGAGGTGCCCCCAAGTTTATATGCACACATACCATTTGACTCTTAACCAATGTAGGACCATAACACCATAATTTCACTATATATGTTTACATTTCTTAGTATGCAGATTGTAATTAGACAGTTACACGTCTAGAAGCACAAAGTGTCTTCAATCTAGAACCCACCAGGAAGATTATTTTTTTCTTTCCCCTTTCATAAGATATGGAATTCTTGGCATGCTTCATACTTCTTCTTAGTCATTGAAAGAGGACTATAGACAGATGGACATTTTATATTGATTTTTTGTATTCTGGAATAAAACTGTAAGAGCATGACTTGATTGAAATTATGCAAAACAGAACACATGCAGCAAGTTTATCTCCTTTGCATACCAGGAATAAAATGTCCTCAATGTAGATGAAAGTGCACAACTTTATATATATGGATCTTCCTTTTATTTCTTTATTGTCCAAAGCTAATATTTGGTGATTTGAAGTCTACTGAGTGATTGATTTTGAGGAATTTGTTAAAATTTAAGATTGAAAAAATAAATCTGAAACTTGGGTGTAGGCATCACTCTACCTTCTTGCAGATCTTAATTGTTCTGTTTGATTTTGTTTACTTGGCTGACTCCTTAAAAATGTAATATTTTTCAGGGATGGCCACTCCATTTAATGACCCATTTTCACCACTCTCTTACAAAGTGGAGAAGAAGGTTGTAATAGCACCCCAACGCAACATTCTAATGTTGTGGTCCAAGCAAGCCCCATTGACAGTGAAAAGAGACCTACAAAAAAAACTCAAAGGGGTGCATCTTTCACTATCGAGGAGGATAAGCTCCTCGTCTTCAATATTAGCATCGATGCTATAAAGGGTACTGATAAAAAAATCCACTCAAATGTGAGACAGAATTTTAGATTTTTATCATGAATATAAAAAACCAAACACAGTGAACCATTCTGTAGGCTCTTTGATGAATCGGTGGTCCTCGATTTAGAAATGCACAAATAAGTTTTATGCATTTTTAGTACGGGTAGAATCATTGCACCTGAGTGGTGCAACAGAGCAAGACAGTATGTAGCATTTTCCTTCAATTATGCAATTATGTAGGGTTGATTTATGAACTAACAATATTCCTTCACCTTTGTAGATTGAGAAGGCAAAAATTATGTACAAAGAGATGGAGAATGCAAATTTCACAATGGAGAACTGTTAGTGTCTTACCAAAATGGTAGCAACACATTATGACCCTTGAAATGAGGAGAGCCATAAGATAAACTTCACAGTGAAGTTGCTATTGACATAGTGGAGGAGAACATGGAGGTTTTTGGTGAGAGACCTCAAGGCAAAAAAGATGAGAGAGAAAGGGAGAGGAAGCGGAAGTCTTGCGAAGGCTATGATACTGAGATCAACATGGCCTTAGCTCGCATAACCGAGAATAGACACACGTGCATGGTAGAGTAGAGAATAGCTGTGCTAAAGGCAGATCACGATAGATGTGCAGAATTTGAACTAAAGAAGAAGAAGTTCGAGGTGAAGATGATGACACTAGATCTTGCTAGCATGAATGTCATGCAACAAGAATATTTCCTTAATATTCAGCATGAAATTTTTGAGGCATCGAAGTCCCATTTCGGAAGTACATCTACATCTCCATCGACACCTTATGGAGGTGTGTAATTGGCTATTTTGGTAGATTATTATTATTATTTTTTTAGTAGTTGCCCCGCCACATGTGGGTTGGAGAAACATGTGGCTGGGTAGCAACTAAGGTGTCAGTTGTTTGTATTTTGTGGCTGGGGTCAACTGTGTTGGATTTGTGTTGGATAATGTTGTGCAGTAGTGGTTAAATATATGGTAGACACTGCAATTATATTTTTGGAGCAGCGTTAGTAGAAACTGCAACCATATGGTAGAAATTGTGTTGGTAGAAACTGCAATTATTTGTGTTGGGTTTGTGTTTTGTGTTTTGAGCACATGGTTCAGTAGTGGTAGAAACTGTGTTGGATTTGTGTTGGATTTGCGTGGTTATATATATGGGGGATGATGTTCTGACTTCTGGGCAAGAGGCTGTGATTATATATGGGAGCTGGTTGCTTTTCTTTGTCTTGTTCTTGTCAGGGTACTCTCTCAAGTCCAGTATGTATATTATATCGAGGGTGAGAGAATATACACACACTAGAAGGGTCTAACAAGTTGATTAATTCCACATATTGTTGTTTTAAGACAAAAAGTGTGGTGTGTGAAGGGTCTGATACATAATGTTGTTTCTTCCAGTCTACCAAGTAACTTTTTTATTTTATATCCTTTTTAAGTCACTATGTTAAAGGCTAAAAAGCCCCTGAACCCATGAGATCTTTTTGGGAGTTAGATAATCAGGTTTTTTTTATGTAGTGCACTATTCTTGTATATGGTGCCAAATAGGGTTTTTTTTTTTTAAATCATAATTCAAGTTTTTTTTTTAGCAGAGTCAGTAGCCACCCACATAGTAGCCCCGTCCCAAGTTTATTAATAAACCCTCACTTATGGTGGAGAAATACCGTGGTAACAGACGGACACTTGAGATTTACAAAAAATACCCCATGCATCAAACAAATTAAAATAAAATAAAAAACTCATCCTATACAAAGCTCAACAAGAAACCATCTAACTACATGCAACACTCAAAAGAAACTTCCTATCTTATAGACGGAAAACCAATCTTATCCAGTCGGATCATGTCCCTCACAACAGAAGCTAGAAAGTTCGTACTTGATCCATACGTCCTTGTGATCCCTGATTCCCCTTGACGAGCAAAGAAATCTGCAATTTTGTTACCTTCATAGTATTGAATTTGAAACGTAGAAGATATTTGTTGTAGTAGAAGATATTTGTTGTATTAGTTTAATGACATGCAATATGAGCTGTCTATGTATCCAAAATCAGAAAGTTGAGTATGATTCATAATTCCTGGAAGAGAAGGAGAATGAGAGAAAAATAACAAAGAAAGAGAGATTGAAGTGTATTTGCAAAATATTAAAAAAAATTAAAAATATTATTAAATTAAAAATATTATATTATTATTTTGATTTTAGGATGGTTAGTCCAACATAGATTAACCTCTCCAAAGGTTTTAAGGTTATGATGTTTAGTTATTTATATATTTTTAAGATATTAAAATTTTTAACCTTAGATTATGTTACACAGAACACAAGATTTCGTAGTTGGTAACAACAATACGTAAGTTAGCTTCTAATTTAGCATTGATAATATGACTTTTGACTAGGTGATAAATGCCATTACATGCAAAGTTTACTTCATTTATTGTATTCATGCAATATTACATGTCAAATAATATGAATAACTGTCATCATTCATGATGCATGATTACATGACATAAAACATTTATTTATGCACAAAACCTTTTTGAAAATATGTCATAACCCCAAGTTGGGATGAAGGATTTTCCTAGTGAAATTCTTCTATCCACTTTGGAGTGAATAGATATGGAGTGGAATCCCTTATGTTGATGAAGAGCAATCAACAACCTTGAATGAGATAGTAACAGTCTTGAATCCGTGCTTTTCATTATTCACACAGGCCTTTGCATTATTGAGTTGGGGCAACATTTATATATTTACCATTTAATATTATACTTATCGACACATATACGTTCATGTGATTAATGATGCTTGCTTTATCTCAAATTGCAGTTGAGCTTTATGGAACCTAGTGCTACTATGCCTTCGTTGGGGTTTGAATCAATCCCTGATGTGATTCATTTGAATAGCTCTCTTCCTACAACTAGTCCTCATGTTTGCCATTCTATCAAAAAACCTCGGGGTAGATCAGATGTATGGACGGGGATCCCAATGAGCATAAAGCTGCATGCAATTACTTTGGTAAGGTTTTATTATGTTATTCTAAAAAATAAGGTATTTCATCCTTGAAGTACCATAACGACACATGTAAGGCCTTTATTGCTGTTGGGATTAGAAGGGATAACCCCCAATAAAAAAAACAACTGGACTTAGGAAGGATGGGGTGGATGGTACAACTAGTAGTCCTAGTACTGGACTTGCAAAGTACAATGAACAGAAAATAAGGTTGGCGGTAGCCAAGATGATAATAGTGGATGAGCTACCATATAGATTTGTTGAAAGACACAAATTTAAAGACTTTATGGCTGTAGTTGAGCCTAGATTTCCAATCTCCTCTCTCATTACTGTTATGCGAGATTGTATGAAGATGTACTTATCAGAAAAAAAGATAAGTTAAAGGATATATTCATGGCATCCAATTATAAGATTTGCATCACTACTGACATGTGGACATCAATGCAAAATCTTAACTATATGTGCATAACATCCAATTTTATTGATAATGATTGGATCTTGCATAAAAGAATTATAGGTTTTATGAAAGTTCGTGATCATAAAGGGAAAATAATAGGAAGAGAGATCGAGTCATCCGTACTTAGATGGGGCATAAAGAATATATTTACAATCACGGAAGACAATGCTTTCTCTAATATTACGACCATCGATTATTTGAGAAAAATTACTAAAGTTAGGGATAGTATGGTATTAGACAATGACTTCATGCACATAAGATGTGCACATATTTTGAATCTTATTTTCCATGATAGGTTGAAAGAAATTGATGGATCAATTGTGAAGATTCGAAATTTGGTGAAATATGTGAAGTCTTCCCCTGCAAGACTTGATTAGTTCAAGTCATGCATGAAGAGACAAAATATCTTGGGTGGTGCACTTATTTCCCTTGATGTTCTAACTAGGTGGAACTTAACATCCTGATATTGAGTCCAGCTCTCAAGTATTATGCAGTATTTGAGGTGATGCAAGATGATGACAATTAGTTTGGCCCATATTTACGTGAGGTTGGAGAAGGACCACAAACTTTAGATGATTTTGAAGATTTTTTACTATATCACCTTGCAGATTTCAGGCTGAACTTAAGAAACTTCCAATTTTTTCATCAAAGAAATAGCTACATTCTATGACCATTTGAAAAGATTTTATGAGTGATGATATGTTGAAAACCATGTCAAATAGGATGTTGTTGAAATATGAAGTATTTGGGAATTTTAAGAAAGTAAACAAAATCTTATTTATTGTGGCTATGCTTGATTCGCGCTTCAAGTTGAAAGTTTTGGAGTTTTGGTTTACAGATTTTCTTGGCCATAAGCGAGCGTCTGGACTTGTTACAAGGTTAAGGAGGATGATTGAGAGGATGTATAAACAATTTCAAAATCCAATGTAGGTTCAAGTAAGGGCTGAGACTCAATGTAACACAACGTCCTATGATGATGAGGATGATCTTTATAGTAGGTATCGGCAGTATTAATCATCAAAGGGTGTTGTAGAGTTCAAATCAGAGTTTGATCGATATTTTTGGAGAGCCTTAAAGGATTGACGCCTAACTTTGATATTTTAATGTGGTGGAAGATGAATTCAACCAATTTTCCGATCCTTGCCAATATAGCTCGAGATGTGTTAGCTATTTCCATATCTACCGTTACTTTTGAGTCAACATTTAGCATTGAAGGTCGTGTCTTAGACTCATTCCGTAGCTCATTGGCCCCAACAACAATTGAAGCTCTTATTTGTGCACAAAACCGGTTGATGGCTCCCTCCATTAATTATGACTCCCAAGATGTAATGGAAGATGCTGAAAGCTACAAGTTAGAAATTGGTAAGATTCATATTTAAAGAATATTTTCGTATAGTCCTTTCAATTAATTATATTTTTAACATAATTTTTTTTTTCATGTAGAGATAACTTTGAAGAATATTTTGAATGAGGTTGATTGAAGATTACTTGAGTTTTCCCTACTTGAACTTACGGTGATTATGAAGTTCCTTATGGTGTTTTACAATTTTTTCAGATAAGTATAGATTTTTGCATCATATGAAAGGAGTAATCAACACTATTTCCACTGCAGGGTAGATATATAATCAACATTCAGGTTCAAACAAACATATATATCCTTCTCTGACAGATCCAAGTTTCCACTGCAGAGTAGAGTCATTAGATTGTTTATAATCAGTGTTCAACTGTAAAACTGATGTTCTCTTTTGAGTCATTAGATTCTTTATTGACGTGCTGAGAATTTCAGCACTTGGAAATTTGCTTATTCTGGGT
Organism: Juglans mandshurica; assembly: GCA_022457165.1. Lineage (NCBI taxonomy): Eukaryota > Viridiplantae > Streptophyta > Magnoliopsida > Fagales > Juglandaceae > Juglans > Juglans mandshurica. The sequence goes on along the minus strand of CM039619.1, from coordinate 20,774,696 downwards.
TATAAATGTTTCAGCACATTGTGTTTTGTTTGTGCTTCAATTTGTAGGACTTGTGACACGGCTTATCCATCCCAGCCACTTGTGTATATCAAGCAGAAGAGAATAGGTTAGAATATTCAAGAGAATAGGTTAGAATATTCTGTCAATCAACGGTGGATTGTTTTGTTTGCTAATGAGCAATAGTTTTTTTGTTGTTGATCCAAAGTTTATGCACCTTCTAATTTACTCAAGAAAAAAAAAAAACCGAAGTCCTATTTTAGGTCTTGTGCTCTCCATTACCTTATGAATATCTATGGACTATCAAGTGTTGGATTGTCGTTTCCCTCAACTTTGGACTTTTAGATCAGTATTTTTAGTTTTTGTAATTGTCAATTCAAATCTTCCTAAATATATGTTTACCTTTTGAATGTTTTATTTATATGCACAATGTGTGACATGATCTAAAGGTATTGGTGATGCCTGCAATGTTGGCAAAGAGTATGCCACCTGAGTTGCTTCTTCCAATGGTTGCGCATGTGTTCCCATCATCCCTGACTACAACATCATATGATAATAGTGAATATATACCTTGTGTAGGACGTTCCCAATTTTGTATGCTTGCTGAAGTTTGCTATTTTTCTTCTCACTTGGAGTTGTGCTCTCTTTCTAATCCTCACACTGTTATATACAGAAACCACATTTTGTTATGTTAGGAAATCTATATTGCAAATTTGCACATTGTGCTCTCTTTTAAGTTTGAAGTCTGTTGACTGTATTGTTAACCATTGGAACATCATTTTGTTTTACTAATTGTACAGCTTTGACAAATGGTAAATTTTTAATTTTTAATGTGCACTTAGGCCTTGATGTTTGGAAAAAGTAGATGCTGGTATTTGAAGATTTTTGTTACCAGTTGCTTGCCCAAGAATATTGGTACACTGTTTGCACCAATTTTACAGCTCTCAAGGACATGGAAGAGTGTTTTGTTTTGTCCCTTTTGTCAATTGTTCATTGTTATATTGAGTAAGATCTAGCCTTGTAAGACTGTCAACATGTATGGCTTGCAACGAAAGCTCTTCCCATGAGAAAAATTCTTGCCTAAAGAATACATGTTCGAAGATATGCTTGGAATTGCAACACAATTCATGCAAAAAATAATTTGATAATAGTGATCAAACAAGATGGAATAGAGATTGGATCCAAATTTGGTTTCCATTTTTTGCATATAATGGAAACCAAATTTTTCTAGCACACTAACCTAATATAGATATATATATATATATATATATATATTTCTTAAAAAAACGCAAAATCAGAATAGAGTTGGAGGGTCGAGTCTCCAACTCTCAATTCATATTTTTTTGTATAGAATGGTAATCATATTTTTCTAGTATTATGATGTGGAATTTATATCAACAATAAACAGATCGAAAAATTCACTTTTTTCGAGAGAAGTTTCTGGTTGGGTAATCGGTTAATGGAACTGGTTAGGAAGTGACCTCTTTGGAATCATATGTTTTCGTGCTAGGTTGGTATAGTGTGTTTTCAGGTCAGGTCGAGTGAATAGTATTAATAGTTTTTGCACTTAGAAAGTTAATTTTCCTCATAAATGAATTCTCTTTCTCTACCCTGTAGTGTTTATGTACATGCTAAAATTCAAAATTCTTCTTGGTCCTACTTCAAACTCCAGAAGACTCCAGCATCAATTTTATAACATCTCTTTGTGGCTAAACATTTATCTAAACTTAATAGCAAGCCCTTTATAACTAAACCCGGTATATGGTGACAACTCCGGTAACCAGTTAAGGTCGGGTACCCGTCCAGGTCAAAATCATACCACCCAAGTAGATATTTGGATTGCATATATAGACCTGAATGCAAATTCGGATGCAGCTGAATATCCGGATCTATATTTTGGTGATCACCCCAAATTTCTAATATTTCTTTGTGTATTTTATTAAACCAATGTGCATTTCGACAATGACTAGTTTTAATTGTCTTGGGATGTGCATGCACAATTAAGGAGCTCTAACACATGTTTCAACAATACATCTCAATTAAAAAACTAAAGTACAAAGATTATGAATAACATTGGTTATTATTGCCTAGCAGAACTAGGGGCTATAATATTGTTGTTAAGGATATGGTTGAGTGAGATTGTTCATGGCTAGGATAGACAAGAACAAGGATATGGAAAGTGTGAAGAACAAAAAATATCATACGTAGACTATCTGAAATGAAAAATATTGAATGAATCAAGTGATTTGATCATTTGTATTTACATCTATTTATACTAAAAATAGAAAATAACTAACTAATGTATATTGCCTATACTTTAGCCTTGGCCTTTCCTTCTTTGGATTTTAACTCCATGTTTTCTATATGAGATACTATACTCCAACACCCCCCTCAAGATGAACATGAATATTGAGAATGTTCATCTTGCATAGAGTGTGATGAAAAGGCAATGAACCCAGTGACTTGGTGAGTATGTTTGCCAACTGTAGCCGAGAGGAAATGTAAAACAACTTGATAAGCTTCTCTTGCAATTTCTCTCGAACCAAGTGACATTCAATTTGTATATGCTTAGTTCTTTCATGCTGAACTGGGTTGGTGGCATTAGACATTGCTGATTTGCTATCTGTGTATAGAGCTGTGGGCTGTTGATGATCAATCTGCAAGGCATAGACCAACCACTGCATCTCAAGTTGTAGCTGCAAGAGCTCAATACTCAGCTTCAGCAGAGGATCTACTAATTGTGGCTTGCTTTTTGGACTTCCAAGAAATTAGGGAATTGCCCAAAAATATTGCAAAACCTGTAATGCTTCTCCTGGTGTTGAGGCAACCTGCCCAGTCACTGTTTGAGAAGGCTTTAAGCTGAAAATCTGAAGATGATGAGAAAAACAAACCCTGCCCTGGTGTAGCTTTCATATATCTGAGGACCCTCATTGCTGCTTTGTGATGGCTGACAATTGGTTTTGTTAGAAACTGACTTAACACTTGGACAGAATAGGCAAGATCTGGTTTGGTGATTGTCAAGTATAACAATCTACCAACCAGTCTCCTATATTCTGATGGATTTTCATAAAACTCTGGATCATCAGCAGTGAGTTTGAGATTTGACTCCATTGGAAAAGCAGCAGGCTTTGAGCCTAGGTTACCAGTGTCTTGTAATATGTCCAAGGCATATTTTCGTTGGTAAAGAGAAATGCCAGTTTTTTATCTTGCTATTTCTAGACCAAGAAAATATTTCAATGGTAAATTGACATATAAGAACTTCTTCAAGAGCTGAATTTGCTACAAATCATCACTTACTAGCAGCACATCATCAACATAAACAAGTAATGCCATAAAAGAAGTTGTTGACCTTTTAATGAACAATGAGCAATCAGATTTACCTTGAGTGAAAACATAAGTGATAAGAGAGTTAGATAATTTCTCAAACCATTGTCTAGATGCATGTTTAAGGCCATAGAGACTTTTTAAAAGTCTACAAACTTTGTTGTTCTGATTAGGCAGTCCAGGAGGCAAGTCCATATAAACATCTTCATGTAATTCACCATGTAAAAAAGCATTATTTACATCTAATTGGTGAATGTGTCAATTTTTAATTGCAACAACAGCAAGTAGAAGTCGAATGGAAGTAATTTTGGCAACAGGTGAGAACGTATCAAAAAAATCTAAACTTTCTTGTTGAGTGTAATCTTTTGCCACTAATCTTGCTTTGTGTCTTTCTATGGTGCCATCATAATTGTATTTGATTCTGAATACCCATTACAACCAATTGTCTGCTTATTTTTAGGTAAAGTTACAAGCTCCCATGTTTTATTTAACTCCAAAGCATGTAATTCATTTTTCATAGCTTGTTGCCATTCTGGAAATTGGACAGCTTGTTTATATGTGTTGGGTTCCGATGAAGTTGTTATTGAGCAAGAAAAGCTCTGTGAGAAGATGATAATCTGCTAGCAGAAAGAAAAGGAGAAATAGGATAGAAGTTACCTTTGGTAGAACCATCATTAGAAGAAGTTGAATGGGCTGCATTTGAGGTAACTTGACTGCAATAGTAATCCTGCAGAAGAATAGATGGTTTTTGAATTCTAGTGAATTTTCTGAGTTGTGGTAGATTATTAGAAATAGTATTATTATGAGACATAGACATATCTTGGTCAGTGTATGAATGAAGGTTATCATCATGAGAAGTTGATGATATAGATTGATTAGGAAGAGCAGTAGGATTGGTGGAAAAATGATGGTTGTTTTCTGATGGTGGGAATAAGAATGTATGACTTTGTGGATTAGAAGATGTTTCTGTAAAAGGGAGAATATTTTCATGAAATGTGACATTTCTGGAAATAAACACTTTATTAGTGTTTAGATCCATGACTTTGTAACCCTTTACATCAGAGGGATATCCGAGGAATAAGCATTTGACAGCTCTAGGATCAAACTTATGTCTGTGATTTTGAAGTGTAGAGGCAAAACAAAGACAACCAAACACCTTTAAATGAGATAGTTTTGGTGTTTTGTTGAAAAACATTTCGTAAGGGGTTTTATTATTAAGAAGAGGGGTAGGTATTCTGTTGATTATATGAGTTGCTGTGAGAACACAGTCACTCCAAAAAGATAATGGAATATTCAATTGAAACATCAGTGCTCTAGCTGTACTAAGTAAATGTTGATGCTTTCTTTCAACTGTTCCATTTTGCTGTGTGGTTTCTACACAGCTTTTTTGATGTAAAATCCCATTTTTACTATAAAAATCTATGAGAAAAAATTCAAGTCCATTATTTGACCTTATGGTTTTGACATCAACATTAAATTGAGTTTTTGTCATTATACAAAAGGTTTTTAACAGAAATGGAACTTCAGATTTAGCTTTAAGCATATGTAAACCCAAGTACATCGTGAGAAATCATAAATAATTGTCAAGAAATATTTATAACCTGAATAAGAAATAGTAGCAAATGGGCCCCATATGTCATAGTGCACAAAATAAAAAATTTTATTAGATTTTGTATGTGATACAGAAAAAGGTAATCTTCTTTGCTTTGCCAAAGGACATATATCACATATATGTTGACAATCCATAGAGATAGAAGAGTCTTAAGTGTTTGAGGGAAGAAAGTCTAGAAAGAGATACATGCCTAATCTATAGTGCCAAAGGTCTAAGGGTTTTTGAGAAACAATAGAAAATTGAATTGAATTGGACTTAGAAATTGTGCAGGAAGGTATAAAATGATATAGTCCTTGTTTCTCAAATGCAATCCCAATCATCCTTCTCTTTGATTGGTCCTGCAAAAGACAATGAGTTTCAAAGAAAGACAAAGAAAGATTAGACTATTGTGTTAGCTTAGAAACTAGATAAAAGATTAAAAGGGAATGAGGGTACACACAAGACATTTTGCAGGAAAATATTATTAGAAATGAAAATTGTACCAATGTGTGTGGCTGGTATAATCTGTCCATTAGGTAGGTTTATAGATATATTGATTGGTTTAGGAGGAGAACAATAGAAATGTGGTGAACATATCATGTGATCTGTTGCACCAGTGTCTAATATCCAAGAGTTATCTGGTATAGCAGAAACATAATTGCAAGAAAATTTACCAGAAAACTGAGCAGAAGTAACAAGGTTACAAGCTAAGGAATTCTCGACATTTGAAGAAGACTGAGAATGTTGTGAAGAATTTGCAAGAGCTAAAAGCTTATTAAATTCTTCAGAGGTTAAAGAAACCATGTGAGACTCATCCTTATTTTGATCACAGATTTCATTAGTTGAAATGATAGCATGAGCAGCAGAATAGTTTCTCTTTCCTTTTGGTCCAGTCCAGCCAGGAGGATATCCATGAAGTTGGAAGCATTTGTCAATAGTGTGTCCATTATACCCACAATGTGTACAACGGAGTGAAAATTTCTTGGCCTTTTCTTTTGAAAACTTGTATTGATTTGTTGCTGGAGTGGGAAACTGCTTTACCATTAATGCATGAGTTTCAGCTGAGACTAAGTTGGTCAGTTGCCTTTGGCTCTCTTCTTGAAGTAGTAAAGAGAAAACCTTTGCCATAGTTGGTAATGGTATGGAAAGAAGCAATTGATTTCTAATAGATGCATAAGATTCATTTAAACCAATAAGGAATTTCAAATCATAATCTGTTTGCTGCCTTTTTAACAGAAAAGGAAAGATGTCACATGTACAACTTGACATTTTTCCACAAGTGCAAGTTGGGAAAGGACGAAAATTAACATATTCATCCCATAATGCTTTGAAGATACTAAAATACTCAGTAATGGATGAAGAACCTTGGTTTATAGAACTCAAAGATTTTTCAAGATGGAAAACTCTTGGTCCATCACTTCTGAGGTGTTGTGTCTTCAATTCATTCCAAAGATCAAGAGCTAAATTAACATATAACAAGCTATTTCGAATATCTTTGGAAATTGAGTTTATCAACCAAGAAAGTACCAAATTATTGGCCCTCATCCATGCTGTGTAAGGAACTGACTGAGAAATCTTTGGAGGTCGAATGGAGCCATCAATGAATGCTACTTTATTCTTGACAGATAAAGCAATGGTGATCGAGTGGCTCCATGCAACATAGTTATCACCATTGAAAATTTCTGAGACAAGAAGGGCACCAGGGTTTATCACTTGGATGCAAATAATATGGACTTGATGAATTTTCTGATGGATTGTTTTGTGGAATGGGAGGTCTTTGGCAGTTTGATGGATTAGTTTGTGGTACTGAGTTGACAAAGTCTGTGGAGCTGATAGAGGCCATTCCAAGAAAAGCAAGAAGAGCATAAAATCAAAAGAATCAAAAGAAGAATCACTACAAAATAAAATCAATGTAGTGCAGAAAAACTTGAGGAAGTAACAAGAAAGAATCAATTTCCAGTAGAGAAGAAGAGTTGCGGAATTTTACTAATCTGTTACCATGTCAAGAGTCTCATAAACTGGAAAATGGAAAGTGTGAAGAACAAAAAATATCATACATAGACTATCTGAAATGAAAAATATTGAATGAATCAAGTGATTTGATAATTTGTATTTACGTCTATTTATACTAAAAATAGAAAATAGCTAACTAATCCATATTGTCTACTTTAGCCTTCTAACTAATGTATATTGTCTACTTTAGTCTTGGCCTTTCCTTCTTTGGATTTTAACTCCATGTTTTCTATATGGGATGCTATACTCCAACAATGTTCGATAGTATTTTCGTTGCGACGGTGATTGGAAGCAAGAATGACACTGCATTGAGTGAGAGACAAATCACATAACATTACAATATTCATTTGCATGTTCAGTGTATGCCAACAATTAACCTTGGATAAGTCAATTATGAAGGAGACTTTGAAACAGTCCAAAAAGCTATCAAGAGCCAAGAACCTACAAAAATTGGACCTTAGATCCAATCATCCAGATATATGGCAACTCCTACACATCTATACAGACTGGAGTGCTACAACTGTTCAAATACTTGTCCGTACGAGTTGGCAATACAGGTTGCTACGTACTCAGAGAAAGCACTCCATTTTTCAACACTTTTTCTTCACAACAAAAACAACAATAAAAAAGAAGACTACACTGGATGAAACCCATCGATCTATTTACTCTATACACTTCGAGAGCAGAAAAATGTAATGGGAATTAAAAATGAATTTTTGGTGTAATAACATGGAAGGGGAAATTGCACAATTCGTAATAAGGTGCTTGACTTGCCAATGTGTGGCGCTTTATTTCTCGATAAAGAATCTTGTGAGTATTCATAGTCACTTCCCAAATAATATTAGACGGCATCATATGTTCATTGCTTACGTCTGGGTACGACAAATTGAACATGATTTGTCGCTTGACTAAATAATACATCTCCAAAATAATACAACGACTACTAACAGTAATAGGCCCCCGTTCCTATTACTAGGGCAGGGTCGGTCCTTCCTCCTCAGGAATCTCTTTTGGGGCTACACCTACATCAAATTCTATGGTTCCGATAAACAAAACCATAAGTAGGTTAAACAATTATGACAAAACAGCTAATGAGAGACAATGCAAGTGAAGATTTAATGCACACTTTTATGTAGTTTCGACAATGCTAATGAGAGACGTTTTTACCCTTGTTCCTAAAAACCACTCTGCTAGGGTTCATTGTGATCGCAGGGCTTAGTTGATGATGCTGCTTCGGTGAGGCTGCATGGCAGCCGTTGATGGCCACATTTCTGGTCGTTAGTCCTTTGCCGAAATGGCTGCTACGACTCCACAGCCCCTACCTGATATACATGTTGCCTCTCGTGTGCCGAAAGTCATGGATGGAGAAATATTTTTCCAGTTTTCGAAAGAGTAAATCAATCGTTTAGCTGAACCATTCCGTTTCTCCATCATGCTCAAGTTCCTTTGGCAAAGACCCTCCCTGGATGCTATCCGTGCATTTATCCACAGCTGTTGGGGTCTGTCCTCTACCCCGATGGTTTCTTCCATGAAACTTCCCCGTAATGTTTTTGTAAGGATGAACACGGAGGCTGATTTTATGAAAGCTCTATCCCGTGAGTCATGCAAAGTGAATGGAGTGGCTTACCGTGCGTTTCACTGGTCTCCAGACTTTAACGAAGAGCATGAACCTTCTAATGTCCCTGTGTGGATCTTACTCCCTGGGTTACCGCCTAACTTCTACTAAGAATCATTCTTAAGAATTTTCTCTGCACCTATTGGACGGTTTATACGCAGGGACAATCCCACTCGTTGTGCGACTCGGACGGATGGGGCTAGAATATGTTTGGAGATGGATGTGGCCAAAGAACCCATTCCTTATTTCTGGATAGGCACTCCTGGATTGCCAACTAGCCAGAAACAGGAAATCCTATATGAAACGCTACCTGCGTATTGTGGAAAGTGTAGTGCAGGGACATAATGCAAAGACCTGTCGCGTGGGGAAAATCATGCATGGTGAGAAAAATCGTGGCAGTAAGAAAGAAGCGCCAATTTCTGGTGGAAATACAAATGGGAACATGTAGGATGATGAGACGTCAAAACCTGCAGTCCCTGAGAACGAGGATGGTGAGGTTGATGAACCGCAGGATGTCATTACTGGAAAATGGACTACCAAGGAGTTAATGTTCTCTGTTCAAGCGCTTAATGTTACAGAAGCATAAATAATAGTTGAGAATGCAGATGGAGTGCTTGCGCCCAGTGATATTACGGACAGGGGGGAGCTCGCGCCAAGTGCGGATGCAGGTAATATTTTAACTCCAATTTTTTCTTTTAGTTTCCCGGAGCCCAACCCTCTGATATTGGAGGAATCTACTCGGGAAACTGACCTCTGTTTGGAAGATATTACTATGAATGAGAATCAGGAACCCATGTTAGATGATGTAGTTTATGAGCTTGATCCTGAGATTCCCCCGCAAATTCTACCACAGGACAAAAATTATCACTCAGACGCTGAAGGAAAAACTAATAAAAAAAAATATCAGAAAAAGAAATTTGAGAAAGTGAGAAGTTCTCTTCGGGTCCTTACCCGTTCCTCTACTTTGCCTTTATGAGTGACTCCATCATTTTTTGGAATGTTCGAGGCATTGGCACTTCTCGATGTCGTTTAAAAATTTTAGTTTGTAAGTTCAAGCCTAAGATTGTAGCGGTTTTGGAACCGTTCTAGACTCAAGATAAAGCTCTTCGGCTGATGAACTTTTTACATTTTGATTCGTTTATATCTAATGTAGATGATGGTGGTAAAATTTGGATTTTTTGGGATAATGTTCTTGATGTACAAGTGGTGCGGACAAGCTTGCAGTTTATTTCTCTTCATGTGAATATAGGGTCTTATCAGTTCTTGTGTAATATTATTTATGCTAAGTGCAGCATGTATGAGAGGAAAAGATTGTGGGAGGAACTCAGTTCTCAGTCTATGGGTTCGAAACCTTGTTTATTTGCTGGTGACTTTAATATTATTCGTAATAATTCAGAGAGAAGGGGTGGTTGTCCCCGTCCCAATGCCGCTATGGAGGATTTCAATGTGGGCAGTCGGGTCTTGCTCGGTTTTGGGCAAATTAGATCGGGTATTCATGGATGTTCCTTTGCTCTCTTCTTTCCCGAATGCTATTTGTTCCTATCTTCCGCGCACTACATCTGATCACTCTCCGATGGTTATTGAATTTAAGATGGATCCTTTCTCTTATGGCCCCTCGCCTTTTCATTTTCAACAAATGTGGGTGGACCATCCGTAGTTTTTAACGTGTGTTCGTCAGGTGTGGTCTGAGACTGTTGTTGGTCATGGACTCACTAAATTGGCAATCAAGTTGAAAAATACTAAGGTGGCTTTGCGGGAATGGGATAAACATATTTTCGCCGTACCACTATGCATATTACTTCTCTTGAGAGTCACATTGAAGAGCTTGAAAATAGATTACATCTAAGCTGGGATGAATCAACGGAGAGGGACCTTCTTATCTCGTCTTCAGAACTAGATATTTGGCTTCGTCGTGAAGATACAAGATTGGCTCATATTTCTAAGTTAAAATGGCAGATGGAAGGTGATCGGAATACGAATTTTTTCCATGTTTGCCTTGCCAATAAATGGCGTAAAAGAGTGGTGGAAATGAGGTGTTCGAATGGGATGGTCTTCAATTCGCCGGAGAGTCTTCATCAAGGGGCAGTGGACTTCTTTTCTAATTTTCTGCAAGGCATGCCGAATAGACTATTACCTGATTTGTCAACACTTATTTCTCCTGTTATTTCAGATTCTGATAGTTCTCTTATGTGCTCAGTTCCTACAATGAATGAGGTTTTCTCAGCTCTTTCTTCTATCCCGTCTAATAGTGCTCCGGGACCTGATCGATTTGGTTCGGGTTTTTTCAAAAGTTGCTGGGAGGTAGTGAAAGAGGATGTCTTGGAAGCCATATCTGAATTTTTTGTGTCTAAACAGCTCCCAAGATTTTTTACAGCCTCTTTTCTTGTCTTAATCCCAAAGGTTGATAATCCATCTGGGTTTGATAAGTTCAGGCCTATCAGTCTCTACTCGGTGTTTTATAAAATATGTTCCAAGATCATTGTTAATCACTCCTCTCACGAATAATATCTTGGGAACAAGACGCTTTCATGTCGGGAAGAAGTATCTTTGAGAATATTAGCATTACGTAGGAAATGGTTCATTCTATTAATAAGAAGGCCCATGGTGGTAATATCATGATTAAACTGGATATGGCTAAGGTTTATGATTGAGTGGACTGGTCTTTTCTTATAAAGGTTTTTCACTGTTTTGGCTTCTCTTCTAATTTTTGTGATCTTATCAGAACTTGTATTTCGACTCCATGGTATTCTATTATGATGAATGGTACTACTAAAAGCTTTTTTCAAGGGGGCCATGGCTTACGTCAGGGCGACCCCCTCTCTCCCTATCTATTTATTATTATCCAAGAAATTCTCTCTCGACTCATCAAGCAAAGTGTGGAGGCTCGAAAGTTTGGTCAATTCTCGCAGGCCCGAGGTACGCCTATAATTTCTCATCTTATATATGCTGATGATGTGGTGCTTTTTTCTAATGGTAGCTCTAAAGCCATCAGAGAAATTTTAGCTGTGCTCCATAAATATGCAAGCTGGTCGGGCCAATGCATTAACCATTCTAAATCTTCCATTTATTGCTCTCAAAAAATTTCCTCAACTCGTAAGAGTCTATTATTAAGAATGACTGGATTTTCAGAAGGATCTTTCCCTTTCAAATATCTTGGTGTGCCTATTATCTTGGGTCGACTCAAACAGGTGTATTTGGAAGATATGGTGTCTAAAGTCCAAAAGAAAATATCAGGTTGGAAAATGAAAATTCTTTCGGCTGGTGGTAGACTTATTTTATTGAGGCATGTTCTTTCTAGTATGGCTCTCCATCTATTTGCAGTTCTACAGGTTCCGCAAGCCACTATCAAAACTCTTCATCGTATGATGAGTACTTTTTTCTGGGGGGAGGTAAATGGTAAGAGTAAGAAAAAATGGGTGGCATGGAATTCTTGCTGCCGTCCCATGGAAGAAGGCGGCTTGGCATTAAGAAATCTTGATGATATGCAACAAGCCCTTCACACTCGTTTTGCTTGCAATCTCATTTAAGGTAATTCTTTATGGGCCAATTTTTTTAAGGGTAAATATATGGGTATTAAGCCTTGGACTCTAGTTGACCCAACTAAGGGTACTAGGTTTTGGAAAATGATTGCTATAACTCTTCCTTTGGTTTTGGATAACACTAAATGGCATCTAAAATAAGGAAATATTTTCTTCTGGTATGATAAATGGCGGGAGAGAGGTCCTTTAGCTAATGAGATGCCTATTGTGGGTAATTCTCTCCTTAAAGTTAAGGACTGCAAATTATCTAATAATTGGGATGTGGATTTTATTCTCCAGTTAGTGGGCCCGAATAATCTAGACGGTATCTTAGAGGACATTTGTAAATCTAAACCAGGGTTGGACGTGGTGATATGGACAAAAAATGATAATGGATTGTTTTCTACCAAGTCGGCTTGGGATTGTGTTCGTATTAGAGGTGGCACTCTTGAAGGGCATTCTTGGATGTGGCATAAAAGTCTTCCTCTGAAGATGTCCATCAATATGTGGAAAGCCTGGTATATGGCCCTGAGCGTGGATCATCATCTTCGCCGCATTGGCATTCCTATTACTTCTCGTTGTGACTGTTGTGCTAATGGTCATTATAAAGACCAAAATCATGTTTTGTTTGCAGGTGAAATTGCTAGCACTATTTGGCATCATTTTGGGGCTAATCTTGGCATTCTGAACGGTTATAATTGGAAAGATACGGTGCAGACTTGGTTTCGCTATGCAAAATTATCATCTCAAATTGACATTATTGTGGGTTTTCTTCCGGTGGTTTTTACTTGGCAACTCTGGCGGAGGGGTTGTCTGGCGCGTATGGAGGGATGCTTTGAAACTACCTCTGACATCATTCATTTTGTTTGTTGGTGGATTAGCCTTATTTGTCGTGATATGCATGCTAGTGCTCACATCTCTGGTTTTAATTTGCAGGTACTTGAGAGTTTGCAGGTCCAGCCTAGTTTCCCTCCCATTCAGCATTGCAAAGCTATTAAATGGCAAAGGCCTCCGGCGGGTTGGGTTAAATTGAATATAGATAGTAGTAGTTTGGGTAATCCGGGAGCCTATGGCGTAGGTGAGATTATTAGAAATGATCATGGTAAGTTAATTCATGTTTTTTCTGCGTTCACTGGTATAGGTTCTAATAATCAGGCAGAGCTTTTAGCCCTACTTCATGGACTCCAGGTTTGTAGGTCTTTATCCCTCAATTATGTAGAAATTGAACTTGATTCTATGACTGTTATTTCTTGGTGGAGAAGTAAAAGATGTGGGGTTTGGTATTTGGAGGATTTTTGGGAAGAAGTTCTTGATATTATGAGTCATGACTTGTTCAATTCACCATGTTTTTCGAGAGGGAAATCAAGTTGTAGATTGGTTAGCCAAGCATGGGGCTTCTGGTAGTGATTCAGTTTTTTTCCACTTGATGGAGACTCCTCGAGTTTTGCATGACCTTATTCGCATGGACTACTCCGGGATGCCTTCGCTTCGTATTATGTAGTCTCGTTTGTCTTTTGCTTGTGGTTTTGTCGATTTTGTTTTTTATTTTATCTGGTTTGGTTTCTTTTGGCATGCTAGGTTTAGTTTGTACCCCAGATGCTTGTTTTGTAACCACGATTTTCCTCTGCCACAAGTGAGGGTTATTAATAAAATTGGGGAGGGGTCACTATTGAACAGGTGACCCTAACTTAAAAAGAAAAAGAAAAAAAAAGAACCACCCTCTATATGAAACACAAGTATATAAGCATGACAAGTAATCACCCAATCACCCTCTGAGGAATCACCTTCTGTGCAAATTTCAAGTATACATAACTATCACCTAGGCGAGGAACCATCCTTTAATCCAACAAGTGAAACTCATCATATAAAAATCCAGTAGGAATCACTCCACCGTTGGACTTGGGGAATCACTCAACACATCCAACATACGAGCTGATTCATTAGTTTCAAACCATCCATCACGGGGACTCACTCAACCCAGTCAAACACACTGAAACACACATGATCAACCCAAGGAATCTCTCTACCCGATCAATCTACTCGGAGACACCACACATGATACACTCGAGAATCTCTCTACCTGTCTATCAAGTGAGGCCAACACGAAAGCGTTCCAACCCAATCATCACAAGGACTTTCTCTATCTGTATGAAAATCATGACAACGTATCGTAGGAATGACGTTGGGAATCCACTACCCGTCTATGATGATTGACACACGGTAAGACTCACGCACCCAGAAATCACAAACACGATCAATCCAAATCATTCAAACTCATCATCTCAAAATCACAATGTAAAGCTAACAGCCTCTTTAGCCCTTCGTTTTTACATTTGCATGGTTAGTGTTGTTTCTCACTTGACTGGTTCTAGGTTAAAAGTCTTTCATTCACCTCGAGCTGAGAAGTGTCATTGAGGCTTTCTATATAGTTTCCCTTGCCATTTTGGACTAACTGCACTTTGCTAGCCTCGCTGCCTCATCTTCCACCTTACTATGGAAAGGCTCTCTTCTTTGCCATCCCTTTGTCCTCAGAAGGTGGTTTCTCCCATTGTGTTACCACAGTTCTCACTCAATGAGTCAAAGCAGAACACTAGAAATTAGCAAAACTTTTGCAATAGTTAAAAATCCCAAAATGGAAGTGGGAACGAATTACCATAGATTTTATAATGGGATTGCCTAGGGTGCCAACTGGACAAGACGTTGTTTGGATAGTGGTAGATCGATTAACCAAATCAATTCATTTCCTACAAATTAAAGCTAAAATTTCAATAGACTAGATGGCGAAAAAATATATCCAAGAAATTATTCATCTACATGGAGTCTCGACATCCATAGCATCCGACAAAGATCCTCGTTTCACGTCAAGATTTTGGAGAAGCTTGCAGGAGGCTTTGGGACCGGATTGGGTTTAGTACAACAATCCACCTACATATGGACGACTAATCAAAATGAACAATCCAAATACTAAAAGATATGTTGAGAGCTTGCTTCTTTGATCTAGAAAGGAATTGGATTAGTTGCATACCGTTAGTAGAATCTACCTAAAATAACAGTTTCCATTCCAATATAGGCATGGATCCACATGCGACTTTGTATGGGAAAAGATGTCGCACACCTCTTTATTCGGATGAAGTAGGTGAGGTGATGTATTCTAGGACCATAAATCATCCAATAAATCAGTGAGAAGGTCCAACAGATTAAAGAGCGATTGAGGGCAACCTAGGCCTGCCAGAAAAGCAATGATGATAATAGATGTTGAGACCTAGAATTTAACACTGGAGAAATGATATTTGTCAAGATAGCACCAATGCAAGGTGTGATTTAGAGTAAATGGAAAGCTAAGCCCAAAGATCATAGGCCATTATGGACTCCGGAAAGTTGGGACATTAGCCTACTGAATAGCCTTAGCCCCAAATCTATCTGGAGTCCATAATCTGTTCCACGTATCCATGTTGAGAAAACATGTCCACGACCCCACATATGTTATTAAGTACAAACGATTGGAAATTCGAGAAAATTTAGCCTACAAAGAAATTTCGATGAAAATACTAGATAGATTCTAAGGAGCAATAACTGAGAAATAGAAAGATTTCGTTAGTCAAAGTCATGTGGAGAAATCAAACAATTAAAAAAGCATCATGGGAATTAGAAAGCGTAATACGGAAGAATTATCCACATTTATTTGAACAACCAGGTAATGCCATCATCACCATCAAGATTGTTATCCTCATTTTTGCTATATGATTTTGTGCTGAAATTTGTCTTTTTAATCTATTTTATTGTATGAAAATAAGTAAGTTTTACTTGAAATTTATCTTATTATATATATATATATAGGTGACCAGAGTGCCGCCCAACCCATACATAAAATTTATAGCCCTAAAACCTACTTGGGGGGACTAAGCGTGCAGGTTACAAGATATTGTGAACAATAAAATAAATATGAAATCTAGATAGAGATGAGCCTGTTGATAAATGTTGTAGCCATTGATATCTTCATGTGATTATAACTCATTGCATGTTCGTTTATTCATTATTATGTATTACTTAATATCTTCTTTGTTATCTTTTTTATTATAATCTGCTTGCTTGTTCACACCATTGGCACTGGATCATCCACTTAAGGAATTTTCGAACTCACCTATCCCCATTTTTTTTATAGATGCATTTTAAAGTAAAACCAAGACCAAGAATCTTTCAAGTGTGGCAGTCACATTCATTGTAGATAATCATATCCAAATGCTCAACGAAAGTTTGAGAGTCTTTTCCTTGACAAATCGTAACACTCCGGTTAAAATCAACTCTAGTAGCCATGACCTTAGCTAAGTAGAACTTGGGATATTTGAGAGAGAACATTTTTGAAGCTTGAGTTGGCAAAAGAGCTTATACTTTGGGTTTAGTAAAATTATTAGAATATTTTTAGTGCTTTATTAGTTTTTAGGAAATGAGCCAAGAGAACAATGAGAGAATGACACATGGCATATTGGAGGTTTGCCACATTAATGGGCTAAGTGATTTGGTTAATTACTAGATGGATTTGGAAAAGGCCAAAGAGGGGTTTAATAAAGCCCTCAACTTTCTAAGATGAGGTGAGCTATGAATAGACACTAAGACCTTAGGCCCAACTTGGGAGACATAAGATTTGAAGCCCAACTTGATGAACACAAGACATTAGGCCCAACTCAATAGATATAAGACTATTGGACCCAACTTAGCAAGATTCAAGGCTTTAGGCCCAAATTTAGAGAAGACCCAAAGTTAGGACCCAACCTAGTGGACAATTAAAGCCAAGGAAAGGCCCAATAAATCTGGACATGAGGCCCATGGAAAGTCCACTTATACCATACCATAGGTTTTCATCTTACCCATGCCCTAACCACACGCCCCTAGGGTTCCCCTTCAACCTTGGTTAAGTTTTTAACTTGAGTTAAGATCACTATTCATCTCACCCATGAATAGTAACTCAAACATCATGATTTTCATAGTTTTCTTAAAACCATTTTCTTCATGATTTAAGATATGAAATTCTTGTATTTTACACTTGTTTTGCATCACTCTTAGGCAACCTTTTAAGGTTAGAATTAACCCAACCCATGTCTCATAAACCACAATGCCAACTAAACCCACCAATCGGCACACTTGAAGCAAACCAAGTGATCCTTCATTAAACCACCCAAAACCAACGCCCCCTTCAACCAAATTTCAAGACGATTTCTACCCCTTTAATTCTCATGGTGTCACCTAAGAATCAGACCTAGCAAGTGTACAAAACAGTTCCAAAAAATAAAACCAAAACACCAACTATTCACCTAGGAACTTAAGGAATGAACTCAACCAATTGCACCTCCATCATCAAGGAATTTCTGCACTTACTTACCTCACCTCCACACGCCACCACCTTTGTCATTTAGCTCCTAGGAAATGATTCAAACACTCAAGTGAAAGCTTGTCCAATTGGCACAAAGAGAAGCACACTTGAACCACTCGGCTGAAACCACCACCCACTTCATCCCTTTCATTTTCTACTCAAGCATGATCACATGGCAGCCATTCATGCCTCTTTTCTTCAATTGAAAAAGCTTTCAAATGGTGGTAATAATGCTCCCAAATTAGACCAAGAAGAAGAGACAAGAAGGGAATAAAAACTAGACAGTTTTTTATTCAAAACTGTCAGCCTCAATTGTGTATTCTCATTTGGATTTTGTCCCAAATTTCTAAAGCAAGCCAGCCCCTGCAACTTTGGTTTTCTTCTAACTCTTTTCTATGGTTTAATCATTAATCTTATGACACTATTCATCTTACCTAGCCATGACACCATTAGATTTTTGCACTCAACACTCCACCTCCCACCTCCACCATTCAACTCCCTCTTTCTTCAGCAATTGTTGTGTACCCCTCTCCCCTCCATGAAGTCCTATAAATACCCCATTCACCCCTCACTTCCTCACACACCTCCCTCAAGCATTACCTTAGAATTCTTGAGAGCAAAGTACTCCTAGTGTGAGAGAAGGGTGAAACCGAGTGACTAGTGTGAGATTCTTGGAGTGAGTTGTTCTTGAGAGCCTTCAAATCCACGATTTGGGTAAGCAATCTTACTCTGTCTTTTGTTGGGATGTCAGGCTTTGAATCATGGCATGAGAATGTAGATTGGATTGAGTTATATAAGGTTTAACTTGAGGACATGCATTTCGGTTCAAATTTGAAGTTGTGCATGAATAAATTGTTTTGGGATGAAATTTTAGCCATGATATATTTTGATGTGATCTTATATGTTTTACTAATTTCTGGAAAGATTTACTGAAGGTTTAAATTTGAGAAAAGTAACATGTCATGATAAGTATATAAATCAATATCTTGTGTTGTTCATCTAGCATATTTTGGGTTACACTTGGTTGAAGTTTATCTTGAGGAATCTTGGCTAAGTTTCCAAAGCATGAGTATTAGATTTGTAGAAATGCTTCATTATCAAGATAAGAGTAAGAATGCATGATTCATTTAGATTTTTAAACTTATATTGACAAATAGGGGTGTAAATTCAAACCAGAAAACCGGTCCGGATCGGACCGGTTTTACCGGTTTTGAACCGGTCCGGTCCGGGACCGGTTCTTAGAATGTGAAAACCTGTCGGTTCCGGTCTGGTTCCGATTCCAGTTTTAGGATTTTTCGGACCGGACCGGTTGATAAAAAATATATATAAAAAATAATATTTGTATTATTGTATATATAAGTTTTATAAAAAATATTATATATATATTAATATATATAAGTTTTATATATTATGTATAATTATAAAATTTTATGTGAAATTTTTATATATAATATATATAATTATATATATTCATATATGAAATAATTTCTTATTATAATTTATAAATTATTACATAAAATGTTAATACTAAATTGCTAAAAGTTTATAACTAATACTAATAGTCTAATATAGACTAATGACTATAGTTATACTTATAATTAATACTACAAGTTTTTACTAAAAGTTTATAACTAATACTAATATTAAATATATAGTTTATAACTAAACTAATATATAACTTATAACTATACCAATAGTCTAATATTAATACTATTATATAGTCTAATATATTAATAAAAGTATAAAAAAGTTTTTTTTAAATCAGTGTTTTTTTTATAAACAAATTTTTAATGACAAATTGTGAAACTTACATCTTAAAAAAACTGAAAAACCGGAACGGATCGGACTGGAAACCGGTAAAACCGAAAGTACCGGTTTAGGAGGGTAACCGATGCGTAATCGGTTTTGAAAAATATAAAACCGGTACATACCGGTTTGGTCCTAGATTTTGTCCAAAACCGGACCGAACCAGACCGATTACACCCCTATTGACAAATAGAAGCTAGAAGAATCATGCATACACCTAGTTTGAAGGTTTTTGAATGATTTGGTGTTATTCAATGCCAAAGTGTTGGGATGAACTCGTGTGACATGAACCTAAGTTTAAAAACATGTCTCCCAAGATCAGATTTATGATTTGCTACTTGGTGAAACTTGATCACACATGCATCTATAGAGGTTGTAGGCTTGAAATCACAAAAAGGCCCACATAGTGAAAGTTTAAGGCCTAAATGACAATTTTGAGAAATATAGGGGCAGTTTTGTAAATATGATTTTTGAATCATTTTGATTATGAACATCTTCCTTAGTTTAAAATTTCTAACTTAGAATAACTCTTATTACAGCCGCACCAAATTCCTAAGTACTCGGAGAGTTTGTAAGTTAGCTTCTAACTTACTCTTAGATAATTTATTTGTGATTCTTGTATAAAAGCAACATTCATATTATAAATGTCATTTGAGCATGAAACGTCATATGATACATCATTGAGCATTTGATTACTTCCTTACATGAAATGTGAAATTCTCACAATTTTAGCATATTGCATATAAATGTCATTTTTCATGAAACTTATTACATATACACATGTCATGAAATACATTTTGTTCAAGCATTGCATGAAAATAAGTTTTATTTTTATCACGACCCGAAAGGCTAGGATGGGGAATTATCCTACTGGGACTCTTATGTCCACTCTGGAGTGAGTAAGAATGGAGTGGTAATCCCTGGATTGACAAAAAATCGTCAACGAGTTTCAAATAGATTCTTTTTAAAGAATGCCAGAGAGAAGTCGTAAGTAGCACCTAATGCTGTGAGTGCATATGTTATGATGAAATGTTATGACACCAATGCATTGGGTTACGATGTTTGCAGACAAAGACATAGTTTCAACATGAGTTGTACTACGGTGACCGGCAAGTACTCATAGTGCAAATAGGGGAGCGAGTTGTGATGATACCATACGTTAGGTTAATGATGATTTTAATAACGATGAAATGTCACGCTTTTTAAAAGATGAAAAAATATTCTCTGTAAGAAAATGTGCATCAAAGTTTTTCTGGAAAAAGTTAGGAAATTTGGATGGGAGAGAAATATGGATTTTTCTGCTTAGCATGCATCTCATGTTTATTATTAATCATGCATATATTATCTCTGTGCAAATTAATTGTTTAACTTGATAAGTGTGATTTTTATTACCCTTTTATTTATGAAAAGCGTCAGTTTTCCTTTAATATTATTGATTTTATTTTATTTATTTTCTTGGATTTGAAGGAATGAGAAGATTTAGTGCGAAAGGAAAGCATTTTGGTACAAAAAAAGAGACTACGGATCCATACCAACGAGAGGCAACGAGATCTAAAGAGAGCCGAGGAGATTTAGGCAAGGAGACTCAATGGCGACCAGAATTTGCAACAAGAGTTAGGCGATAAGCGAGATATTTTACCTCCTGGGCGAGAAGACTTGGCGACAAGGCTTTGGATAGTTAGATTAGGCGACTAGTCTAACCGATCAACTTGAAAAACCAACCTAAACAAAATCGTAGACAACAACTAGCAAAGAGTTTGAAAGTAATTTTCCTGAAGGAATCCACAAGAAGTCCAAGTTCGGAATACACTAGGAGACAACCCAGACATGCTTGAGTGTTTTGATCATACTTTTCTATTCACATATCTGATTGTTGTGATTCTGGATTGGTTGGAAAGCTATCTTAAAGGGATACAACATTGTCTCTAATAATGATTTCTAAATTCTAGCTCCTGGAGTGTGTACACGGCTACTAATATAAGTCCTAAAAGTTAGGTGACTTTTAGGCAGAAATCATGAAAAAATTAGGGTTTCTTTTCTACCCTATATAAATATATCATTAGCACAAAATTAAGGGAGGAGATTCTTAATTCTAGAGTCCAATATCCAGAGTTTATTGTTTAAGTTTCTTTCAAGGAGGTGGATCTAAGGAGCAGAGGCAAGAGTTATATGGTTCATCAACCAACTCCAACGAAGAACACTAGTTCTATTCTTTTTCTTTTCAGTTTTATTATGAACTAATTATATTTTCTAGAGCTTTAATGTCGTCTAGCATTGAACACACAATTTATATTCTAAGTTATTTTATTTTCAATATTTACATGATTGAGTGTTTATTCCTTATTCTTAATGCATGCAATTTTCTAATTAATTATTGATCGATCTATTGAATCGCAATGAGACCGAGATGTGATTTGTGATTAGAGCTCAAGAATTAAGCATCATTAGTTGAGGTAAAGTATAGATACTTAACTACGATTAGTGTGGTTTTCAAGAAAAATTCAAAGAACTTAATGAGTCTCAAATTAGTTAAATTCACATAGAGATATGAAGTTATTAATTGGAGATATTTTTAGTATTGTTCGAGAGAAAATATTGAATAGTTAAGGGATTTTTATCATCAACTTGGGATAATTGCAATTCTATAACAATGAAGAATAAACTGTGTAGGATTCGCTAAGTGAAATCAAACGCTCTAAATCTATTCTTATTATCTTTTAAAATCTAAATTTTAATACTCTTTTCTTCAATTTAATTTAGATAATCTATTCTTTAAATTTCGGTTTTCCAAATAGTAATTAATTTAGTAAATTTCAGTACTCAATAACATAATTAATCTCTGTGGGTTCGACATCCATTTTTTTTTAAACATTTTACTACTTATTACAATTCTATGCACTTGCAGATAATTTTAGCATAACATAACTTACTAAGATTTCAAGGAATCTCATTGTAGTAGTCTCACTACCATTCCCCCTGGAATAGTAGAAGTTGTGTAAAGACTGGCATACAACTAACAGATCCTCTCTCTAGTTCTAGAGTTGGCTAATCTTTTTGTTCAATGTAGTGGTTTCCCTAAAGAAACTTCTAAAGTTAAGGCCGAAGTAGGTAGAGCCTTTTCTCACTTGATTTCATTGTATGGTCAGCAAATGCAACCCCTTTTGAGCAACCTCTCTCCTACACATGCTAATGCACTAGCGGCATTTGCCCCAAAAAGCTTAAATGTAGTTATCAAGTTACCATTCTTTCCCATAAGTTGTGAGCCCTGAAAGAAGATCATCATCCCTATACCAGGTATGCATCTAACTTTGGGGGGAAATAATAATGGGTAGCATTAAATAAGGAAAATAGATGTCCACAAAATTCCTGTTAGGTTGACCTTTTTATACTTCACCAATGCTTACCTCTGGATTCTGTCTGTGAATTTAAAGTTTTAGTGTTGGCATTGTACACTTGATTTTATATTGCTTCAACTTGTGTTGCAGATGAAAGAAATCAATTTTTTCCCCAATTTCAAATTCAAGATGTGAAGAGTAGTAGCATTGTATTAATCTAATTAGTTATGATGTATTATTATTTATTTTGTTCTTTGTAAATTAATATTTTCCATTGTGATGTACCAACAATATTATTTGAGAAGACCTCGGAGCGGTCCTGGTGCTCCCCCTCATTAAGCAGCCCTCAAAATGGTTGTGCACAACATAAGCAGTTTATAATGTTTAGTCTACACTTGCATATACCTGATTAGTGACCCATACAGCCCCCTCCCTCATTTCTTCGTCTTCCATACCATCCCAACCCAAACGAAGTCCAACCCCACACTCATCCCTGACAATGCTCGACTCAAACGGTGGCAAGGACGGAGCTTGACCCAGACGGTGACGGCAGACGATAATCTCTCGGTAATCTCTCTCTCCGACTTTGAAATTCCTACTTTTTGGTGCTTTGTTTCGTAGTTTTGTTTATCTTCTTCCTATATGATGATTCGAGATACTTGAACTTTGGTTGTCAACCCGGACGGTGGACGAATATCGATTTATGTTTGGGAGATTTTTTCTATTAGGTTTTCATGAAAACATAGTTCAAAAATATGAGTTATTAAATAAAATGGAAGCTTTTACAACTGATAAGCTTGTAAAATGAAAGCTTTCTCTCGGCTATAAGTTTATGTTTGGGAGATTTTTGATGTTAGGGTTTCAATAATGTTGATGATTACTGGCTGCTGAGTATGACACCAAGTAAGGCTATGCTTGTTATGAGAGTAGCTTTGTAGTGAAATCACGTTCTGCATTGTGACCTGAAAACATGTTTCTATAAAATTATTTCTTGCGATATTAGCTTACATTTGGTTGGGTTCTCTTAGCTTGGTCTAGCCATTGATGAGTGCTTGATGAGTGCTCCACTTGTAGCCAATACAACACAGAGTAACAATTAGAAACACAAAGATAAATAAAGGAGTACAAAAAGTTTTCACATTTTTTTTATGGATGGATGCTTCTTTCTAACTTTTTTGGTCCTAGGAAACAAAAACTACTGAATATTAAAGGTGTGTATAAGATGTACATTCTTGTGAGAATTGGATAATTTTTATTTCACTTAAAATGACTCCATCCACATTATGTTTTGCATTAAGTAGATACGGACTATGTTACTTGAAATCAAGAGACTCCTTATTTGTTTTAAGCATGAATGTTGGGTATTTATGTGAAGCTCTAGAATGTTCCTTCAAGTTTATATGTTCTATCATTTTAAAGTCTCAAATGGTGGTTTTTTAGACCCAAGTGGGATGACCCAAATGGAAATCAAGAAAATATTGTAGAATTTTTCAGAGGGAAAATGTCAACAAGGGTTGTGCATCATGTGCTAAAGTTTCACAAACTTTGAGCACGTGAAGTTTCAACAAGAAGATAAACACAGAGACAGAGAGCACTGAACACCACTCATCTAATATTCACAACATCAAATCAATTTCCCTTTGCACTTTCATGTTTTGTCCCATATATGCAGCTATGCTTACTTTCTTCCATATTTTCTAGCAAATGACAAGTTCAGATTCTCATTCTGGTTTAAGTGCGTGGACTTCAAGTGAAAAAGAGAAAGCAAGTTTGGACAAGCCACTCTGCTACTACTGCATTCCATCGAAACTCATGAACAATTGCCCAAACTACAAGATCAATAAGCAGTGTAGCTTTTTTGAATTGATTGATTTTGAAAGTGAACAAAACTCATGCTACAAGATGAAGTTGGAGTTAGCTCAACGAAGGAATGAGAGGTTACTTCATGAACATCAGTTGATCGAACAAGCCAAATATAAAGCGATAGAGAAAAAGTATAAGGGAACCCTGAAAGCGTTGTTAACATCGTGGTTGTTTTTTATCTCGATTTTTGCTGTAATTTTTATGTATCCCAAACATTTTAGTGTATGTTGGTCAGTGCTTCAACTCATGTAATCTGTTTGAGCTCTTGCTTTGGACAATTGATTTGTAATGAACATGTTATGTAATTAGTCGTGTTTGGCTTCCGTGGTTTGTTAAAAATTCTAGTCTAATTTCTGATATTGCATACGACCATTGCTTTCCTGGATGTAACCTGATGTTTTTTTAATAGGATACTAATATATCAATTGACTAACCTGATTCCATCACTAACACTAATTGAATGTTATACAAGCGGTTTTCAAATATTTGGAATGGAGATCAAATATTCATAATTACATACGTACAAGTTGCTTGGTGCCAAATACATAAGTTCAAAATCAAAGATTACAAGCGCCAACCAAAACTCCAAAAAATATGAAGCTTCAATCCACAAAAACTCATCAACTTCAAAACAAGAAAGCTTCACAACCTTCAAAAGCTTCACAACCCTCCTGTCACATTAATCACAAAACCATTAGTTATATAAAAACAAAAAAAAAATCAATTTACATTTAAGCCATATCTCCATAATATAAAAACAATAGAAAAAACACAATCACATACATATGCCCAATATCCCTACATAAACAACAACAAACACAATTAAAAAATTAAGACTTTGATTAATACACCTGAATAAAAAATATTCAAATCTATAATACCTCATTGAAGGACAATTATTCCTAACATGTCCCTCATTTTTGCAAATGCCACAACGCCTTTTCTTGGTTGGTTGACTCTCTTTTTGGTTCTTTCTTTCAAAGACTTTGGGCACCCTTTCGTGGGCACCTATGGAGGATCCTGCACCGTTTGTGAAAAGTTTGATACAACTTGACTTCTTAACATTTTATCATCATTGGTTGACTCCCCTCTTTGTGAACATTCTACGTGATCTTCCATTGCAAGTAACTCTTTGTGAACCTTCTCCAATACTAGTGTGAAGTGATTGTGTTTTTCTGTTGACTGTGATGCAAGTTCGACAATGTCATAAAGTTGTATCATTGACTTGCTTTTTCTCATCGTAGGCTCATCTTGTCTGTGCCAAACTTGCCATTCAGAAAATGGTATGTTAGGAATGGGTCGACTCTTAGCATTAACAGCCCATCTTTCTAAAATATAATGTTGTGGCAATCTATCTGTAACGACCCGATCCTATATTTATTTTTTTTTGGGATAAAATTTGAATAATTTTTATTAAGCTCAATAAATGAGTTAAAGCCCATTAGAAAATTTATCGGATAGATTATTTTTTAGGCTTCATCATCATTATTATTGCTATTATTATTATTATTTTCCCTCCAAACTCACGAATCCTCTTCATAATAAAAATCCTCCCTACTGGATTTTCTTCTATGAATTTCAAACAATCCACTCACAATGCACATGCACATGCACGTCTTTTCCTTTATTTTTTTTCTTTAGAGTTTTCCACCATGTTTCTTCTTCTTATTGATGGTTGCCGCAATAGCTCTCCATCACCTAGACTCCTCACCTTGGTAGATTTCTCTTCATGAACGGCCTCCAGGCCACGTCCAGGAAAGAAACAACCGAGAGCCACCTGCACGACGGAACCCATGCGTTAAGCATAAAACTTGGCCTCCTTCCATAACCACGACGCAGTTCCTTCCTCTGACCACCTCGTTGCCCAGCTAGCAGAATCACTACTCGACTTGCCTCGGAAAAGCCAACAACCAGCCTCCCCTGTTTTTAGCCCTCAAAATAGAGTAATTTTGGAGCCACTATAGAGCCAAGCCTCCACCTTGTCAACCGTCGCTCCTCGTTGGAAACGTCCACACCATACGGCCGCAGCTCGGTTACTCTACACCCCAGACCGTCACACGCCTCCTCTTCGTCTCATGGTAAGTTTCTATTTTCCCCCAAGTCGTGTTCTCCCTCTCATTCATCCCGTAAACTCTCCCTCTCTCATAACTCTCTCTCACTCTTAGTTGCTTAGCCGCCACTCGTCGTAGTTGACGCCGTACCCAGCCACCAGAACCACCGTCACGACTGCCTTCTTCCTCTCTCGGTGAGCATCGCACCACCCAACCCGAATGCATGCAACCCTTTCACGCGTAAAACCAACCCTAATCCATGCAACCCGTAAATCACTCTTTTTTTAGTTAAATTACAAAAATGCCCCTCTATTTTGTTTTCCCAAAATGCCCATGTTCAGTATGTTGTTTTCCAAAAATATCTTTGCTTATTTAAGACTAACGGGTAAGGATATTTTAGTGTCAGGAAGCGTTTAGGTTTAGGAAATATAGACTATTTTAGTAGTTTAGGTTTTTTAAATAAAGTCACAGGTTTAATTAGAAATGTATGAAAATTTGTGTTTATTTTTAGGCAACCGACTACGCGCTGAAAATAGTGGATTAGCACTGCAAAGTAAGTAGCATGATCATACCCTTACACGTATGTACGGTAAATGGCATGTCTTTTATAAAAATATTTTGCATGTATGCCCGTCTTTGGAAGCTCCTCTTTGCGTACCCAATCACGATATATTTATGAAAATCCATAATTTTATGTGAGAGATTATTCATAAAATTATTTATAAAATGTATGCTTTTTTGTGAGTTATTTCATAGAATTTTTTTATGAAATGCATGATTTTATGTGAGAGTTATTTCATGAAATTATTTATGAAATGCATAAATTTATGTGAGGAAACATGTATCACGACATTTATAAATAAAAATGCGATTTCATTTGAAATATATGATATGATATGTTAAGTACGTATGTGATTTCTTTTGAAATCTATGAAATGACAAGTATGCAAGTATGATTTGATAAAATATGTAACGGCCTATGTTATGAAATGAAAACGATACTTATGTTATGGGCATATTGCATTGTCAGGTCGTGCATGCTGGTAGTGCACCCAGTATGTCTTCCTTATGTATGGATTCCACAACCCGCAGCCACAGGCGGAATCAGAATCTACTTAGATTCGCTAACCCTAACTCACAGGGGTCAACAGTGGGTAATGTTGCCTATGATAAGTTAAATATAAGTTAATGTTCATGTTATTTATGAATGTATTTATAAATATGCACGCTTTTCAAGAAACTTTATGTTTATTATGTTTACTATATGATGTGTTGCTTATTCAGTATTCGACTCATTTTAGATTGTTTTTATGTTTTTAAACCCCCCCAGGTGATGACATTTATGAAGATGAGACTGCAGCACAGGACTTGACTCCGGGAGGCGAGGCAGAGGCCTAGACAGATTTTGCTATGATTATTTCTATGGTTTAAAGTTTAAATAAATTATTTTGATAAGCACATGAGACTTCCGTATTTTTAATAAGTGCTTCCGCAGACTTTATTTTGGATTTTTAGTATTTATTGAAGTTTGTTATTTTTATGGAAATCCTTCGCATCTGGCTCGTTGTTTAAAAGAAAAAATTTTAAATTCAAGTTTAGTAGTAGCACACTGGCTTCTCAAAAATTCTAAAATGTCTTTTTGGGAAGCGGGGTGTTACACTATCTAACTTTGCTTTCTTGCAAAAAAAACACAAGATATGCCTACAAAGAATCCCATAAACTCCCACACATAGCATGTACATGTTGAATGTCCTTCATCACCCTCTAATGTCACATGTTAAAAAAGTGTTTCTTTCCCATAAGCTGCCACTCTATATGTCCTGGTCTCACCCTCTTTGGACAATTTTCTTACTTGGTACCGTAGACTATTGAACAACTCTTCTTGGAAGATCATGAAAGACTTTTTTGTATAAATTTTTGCCACCTCCTCTTCAATTTTAAGAGGTGTCTTCAATATCGCCCATGTAGATTTAGTCCTAACATCCTTCTCTTTCTCTTTAAAGTAATATGCATCTATAGCTTTTTCATATTGATACATAAAGTCACTAAACATAGTGCTTGAACGAACATAATCTTTGAAAAATTTGTTCATGCTTCCACTCCTTTGAGTTGTTGACATACCGGCACAAAATGTTGAACGCAAGTAAGCCCGTGCCCACTTGTCTCGTCGGCTGTAAAGATTTTGTAGCCAAGTATTTTCCCCTAGCTCATACTTCACTACTATCAAAGCTCATTCTTCCTCGAACTCATTAGTTATAATTGTTTCATGGATGCAATGACGAAATTCTTTTTAGAAGTCCAAAAATTTGTTACATACATGGGTCAAGTGTTCGAAAAACTTTTGTAAAATGTGCCATAGACACAACCTATGAGTTGTACTCGGGAGTACCTCTGTAATGGCTTTAGTCATCGCCTTGTCATCATCGGTAATTATAGTTGAAGGGGCACACCCAAGCATAGCCTCTTGCCATGTTCTCAATAACCATATATGTGATTCGGCTGTTTCATTAACTAACAAAGCACAATCAAATATTATGGTCTGATGATGATGATTAACTCTAGAAAATGACACAAATGACATCTTATAAATATTGGTCAGGTAAATGGCATTAAATGTAACAACATCCCCAAAATATAGGTATGCAGCTCTTGATCGCACATCAGCCCGAAAACAACTTTCCATACACCCATCCTTATCAACTTGCATAGAATACACAAACCCAAATTCTTTGAGTTGCCAATCAATAAAGTAAGAATATAACCTTTGTGCATCCCCTCTTCAAATACTTTTCTCCTTTTAGTTTCCAAATAATTTTCAACATCCTTGCCAATACAACCAACATTAAATTCACCACCAAATTGCTTACTCAACACCAACATAATTTTCTTGTCAGTACACCAGACTCATTCAAAGTCATAATAAGTTTTTTTGGACTTTAATAACGCCCCTATGTCCACGAAGCAAATTAGTACTTTTCGGTATAAGTAGAATATGATTATGTCCAACCACAAAATTGTTAACTATCCACTTTTCACAATCTTTTTTTTATCTACATTATTGTTTTACATCCAATTTTTGTCTCGGTAGGTTCAGGGATTGTTTAATCTTTTTATTTCTGACTTACCCGTCGTAATCCTACCCTTGTGCAAACATAGTCTACTGCACAAAGAGTTTTATCATCTTTTGACAACCGAGTGTGATTAGTTCGAATTGTAAAATCTTTTCGTCTTGCATATGCCTTGTAAAATGCTTAGGTGTCTTCCACATCCTCAAATCCCATTCCAATGAATGGCTCCAAAGACCACTACTCGAAGAGACTCTTCCATCCACATTCACTCCATCTTCGACATTCACATTAGACTGAATGTCTACAGTTTCAGCCTCAAGTTCATCACTATCAACCCAAAAAATTTGTTCCTTCTATACAAAACCACCACTATATAAATTCAGTAGTTATTCAAGACAATCACATTAAACATTGAACTAAAAAACTACATAAATACTAGTAAGTGAACAGTGCAGATTGGAGTTTAAAGTTTATGTGTTGCTATATTTTCCATTCAATTATTCTACGCACAGTCGAGGGGCGCAAGCGGTAGGGAGTCGGCTGAAGCCATGTCAGCCAATATTAAAAAAAATGCACCTAATAAGAAAGAAACCAAAACAAAGCTCATTCATCTAGCTTTCATGTGAGTTTCATCTAGCTTTCATGTGGGTTTCATCTGGATCTTGCTTGTTGGTGTTAGTTCTCTGTCATTGTGCTCGTCTGATCTAGTTCATTGATACCCACATTGATCTGGTTCGTCGTGTTCGTCTGAAACCATGGGTTGTCATTTTCGTGTGGGTCTTCTCCATCGGCAGCTTCATCAGGCATTGGTAAGATCAAGTTTTTTTCTTTTCTCAGTCTACATTTCATCAACTGTTTCTTCCTGTGTATTTGCTCTATTCTGCAAGAAGATGTAGTACTTTAAGGTCCCAAAATTTATTTTTTTAGTGTTCCACTTTGGAGAAGATCATGGGGGTGATTATTACCCATATATATTACTCTGTACTGAGGAGGTTTATTTGATGAAGTATTGGACAATGAGTACAGATGCTACAACAAACTTCGAATTCCATGAAACCTCGGCCTCCCAGTTTTCTAGAATAGAAAAGAGACTTGCCTTCCAATTCGCCTACCCACACACACTCTGAAATACATCGTTGCCCAAAGATTAGACAAGGTTCATTTCCTCGTGCTAATCTTGTGGATTTGGGCCCGTATAAACAATACTCGTTATCTTATTATAACAACATATGTTATCATTGGGCTGGACTAGACAACATTTAAGTAAATAAAATATTAGATCCCAAAACCGGTGTTGCTACCCAACACAAAAAGGATCTTGCATTGATGCTATTAGCCTACTACCCTACTACAACTATACAATAGTTTCTTTCTAGGATTTCATGTGAAATGAGAGAATGCAGCAAACATTCAACCTTAATTCTCTCCCCCAAACATGTGATATTAGAGAATATTGTACCCCTTGATTCACCTCAACTTTGTGCTTTTCATTTCTAGGTTTTTTAAATTCACACTTTGAAAATGTAGCCCATTGACAATTTCCCTTAGCATGCAGTCATGGATGATGTCTTGTGTGTATATTTATATTGGCTGAAGAATCTTAATTGCTGACAACATTTTGTGTTGGATTATTTATCTATTATTACAACTGTCATTTCCCTCACCCCATCAACTGTACTACTTACTAAATGAGTGGAGCTTACTCTTTTAATTTCTTCCATTCTAGAATTAGAGAAGGATCTACTATAGCTGAACGTTGTGTTGGTTTAACTGTTGGAGAGGAAAAAAGTTTTAACTAATTATATTATGTAAGCTTATCTTTGTAACCCTAGTGTGTGTTTATACCTGGTGTGCTTACTTTGTAACATTTATTAAACCATATAAAAATGGTTGTTGTACAATTTTTTGGGATGCAGTTTGTCAACATGGAAAAAGGGGAAGAACACCCATCTCTCTCAACACCATCTAGTTCAAATCCCCCAACCGCGATATGTTATATTATTTTAAGCAGTTGCTACTTATCTAGCTCGTACTTGCTAATTATCATTATTATTTTTATGTTAGGATATCCCAACAACTACTCCAAACTTTACAAATTAC
This sequence comes from Juglans mandshurica, assembly GCA_022457165.1. NCBI lineage: Eukaryota > Viridiplantae > Streptophyta > Magnoliopsida > Fagales > Juglandaceae > Juglans > Juglans mandshurica. The sequence goes on along the minus strand of CM039619.1, from coordinate 20,743,047 downwards.
ATGCACGGATATTATGAACCAGTGCCTGCATGGTCACTGGCTTTTATGTCAAATCCAAATGGCAAAGAATATCCAAGCAACATTCAGGTGGTGATGCAACTTAGTTCTTGTCTTTTATATATATATATATATGTTTGCATTTTTTGGAAGTTTAATTGCTTTCATTTTTAGCAGAATGCTGATTATCTATTTCAATATAGGATGGGACCTTCGACTCCTCTTATCACTACAAGCTCCGCAACGACAAAAAAAATTGGTAAAGAGGATACACCCAATTGTAGGGAAATTGAAGCGCTATGTACCTCCTCTAGAGTTGATGAACAAAGTAAAGAGGATAGACTAGATTCACGGGAAACTGATGGTGGTGGTGATATAATTGAGGAGCCAAAATCAAGGACGAAGTTTAATTCTTTTGAGGAATTAATGACCTATTATAAGCAATATGCTAAGAAATGCGGGTTTAGAGTGATGACACAAATGAGTGAGAGGGATGAATATGAGAGTGTTAGATATATCACCCTTAGTTGTGTCCGTGGGGGAAAGGCCCGGATTAGGATGATGAATGTTGCCAAACCACGCCTGACAGGAAAAATGGATTGTAAGGCAATGATTAATGCCTTAAAAGTTGAGGGAAATATGCAGTTGACCACAGTTCATAATACCCACAATCATGGACTAAGTCCACATAAATCCCACTTCTTCTGATGTAATCGAGAAGTTAGTGAGTCCGTAAAAAGAGTACTAGATACTAACGACTTGACTGGCATCCGAATGAAAAAGAGATTCGAATATCTTGTTGTTGGCGTGGGTGGATTTGAAAACCTCCCATTTTTTGGAAAAAGATTGTTGTAATTACATCGATAAAGCAAGACATCTATGACTTATGAAAGGTGGTGATGGAGTGTTTCAAAAGTATTTTTATAGGATGCAGTACAAGAATCCTGGATTTTTTACCTTGATGGATTTAGATGATGATGAGAAGTTAAAGAATGTCTTTTGGGCAAATTCACACAGTATGGCAACTTATCAATATTTTGGTGATGTGGTAACATTTGACACCACGTACCTGATGAACAGATACGGGCTGCCCTTTGCACCCTTTGTTGGTGTAAACCACCATGACCAGTTGATTCTCTTAGGAGCAAGGTTAATTTCTAGTGAGGACACAGAGACTTTTACATGGTTATTTCAAACCTAGTTGTAATGTATGGATGGTATACCCCCACTAGCTATTATCACTAATCAAGACAGAGCAATGAAGAATGTAATTGCTATTGTATTTACAAAAAACCGACATAGATTTTTCCTATGGCATATGATTTCCAAATTACATCATAGTTGAAGAAATGCTATTACCTAACAATTACCAAACAAAGAAATGATATTACGTAACAATTACCAAACAAAGAAATGCAAGATATGTGGAAAATCATATTTTTCACTTTGAAGAAATGCTAGCCTTTGATTACCAGAGTCCTTGATCACCTTCTTCTAGAGTTAGGGTTTCGGGATGAAGGGGAAGGGGCCCTTCATGGGTTAGGATTTCGGGATGAAGGGGAAGGGGCGGGATAGGGTTAGGGTGCCTGCTGTTCGCCTTTAGTTAGAAGTAGAAGTAGAGGGCACCCTTTGCTTTGCCCCACACTTCAAAAAATGCTTCTTCTACATAGGCTCCACTTCTGGAATGGATAAAGGAAACCTTTCCCAGCCCAAACAAGATCGGAAGAACTGATCGCTTTCTACAACAACATAGTAGTTATCTACTAGTCATGTTCAGGATCCACCACGAAGGGAGGCTTCGTGGGAAGAAGAAGATGAAGACGAAGGGAGGGAGGCTATGAGGAAGACGAAACTAAGAGAAGGAGGTTTTGAAGAAGGCTCCGTGTGGGTTGTCTCAGACTTTCATCTCGACACTGAGAGAGGGAGGGCGGCGGCTTCCAACTACAGAGGCTTTGAGGGAGGGAGGCTTCGATGGAGGGAAATGGAAATGCAGAGAGGGAAGGAGGGAGGGGACTTCGGCTTCGAGGGAGGATTCAGTGAGAAATGGAAACGCGGAGAGGGAGGGAAATGGAAATTGCTCAAAACGGTGCGTTTTCATTTTAGTTTGACACATCAACGGTGCTTACCCAATGCTTACACTAGGGACTGAGTCTAGATTTATACTTTCCCATTTAAAGGTTCAAGCTGCAGAAAGATTGTTGTAAAAAACAAAAAGCTGCAACAGTAGGCTAATAGGTATTCTCTTTATAATAGCAACTTCATCATAGGAATTCTCTTTAATCTAGTCACATACATGTTTGGAAAGGAGAATTAATTGTAGATTAATAGAGACATTTTACAGTTCATCTTCTCCTAGACATTTAATCAAACACATATAGGGTAGTATCTTAAAATGTTGATTGAGACAAGGGAATGGTGAAAATTACCTGAGCAACACCAAGGTCAACTTTTTTAGCCATGAAAAACCATTAATTGCCGACTGGGATGGAGCAACGGTGGTGCGAAATATGTGTGGGTGAGACGGTGCTCAATCTGTGTGGGTCAGGTGGTCTACACAACCAAGCTAGGCAATAAATGGTCTGCGTCGAACTGAGATGGTGGCGATGGAAATGAGCTTCGTCTTGGGTGACGGTGTAAAGCGACCCAGACGGGAGCTTGGAGACGAAGACGAAATGAGGAAGGCGCTGCCCAAACAACGATTTCTTCCTCTTTTACATGTGGTGATTCTGTGTGGTGAGGTCTAACTAGTCTATTGTGTTTTTTCCTATGTGTCACTGTCTCAATGGAGGGCTGTTCTTCTATCTATAACAGCCCGACCGTCCCGCAGCGCTTCTGTATTTATCTTGCATTGTTATTTATTTTACTTTAAAAAAAATGTAAAAAGTGTTTAAATTATTTTTTAAAAAAACAATATGGGCAATTTAAATATGATATCATAATTTTTTTTAAAATGCTATAAAAATATTTTTTAAAGTTTAAACAATTTTTTTAAAAACAAATATTAATAAATCTGGATTAAATCTGGTTACAATCAGGATATCTAGATTTATAGCCAAAAAAGGAAATAAAATCTGGATTGAATCTAGTTATCTGCCTGGATTATTTCCAGATTAATTCGGGTGGATAACCACTCGGTTGTTAGAATCGATCCAGATTTGGTTATGGTCGGATATCCAGATTCAAATCTGCCGGATTCGGATTCGATTGCACACTCCTAAATTAAACCGCTTTTTGTGGTCACCTCCTTAACTTAGCCAGAGAAGAACTTTTGGTTCATTGCCTTTTTTAATTATTACCCTCTCTCCCTTGAGCACGCAGTTGCTGTAATTGAATTTTTGTATGGAGCACCCAACCACTCCTCTCGTATGTCTGTTTTAATTTTAGTGCATCTCTTATTAAAAAACTCACTTTTGGCAGATGAATACCCTAAATACAATAAAATGACCAATCAAAAATTTTAAACCAACCAACAACATATATATACCATAAAAAAAACTTTGTGCAGACCGTGTAAAGCTTCTACCATGCCCCTTCAACCCGAGCAGCATCTAACCTTCTGTAATTGTGCCAACCCACTCGCTTGCCGGTGCATTTGTTGGTTGTGCTTCCAGTTCCTAAATTAGTTATCAGCACCTTGCACAAGCTCTTTAGCTCCTTTTTTTGGGGCTCTGTCAATGGTAAAGCTAAAAGAAAATGGGTTAGTTAGGATTGCATTTGTAGACCAATGGATGAGGGGGGAATGGGTTTGCGGAATTTATACGATGTGCAACGATCTCTTCATCTTAAATTTGCGTGGAAGTTGTTGAGTTCGAACTCCTTGTGGACGAGATTGTTTTGCCATAAGTATGTTAAAGATCAGCATATCTCGACAATTCCACAGTCTAGAGGCACCAGTTTCTGAAAAATAATTATTAAAGAAATCTCAATTGTATTGAAAAATTCGAAATGGCTGATCAGAGAAGGAAAGGTCTCGTTTTGGAGGGATAAATGGCTAGACTCTAGTCCTTTGTGCGAACGGCATCAGTTCATCAGTGATATGAAGTTGGTGGTAAATTAGTGCATGGATGAAAATAGCTGGAATGTTGGCCATTTAGTGCAGCTGGAAGGGTCCAGAACAATGAGACGAGCACCCGTTGAAAGAAAGTTTACTTTCTACCCTTCTATTTTCTGCCAAATTTTTTGAACCAACTCCTCAAAATAAATCCCTTTCATTCTACAAGTAATAATCGGTACTCCTCAGTATTTTACTAGAAAATGGCCTTCTGAAAAACCATTAAGCAATAACAGCCCACGGCATCTCTGAGCAGAAATTCTCTTAGAGAAAAAAATAGATGATTTTGCCGCATTCACCTATTGTCTTGACCATTGCGCATATAATCCAAGAGTATCATTAATCTCCTTAACTGATTTTTTCCCGTCATTTGCAAAAATGACCATATCATCTGCATAAAGTAAATGGGAAATGAAACACCATTCCTGGGATGAACAAAACGCCCAATTTTTCCAGCCTCAAATTTTTCCTTTAAGAGGCGAGAAAAAACCTCCTCTACAAGGATAAATAAATAAGGGGATAATGGATCCCCTTGTCAAAGCCCCCGGCCACCTTTGAAAAATCCTTTGGATGTCCCATTCATCACAACCGAATACCAAGGTGTAGTAATGCATTGAGATATCAACTTACAGAAATATGTTGAAAACCCAAAGGCTCTCATCACATGAAATAAAAAATTCCAGTCAATAGTGTCATAAGCCTTAGCAATGTCAATTTTCATCATAACATTTCCACCCCAAACATCCTTATTTAAATCATGCACTAGTTCTTGGGTCAGACTAATGTTATAAAAAATGCTTCCTCCAGGTAAATAAGCATCTTGCTCTAAAGAAATTATACAGCTGAATATTGAAGTAAGGCGAGACACCAAAATCTTCGAACATATTTTATACACCATAGAGCAAAGACTTATCGGCCTGAACTTTCCAAATGAGGAGGGGTTAGGCACTTTTGGAATCAATACAATGAAAGAGGAAGTATAAAACCTAGGAAGACTTGCACCCTGAAAAAAATCTCTCTATTGCTTCCAATAAATCACCCTTCACCAGGTCCCAACGATGTTGGTAAAAACCAGATCCGAATCCATCTGGCCCAGGACTGCTATTGACAGGGATAGAAAACAAGGCTTCCTTAATTTCCTCCATGGCTGGGACACCACATAAAAATTGGTTCTCTGCATCATCCACTTCAAGATTAATTAAATCAAATAAAACTAGAAGAGAATTACCCGAGCATTGCTCTTGAAGGAACTCTTCAAAGTGTAACACGATGGCATCATGAATGGCCTCAGGAGAAGATAAGATACTGCCATTGTCTAAAGCCATTTCACGAACAACATTGAGCTTCCGAACCTGGATTGCTTCGAAAAAGTTTGCTGATGTCTCACCATGACTAACCCAATCCAGTTTGACTTGCTCTGCGAGACGTGTTTCTTCCCGTTTCATCCAAACATCGAGCTTCGATTTAGAAGCTAGGACATCTGCTTCTATCTCATCCGAGAACTCCTGCTGCAACTGAGTTTCCCCTGCCTCCACCCGATCCTCCAGAGTTTTTATGTGGGCTCCAGTCCAACCGAACACTTCCTTATTCCAGCTACGAAGAACCTTAAGTCTTTTTAATTTCTCAGCAAGCTTCCATAACCCCGAACCTTCTGTACTACCCTACCATGATGTTGTAACACAGGTCATAAAATCCACATGCATGGTCCACATTTGTTGAAATTTGAATGAGCTCGGACCATACTTTAAAACTGGGCTCAACAATCCCAAAATCATGGGAGCATGATCAGAGGTATGCCGAGGCAAATACTTCAATGACGCAGATGGAAAGACCTCCAAACATTTAACGTTACATAAGGCTCTATCCAATCTTGTCCAACTTCGCGCCATACCTCACTGACCATTACACCAAGAAAATTTGTTTCCACTAAAAGGAACCTCTACCAAGCCCCCATTATCAATGAAAGAACAAAAATCCTCCAAAGCACAAGGAAGTCTCGGAAGCCCACCCCATCTTTCTTCATCTTCACGAATAACGTTAAAATTACCAATAATCACATATGGAAGATTATTCGAAGGACTGTCCTCAATTAAATTCGACCATAACTCCCGTCTCACCAAATACCGACATTTTGCATAAATAGCGTACCATCACTGAGAAATTAATAGAAAAAGTAATATGCTGGCTGGATGTCCCCATGATACTAACATGATACTCCGCAACCCAAAAAACCCAAATTTTACCAGACTGATCAACATTTGAGAAGCATGAATCAAAATGTAAGAAAGTCTTCCAACGATCCAATTGACTATCCTCTCGAAAAGGTTTCGCAATAATGAGAATCTTTGGCTTGTGAATCTTCAGCAACGACCGAAGTCGTTTTTTTGAGGTGCCAAGCCCTCGAACATTCCAAAACATAATTTTACTAATCATAAATTCAGCCTCGAGGGCCTGCTAGGAGCCCTTAAAGAACTACGAAGAACTCAACCACCCAAAACTAATTTCGAGTCGAACGAGTTATCACGAACCTTCCCTAGATGAGGGAGTGCCTCTTCACCATCAAACTTCTAGGCCTCACCATGTAGACCACCATCAAACACAACCACCTGAAACTCCTCTTCCACCAAACCCCCCTTGTCAAAGACCAATGGCATTGAACCCGTTTCCAAATCACTCACCCCAGACTTACTCAAAGCAAACCCCACATCTGACCCTAAAACGCCATAATCATTTTTTTTAGGGACATCACTTAGTTCTCCTCCATTTTCCACGACTAAAACATCCGTCCCCTGTGTCTCCCCCTGCACCGCATGCACCTGTTCTTGATCTGCCTCACGATTCTTTTCCTTCTCACCCGTATCATCAGAGGATGATGGGATCGATACAGACTCTTCGACAACCTTTTTTTCACCATCAACCATCCCCTTCTCACTAGATTTTGGGACCCAAACACGATTCGATTTTGGTATATTCTTCTTTTTCTCATCCTGTACTCTTCCTGGAGGCCTTGCATGTAGATGAATTATGACCTTGCACCTTGCAAATAGAACAAAAGGCCGGCAGAGTTTCATAGATCACTTCCTGATGAATACTTGAAGGATTTTTTGGAGTGCCAATCCAAAAATGTTGAACAGGAGACTGAGAAATATTCATCAAAACACACACCCAAGCCCCATTAGTTCTTGTAGCACACCGGGTTGAATTGTTTCTTCTCAAATATACGCCATTAAGAAAGGCTTCATGATAAAAATTTGGTGGCAAACCAAGTAACACTAACCAAACAGGTACCAAAACAGGTTCCTCTTCCTCATTAAAATCTGTTGTGCACTGGAATATCCAATATCCAACCCCCTCCACATCCCAATTTTCTCGTGCCAAAACTTTAAGAAAATCTTCCTCATTTGAAAGTCTAACAAACACGTTTCGAGGTTTTCTCATGGCAGATACAACAAGTTGCACGTTCAATCCCCAACGTCCATGAATAAAACACCGGATCTTGTCAAACGAGGGACGTTGTCTCAAAAACTTCAATACTACAGCAAATCTGAATGGTTCCGCTGATTTATCCAATTCCTCCTTAGAGAATTGGACGTAAACTTCTCCATCTATTATTTTAGGTTGTCGAAACGGGACCGAAACCTCTGGTATAGGCTGTGGAGATCGCAAGACCAATTCCACAAACGTTCCATGCCTCACGACCGACGTCAAAGGGCCAGGTGCACCCCCGACGGCAGCCATGCAAAAAACCTCTCATTTCTCAAAACCCTAGCATGATTCCCATGAAATGATACAAAGCCAATCTACAAAAAAACCTCCTAAATAGACTTGCGCTCCCGACAATTTGGGTATCAATTCCTAACATTTTATCTTATCTTGCTTAGCTAGTGTATATGCATTTTTGTTTAAAATTTTAATCATACTAATACTGTATCTCTACTTTCTCTTTTGTATGTGTTTTTTTTTTTAAATCACCATCTCGACGTGTCGATAGGTTGGTAATATGTTAAAAATCTAAGATTGTGTACAAACAACTATTTTACAAATACTTTACATATGTGGGTGGAAACCATTTTCTAAACCATTGCTAATTATTTTGCATACAAATACAAATGCAATATATCTAGATTAGAAAATTTTATTTGAAGGCATTTATACCACATACCATTCACACGGCATAATTTAATGTGAAAAATAAATTTTAAAATTTGAATCTTACAAATCAAATTATGTCATGTAAATGGTGGGTGGTGTAAAAGCCTTCAAATAGTACAACTCATCTAGATTATTGTGATTACTCCAATTAGGAGTGTAAATCTTAACCGAAAAATCGGCCCGGACCAGTGTTCGGTTTTGGACCGGTTCGGTCCGATCCGGAACCGGTTTCTAAAATCTCAAAACCGAAATTTTTTTTATTGCAGAGTTTTAGGACCGGACTGAACCGGTTCAGTATAATATATATTTAAATTAATGTTTTTAATATTATATATAATATTTTTTTATATTATATATAATTTATATATATAATATATATAATTATATAAATTATAATTATATATAAGATATTATATAATTTTCACTATGACTATATATTATTATATAGTATTAATATCACTATTAATATAGTATATAGTATTAGTAATAATTTAGTATCAATGTATTATTGTATAATATATATTCCATAATGTATAACATATAGTATTAGTATCAATATATCATTATAATATATATATATACATATATATAATAGCAGTAGCACTATAATAGTATATATGTTGGACTTTTGGATTTATTTTATTTCATAATAGAATTTATTTTATTGCAAATTTTTTGTATAACATTTTGTTTTATAACAATTTTTTGATAGCAGAATTTTTTTTTCATAGCAGAGTTTTTTATAAAGCAGATTTTTTATAACAGAATTTTTTTTACATTGCAGATTTTTTTTATAAAGTAGATATTTATAGAAGAATTTTTTTTACATAGCAAATTTTTTTATTAAGCAGATTTTTATAAATAGTAACATATTTTTAATAAAACAGACTTTTTTAAAGCAGTTTTTTTTTATAAATAGATTTTTATGACAAATTTACATTTTATTAAAATAGGAAAACCGGACCGAACTGGACCAGAAACTAGAAGTACTAGTTTAAAAGGGTAACCAGTGCGTAATCGATTTTGAAAAATATAAAATCAGTGCATACCAATTCGGTCCTAAATTTTGTCTAAAACCGGACCAGACCGATTACACCCCTAACTCCAGATACATGGAATTTAAAATAGTTTTAAAAACGTTTCTTCCATTATATTACTTTACCAATAATATCTTATGAGTTATTATATTATCAAGTCGATGTAGAGAATACATTATTCACAAAATTGATATAACATGATTTGATTTGCAAAATTCAAATCTGTAAATTTTTTTACAAATTAAATTTTTTTTTTCAAATCAACAATATGCAGTGCATACTCCACATCGAGGCTTATAAATATAATTTTTTCTATGTTATATCATATTTTTAAATATTGCATGAAACTAGCCATCCATAATAACATATATAAAAGACCGATTATAAAGTCTATGAATAAATATTCATGCAATGGTTGGACCATTATGCCTCTTAGGGATCGTTTAGATGCTAAACTCATATGAGTGCAGTTCAATTTTACTGTGTGTTTGGACGGACTCAGCATCCAAACATACGGTTGAGCTTTGACAGAGTGCATTTCAACTTGAGAGATGCTCCCAGCCGGTCGGGTGGCAAAATTTCTTTTACCCCCACGAATAAGATATTGCCACATACAGGTTGCACCAAAATAAACAATAAATCAGGTACAGATGATCACAATATGTTTTTTTTTTCATTACTTTTCCCCTCTCTCTCCCTCTCACCCGTTGCGTTCTCTCTCTCCTTCCCTTCCATCGTCCTGCTCAGATTTCTACAACTCATAAAATTCGTCCTCTGCTTAGTAAGATCGATCACCAAGGCATAAGGCATCTCATGGAGTTCACTTTGGTAAGCTAATAGACATCTTTGACCGAATGATTAGCGAACGTATGCAGTTGAGAAAAGTATTTGGTTATATCACGAATAATGACATGTTAGATGTACACTTTCCAGGTCCTCTCCCACCTGTTCTCATGAAAAAATACAACCCAACGCCCAAAAACAACACTAATTTGCAGCAAAAAAAAGTCTGCAATTGCAAAAAAAAAAAAATCCAGCAAGAAAGAAAAACAAAGTTTCAAAAACCCAAAAATCAATGAAATACAAGAGAGTTTTTGAAAATAAACATGGGCATGGCGAGCTATGCTAGGATCAAGAGAGGGTTTTGGAGAGAGAAGAGAGTTGGGGGAGAGGAGATATTCAAAATCAAAGAAGATAACTGTAGGGGGGAGAGAAGAGAGAAAAGAGGAGAGGTGCAATTCAATAAACTCACATTCACCATAAGATGCATAAGTCTTGTATGTGTTGAAATTTTATTGGCTGGTGTAAAGTCGAAAATAACACCGACCTGTTTGAAGTTTTTCTCTTTCAAGTTTACATTCCGTGGGACCCACAACTGACACCCCAAAATACAAGAGTATTTCTCCTGCACTGACCATACTCGTTTCTCTTCCACCTCAAAAACCATATTCCCCAATCTCTTTCCGTTGCAGACTCACGACCCTATCGAGCGAGCTAACCCACGACCGTACCAGACCCACGTTGCATTAAACGGGTTCCATTGTTGCCGACAGAGAAATCCCACTGAGCACCATCAGCCATCGAGTGAGTGTTTTTCAATTTTGGAGCACCGCCAGCCATATATACCTGAGACCCACTGCATCGAACGACATCCATTGTTGCCGACAGAGAAATCCCACGGAGAACCGCCAGCCATCGAGCGAGTCTTTTTCAATTTTGGAGCACCGCCAGCCATATATAGCTGAGACCCATTGCATCGCATCCATTGTTGGTGAGAAATGGAAGGAAAATCCATTGTTCTTGGAGTCCTTCAAGCAACGTGCGAGAGATAAATCACTGAATGACGCACGTTCTTGGTGAGAAATGCAAGGAAAATCGCTTGTCTGGGCGCGTCGATTTTTTTTTCCCTCCCGTATTTTTTGACATTTTTTTATTACTAATTAAATAATATATAAATAAATAATAGAATAAAATGTAGGCATCCACCTTACGAATTTTATTCATAATTATTTTATTTTGTGTTTTTAAAACATAGGAGTAAGAAAATTTTGTTTTGATAGCGTTCGAAATATTTTGTTGTAATTTTTTTATATGCATTGAGGGAATTTATATTGGATTTATGTTATTTATTAGTAAAGGATTTAATAAATTAGTTATTCAATCATTACAATAACTTTTCAGTAATTGGTGGGTCCAATACTTTTTTCAACTTCTTATAATTAGTAATAACATCATCTTAAATTCTAAATACATATAAATTCATCTTAGATGGGTCTCACATAATTCACATCTCAATTCAACTCATTACTATTCATAAAGAATTTAGTTAAACTAAGTTTAGTTCAATATCCAAACGCAACCTTAGAATTTTTGAGACTCTCATTTCCTCGAGTAGTATTTAAGGACTTCTTTTTATATATGTTGGAATCTCTTGATTCTTAGTCTACATGTATCTGTTGTTGGACTACTGTGTCTTGAGTATGTCAAAGACCCTTGTTTTTATTTTTTGTAATTAATGGTTTCTTTTTTATGAACTTTAGAATTCTTGATAGTTAGCTTCCATGTATCTAGTTAATAGGGGTGCTACCAACACCTTGTAGACGTGGTCGTTGGCCTGGCGTGGCCTGGCCAGGGCGGGGGCAGTTGGGGAGTTAGGCTCCCGGGCCCAACATCGCCCCCATTTGCAGGTGCCCCTATCCAGAATCCTCCAAACAATCCATATTTTACAAATCCCTTCACCAAATCCACAGATTTATTCCTAAAATCCACAAATCCATAATCAAACAATAAATATACAAACACAGATTAAAAAATATCATCTTAACAACGCAAATGGCAGGACTAGAAGATGAAAGGGAGGAGAAGAAGAAAGAGGAGGATGAGAAGACATTCTGCCTGTTATGGGGTTGGGGTAGCGACAAAGGAGGAGATAAAGAACATAAGAAAAGAGAATTGGAGGTAGAAGTTGAATGGTGGAGAGAGAAAGAAGAGAGGAGAGAAAATGAATTAGGATTTTGTGATTTTTCTTTAAATACTAAAAAATATTTTAACATATATTGGGTCAGGCAGACGAGGGAAATCCCAGGCATGCTTGGGCCCAACCCAAATCACATCTAACGAGCAAGAACAAGCCCCTTACTATAGATAGGCTAAGCGCATTTACTAATATTATCCCAAAGAAACGACAACAATTGGTATATCATCATGAAAAATGAATTTTCAGGTATACAGAGAACTTTCTAGACCCTCTCCACATTCCTTTTTCTCTTCTTTTTTTTCCATGCTTTTTGTTGGTCAACAACCAACAACAACCTCTAACACCCAGATGCGTGCGAGCATCCTACACGCCGACTGTGTGTGGCCGGGTGCCCTCCACCCAAGCGGGGCCAGATGGGGGCGGGCGGGCCAGATGCGAAGGCTCACCCCCCACTCCTACCACGTGGTTAAAGGGTGTAAAAAAGAATCGAAAAATCGATTGAACAATCCAAACCTGACCAAACCAATGGGTTCCGTTCGATATTGGTTTTATATTATATATACAATATTAATATAACTTTTAATGTTATATATAACTTTTATGTTATATTATATATATTACAAGTCTAGTATAATAAGTTAATCTCACTTATAGGTTATACACTATTTATGCAATACTAGTTCAGTTCAATGCAAAAATATTTTTGTATACTAGATATTATATAATTAGACACTAATAAATTAGTAATTGCTAATTAAATTAGTAATTGTTAACAATAAATACTAAGTTCTAACAATTAAATTTAGTTTTGAAAAAATAATACTAAACTTAAGTAGTACCACATGTATAAACGATAAATCGAGAAAACCAAAATGGGCCAGGCTTAAATAAATAAAAAAAATTGAAAGTTCTAATTTCAGTGATGAACTAATCAGTTATAAAATTTATTAGAAATGAGACTGAACCGAACTGGTTAAATGTGGTGGGGGCAACTCTGGCCGGACTTAAGGGTGTAACCAGTTCAGTTTTGTACATTTTTTAGAACCGAACTAGTATACACCAGTTTTGAAAATTTAAGAATTGATATTAGACCGATTCACTACCGAAACTAGACCTTCCGATTTTTTCGGTTTCGATCTAATCCAATTCGGTTTTTCTGATTTTACGAATTATCTATGTTAGTAATAATATAATGTTTACATATACTAAACAATTAGTCTATTTGTATTATGGAATAAATACATTATTTTATAATAATTAACACATACTAATATAGTCTTGAATTTAATTATAGTTTATATAAGTTCTAGACTTTTTATATGTGTATATATGATTTGATCTCACCAGCCTTTTAATTGGTCGGTAAAACCTGTTACAATAATATGTGTTACTTGGTGATCAGTTTTTCTATTACTTTTTATAGACGTTAGCTACCATAATCATTTCTTGAAAATGGTTTAATATTTCATACTCAAATAATCCATCTATATTTCATTCATACAATACATCTGGTACAAAAATAGATCTTACTATATGTTCTTTTTTTTCGAATTGGATATCTGGTGGAGTAGGCCTCGAATACCAATTACGATTAATGGAAACATGATGTTTAGAATCCCTAATTGAAAAACTATTAACATGATCTCCTCTAATCTTATTTATTTGCAAATCTAAATTTTTAAATTGGTTTTTAATATTATTAATTTCAGAATCTGATAATACATGTGAGTCTATCTTATTTAATACATTAATATGAGATTGTTTTGAGGTAGATGCAATATTGTTAATAGTTAATATTTCAAATTTATTAGAGATTTGTTCTAATAGATCATTTTTGTTTTAAGAAAAAATAGTGTTTAGATGAGATGAGATTTCATGGGGAACAATTTGAGGGTTTTTTTTTTGCTTCTTTAATAGTATGATTAATAGGAGATATTTGGGTTTCAATTCTTTCTAATTTTTTACTCATGGTTTTTTTTATATAAATTGGTGTAATTGTTTTGTTGGATTATATTATCAGTGTTTTTACCTTCTATTGTATTATTATATTTTTTATTGGTGAAACAAATATTTGAGTATTTCTTTGATTGACGTTGATGGCTTCAAAATGGGATATTCTTCATAAACAATTTGATTATTTTCTTCTTTAATCCATTGATTAGTAGTCCTATTTATGGTAGACAATTGATTTGATTTCTAGATCTCAAATCATGTAAAGAAATGTATATTAATATGTATTTTTTCTAGATACTCGTAATATTTTTCTTAAATATAATCTCTTTTTATTTTTGTAAAAGTTGAGAAAAATACTAATATTTTGTGACTATTTTTTTCTTTCATATAATCTTGTTTGATATATTATTTATTAATTTTAAATTCTTCGTTACTCAATGTGTATATTTGGGCATCATCTCCAATCACTTGTAAATATGTTGAAAAAGAAGGTTCCGGTTCCTTTTCAGGATTATGAGAGGTGGATGCCATCCGAATGATTAACAGTATATACTGGTGTATCAATAATATTATCGGGAATAATTTTTCGAATTTGTGTGTCTAAACTCTGGGATCTGGTGTCAACGTTTTGAGATTTATTTCGAGAAATTGATATAAGAACAGATCTCGGTGTATGATAATTAGAAGGTGCTAGAGAAGAATAATGTGATAAAAATCTTCTAAAATGTTGAAAAGCTATTTGGACTGTTCCGTCCTTTTTTATCTATATATTCAATATCATCTTTAGAATTATTTTCTATTTTAGGTAATGGAGTACTGTTTTCTAATTGTCATTCATTAGAGAGAGTAATTTAATTCCAATTAATTTGTTTGAAAATTTGTACACAGGAGTTTTGTGTACTAGATTGTAATAATAATGTATATTCTTTTAGACTGGTAATAAGAGTTTGAAGTTCTAATGTTGTTTTCATCAGTTTATAATGGATCCTATATACTATTGTTAAAAGATGTGATCATTTCATCATATTATAGCCGTTTGTTTTAATATTTAATGTTTAAGCATGTAATATATTAGTATCAAATAATGAAAGAGAATAATTGAGATAACAATTAAAATAAACTGGTCATTGGAACAAACTTGATTATACCATTTCAAGTAACGAGTCATTAAAAGTATAGTGTCTTCCATCTCTTAAACAGAGTAATACTGAGGCGTTTAATCAATTTCTAGTTAGTGGTTTTATAGCTATTTGTACTAGTCCAATATGTATGAAAGAATATTTCTATTCTTTGTGATATTTGATAGCTTCTTTTGTTAATAGTTGCAACAATTCATAATTATTATTTAAATTAATAGTTTTTTCTACTGTCTTAATAGTATAATTAGTAAGAAATGATAATTTAGAAGAAAAAGTAGAATATTTATATATTTGATCTTTTGGAACATTAGGAATTGTCCAGTCTTGTAAATTTCTTTCTATATTTATTATACTATAATTTTCTTAGTTGATGTTATCAGGTTCTATGGGTATACTAGTAGTGGATTCATTAGGTTTAAATAAAGAATTCATTGAGACATGATTTGAAACAAAGTTTTCCTATATTCAAAGGGAAATAAGTAGATTAAGGACTTAAGGAAATACTACTGGGACCACCCTTAAAGCCTTCCAGTATAAATGGGCTGATCAACGGATTTTTCATGACTTACCAACACAAGCCTCCCAATATATTTCATTCTCTTTTTCTATGTAAGGATACTCAAATGATATTTTATACTCTCAATTTCGTTTATTAAGAATTCGCGATGATTTTCCCACTATTCTAATAATTCTTTTCTTCTTTGATGTAAAAGATAGTTATTATCTTGTTTCATTAATTCAAGTTTTTCCTTAAGATCATTTATATCATTTACCAATATTTATAATTTAAGTCTTAGATTGTATTCCGTATAACTTATTTCGTATAAATCTTGATAATCAACACTATGAGCAAAACAATAATCCATTATAAATTATAATATTCAAAATATGATAGCAAATAAAATAACAATAAATATTAATAACAATATAAAAGCTAATGGCTCTGATACCAAAGACGTAAATTCCAAGTAATAAATAGAGACTAATAATAGTTTAATAATAATAATAGGCGGTATAACCAGGCATATGCATGAAATCATGTAAAACAGGTAGTATAACCGACCATATGCATGAGAAAGTAAATAATAAAGAAAAGATATATAAAATCAACTTTATTAATGACATAATACTTACAAGGAGATTAATTTTTAGAAGAGTTGGAAGCAGAAGACTTGAAGAAATGGAGGTTTACAAAGAATAGATTTTCTAGAGAGTGATAAAGACTAGAATAGAGTGACTTGGAAGAGAAAAGAAGGGGTTTCAGATGAGAATTTATGAATGCCCTCCTTTCTTTACAGACTCCTTTATATATACACTAGAACAGTACAAAATAATAATTCTAATAATACGTGAATAGTACTAATGGCTTACATAATGGCCTGAGAGATTGATAAAAATCTACAATATAATTGAGCTTCCAAAATGCTTATCTTTTATTTCATCCGGAAATTTATCAACAAATTCTATTGCTCTGCTAATTGGAGTAATAGTTCCTTGATAGATATCAATGTATCATGTCCAAGAAATCTAATTTTGTTCTGGAATAATTTTATTTTTAATGATGAAACAACTAAGCGATTTTGTTTAATAATTTGGACAAAAGTATTTAGATGTTTCAAATATTGTTCAATAGATGAGGAAAATATTAATATATCATCTATATAAACTATCAAAAAATGAGTGAAATGAGTAAATATTTCATTCATAATATTTTGAAATTCACTAGGAGTATTTTTTAGGCCAAATGACATAACATTTCATTCATAATGTCCAACTAGAACTGTGAATGCTGTTTTATAATGGTATTTTTTAGTAATTTAGATTTGTCAAAATCTACTCTTCATGTCAAATTTTAAAAATATCGTAGTATTATATAGTCGGGATAATAAATTCTTTTTATTAAGAATTGAGTATCTAATCCGTTGTATTACTTTATTTAAAGGTTTCTAATTGATGACTAGCCGAGTAACTGCTCTTTCGAATTCTGCTTTTTTTTTGACATAAAAGGCAACACAACTCCATGATGACTTACTTTTCCTAATCAATCTTTTTGTTAATAAATCATTAATTTCTTTTTTGCAGAATTCTAATAATTCATTATTCATTTGGATTGGTCTAATCTTAGTTAGAATATTCTTTTCAGAGAATCCTTTTTCATAAGGTAATTCAACTATATATTGCTTTCTATTCCAAAAAGCATTAGGCAGGTTAGAGCATACTTCTTTTTCAATCATAGTTTTAAAATTATCAATTTTTTGAGTTAGTAATGGATCTTTTAATTGTTCTTGAATTCTTTTATATTTTAATTCTTGCTTTAAGAAGTTTATATGTTTTTCCTTTCTTTTAATCCTATTTTTTGTTAAAAAATTAATTTATCTGATTAATGAAATTTCATTTAAGGAGTTAATTTCTTTTGATACAGAAGAAAATAAGAAATTAAATTGAATTTCTTCTCCAAGTATTTTACTAGAAATTATTTTTTCCGTTACAGAGAAATGATAGAGTAATATGCAAGGAATGAATTTCCTAATATTACTTTGGTGTTAAAATTTTTTACTAAAATAAATGTTGTTTTAAAACAAATTCCATTATTACAAATATGTGTATTAGATAATTTATAATTTATGTATAATTTTATTCCATTAGCTTGGGATAATGTCTCTTTTTATATTTTAAAAAGTTTTTGAAGGTATTAATCATTCTTATATACAATATAAATTTGCTCCTATGTCTAATAAGATGATTGTAGTAAAAGAAAATTCTTGATTAATAGAGATTGTTACTTCAACATACCATTTTTAAAAATTTATCCTATAAAGGATATAAATGAAATTGTCTGTTTTATCTTTAATGACTATTGTTGAACAATCTCCATTTTTTTATTATGAGAATTATTTACTTTTTTATCTATTTTTAATAATATAATTTCTTGTAATAATTGTTCATTTGAATTTTCTAGTTTAAGATTAGATATTTTCAAATTTTTAATCTTTTGTTTTATTTCATTAATTTATTGTTACAAATTTTGTATTGTAATTTTTTTGTTTTTCTGATTTAAATCTTCCTACTATCTCTGAAAAATTATAAGGTGCTGAAGAGGTTATTGAAGTGTTTTGACTATTAAAAATATCTTTTAATTTTTCTAAGTAATATTTTCTTTCTTGGGGATCATTAATTTTGTCTATTAATTATAATATAATATCTTCTTATTTTGAAAGTACATTAATGGTTTTATTACAAATACAATTATTTTTATCTAAACAATTGCAGACCTGTGTTTTCAAAAAATTGTTCTGAAAAATTTGATTCTTTTAATTGATAGATTTCTTCTTCTTCTTCTTAAGGGCTTTCCTCCCCTTCACTTGAATGTATTATAAAAATATTTAATAATTTTTCTTTTAAAGTTTCATATATATATATATATATCTAATTCATTAATCTGTTATTTGATTTTACAATTTGATTTATAATATCCAACTTTTCTGTATTTATAACAAACAATTTATTTTTATTTTTATTAGTCTTTTTAGGATTTTTTATTAGTTTATTATATATTAGTTTATTTTTGTCTTTTTATAAGGTTTTTTGTATTTTTTTTTGTTAGAATAATTTTTATAAATTCTGGTTTCCTTTTTGTCTTCTTGAATGAGCTACTAATATGAAATATAACTAAATTGTTTACAAAATGTATTTAATTTTTTTTTAGTAAATTTCTTTTCTTTATCTATCTGCTTTTTTATTCTTCTTGCTTTTTAAACAAGTTATTATGCTAAAAATTTATTTATCATTGATATATTTATATATATATATATCAAAAGTAAGTTTATATTAATATTTATGTTTAAAATTAAAGTTTTATGTTATATTAATTTTATATTATAAGATTAATAATTTAAATAATAAAATTATAATTTTATATTATATTAATTAACAATTTAATATATAATATAATATAAAAAATTATAAATATATATGCGATCCGATTTAACATATAAGACCGATTTTTGTTCAAGGAATACACACCGTCTCTTACAAATCGAACGGTCCGGTCCTATTCCGTTTCAATCGTTTATTTTTCCCACTAACGGGACTGATAAAAGGCTGAGAGATGTGATTGGTTGCCAAAATTGCCCTTGTTTATCGTATTCACCGAAGAGACATGCTTGAGAGTAGCCGGAAGCGGTGTGATGCTGTTATAAACTGTAGGATTGTATTTATATTTTCTCCTCTCCGAATGTTCGAGGGTGCTATTTTTTGTCTTTTCGCATTTCGCGTCTCTGGCATTGCTCTTTTCATTTTAACACCTGCTGAGCATCTCCTCTTACTTTTCGATTCTTCTCGATGATTTCTCTTCGTCCACATACACTCGACTGCTCCCTATCACCAACCTCAATGTTAGCTGCGCCCGGGAGACACCACCACCAGAACAGTGCATCTCTTCGACTGCACACCACCGCGAGTCAGCCATTCTAAGGAAGCCCACCGCTCACACCCACTGCAACACGAAGACGGTTTGGTCGGTCTCTTTATCTCTATCTCTGTCTCTGTTTCTCTACCTCCGTTTCTATTTTGTCTCTTATATGTCCTAAAATGGGGAGCAATCTGATCTG
Organism: Juglans mandshurica; assembly: GCA_022457165.1. Lineage (NCBI taxonomy): Eukaryota > Viridiplantae > Streptophyta > Magnoliopsida > Fagales > Juglandaceae > Juglans > Juglans mandshurica. The sequence continues at coordinate 20,723,131 of CM039619.1, read as the reverse complement.
AACAGGTCTAATAGGAGCAGATTTTGCTGGGTACCGAAGAGACTGAGTAAAAGAAGAGGAAACTGAAATTACAGGTGATGCCTATTTTTTTAAGTGTTTTACCTTTGGGTACACATGTTTGGAATTTAGAGGAGAGTCCCATCTCTTTGGTCCATAGGATCATATTTTGCTGGGTTTGAGGGAAGAGGGGCTGGGAGTCGGGCTGCCGTGTGAGTAGGAAGGAACAGAAGGGGGGGGGGGGGGGGTGAAGAGAAGATTTTTTAGTGGCTGAAGGACGTGGCATTAGAAATTCTGAGATCTCTGGGTTTATTGTGGTTTGGTTGTATGAAATTAGATTTACAAAGACTGGTTCCATAAAAGGACCCGGACTTCTCAAGTGGTTTTACGGCGTTATGGCTGTTAAATGTTTTTTTTTTTTTTTTTTTTTGTCGTTGGTTTGGTGCAGTTTTATGGGTATAATCTTCTTTGTTTTTCCAGATTTAATGGTTTGTGCCTATTAACTTGGTTTTTGGTTTCTTTATTTGTTTGGTTGTTGTAAGTTAGTATTTCATGTTTGGTTATATGAAGAAGATACGTAGGTGGATTGGGTTGCCAATGGAAGGGTGTAAATTTAATGCAATGTCTTGTGATGCATGCGTTGTGTTTGTCACATATAGATCATATTACAAGCTCCCAATTTTTTTTTTTTTTTACCTACCAAAAAAAAAATATTAGATGTTGAGTTTGGTTTCTTTTATGATTTTGCTCACTCTGGATTAATGGCTTCTTCCTTTTCCCTTTTTACTTGCAGATAGAACCTGGTTTTTGCTGATAGATAGAGCTAGGTATCGCAAGGCATGTATTCTTTGGATCTTTTCTTCTTTTGGCTGTGTTTTGAAAATTGGGAGCTTGTATTTATTGCCTTGACTTTCCAGTAATGAGCTCACAAAGAAATGCAGAATATACCAGTAACGAACATCAATTTTGGTTTCTGTTATAACTCGACTTTCCAGTGGTTTGAAAATCCTCTTGGAACATATGGTTTGCTTATAAAGATTCAATTGGTTACTTATAAAAAAAAATAACGTTCAGCTGGTTGTTTATCCTTCCTTATGATGTGGTTTGATATTTAAGCCAATGCATGTTGATAATTATGAGATGTTAATTTTGAGTATTTTGCATATAGCATTTCTAATACTGGCCAATGGAGAAGTTTTACCTGCATAGTATGTGGTTATGCTGAAGTTTGGTTATCAAGTTGGGTGCTTTCTAATAAACTGCCAGACATTCTTGATTTTTCCAATGACCTTGCCAGCTTAGAGCTGGCTTCAAGAATATTCTTATATTTTTCTGGTTAGAATTGTTGTAGAAAGTTTTTTATTATAGTGGACACGTCTTGACTTACATGTGTGGTTTCCATCCAGATACAATTAAACTATTTGGCAAAGGAAATGCAAGCCATAATCAAAGGCTTGGAAAAAGATATACTGGAACTGTCTGCCTGGGAAAATGATGGCCATTTTCACAAAATTTCCATGAGGTATTTAAGCTATTTATTCTTTTTAGTTTCCATGGACAAGATCTATCCTTGTGTGAACATCTATCCTTAGGGACACTGAGATTGTATAAAGTGCCCTCTGATTTTTTGACTACTACAAAATGATTAGAGGATAGCCAGCTACTCTGGTTTGGATACCGTTGAAGTAATATTTATTATGCTTTATCTAAAGAATCCTAGTGCCACCATTTTTTTTTTTTGATAGGATAGTTTTTTATTCAACGAATGTAATAGGCAAAGCCCATGTACACAAGAAGTATACAAAAGAAACACCTAATTACATTCCATAAAGAGAAAAATGAAAACGGAAAATCATGAGCTGAAACTCCATCAAGCCCTATTGCAGAAAACCATTGCAATAAAGAAAATACAAAGAATTTCCTGATTTCCTCCATAGCGCGCTCCTTATTGTTAAAACTTCACTCATTCCTTTCCTACCATATACACCACATGAGACTAGGGCTGTACAAAAAATCGAGAAACCGACCTAGACCGACTCAGACCGGCCGCCGGAGCTCGGAACCGGCCGAAACCAGTGAAGAACCGGTCGGCATGCGGCAGAAAATAGTATAAACCGATATCGGCCGGTTCGACGTCGGTTCGAACCTGGTTCAAACTGCTGAACCGGCCAATTAAAGAAATGTTATTTTGTTTTATATATTCTGTATTCAAAACGACGCCGTTCCACTTAAGTTTAAGTGGAACGACGTCGTTTTAAGTCTGTAGTTGTGTTTTAACATAACTGAAACGATGCCGTTTGGTATTAAATCAAACGGCGTCATTTTATTCATAACGTATTAAAAAAAATTAAGTAGAACGACGCCGTTTGGTTTAGACCAAACGGCGTCGTTTTGAAATTAGGTCGTCTTCTTCCTCGGGCGTCTTCTTCCCAGTGACGCATCGCATTTTTCATCCCCTCTCTCTCTCCAATGCGACACTCTCTCTCTCTACTCTCTCAGACGAAACTCGCCGATGAACTGACCGTGAACCGCCAGAGAACTGCCGGTGTCGAGACGGCCGGTGTTTCTTCTCCCCATCGATCGGTTTCGGCCGGTTTCCTCCCCCAAAAATAAACTATCGGTTGACGTCGGTTTTATCCCAAAACTGTGCCGATGGAGTCGGTTTTCACCCCTACATGAGACACAATGGAACTATCTTCCACACAACAGCCACTTGAGTAGAACTTCGAAGCCCCATCCAGCATGCAAGCAAATCCACTACTTTCATAGGCATCACCCAAACCAACCCAACTCTACTGAAAACACCATCCCACAATGCCTTTACCATCTCGTAGTGCAGAAGTAAATGATCCATAGATTTTCCATGTTTCTTACACGTGAAACACCACTCCATAATAACAAATCCATGCTTTCCCATGAGACCTCCAAATACACTTCCATGGAAAAGGAGAACAATGTTGAACAGTCAACACCTTATATTAAGACTATACCGAGAACTTCTTGCTACCCGTATGCTTCCATATCATTTTATCCCTTTCATTATCCCCAACCTGCAGGGAATATAAGAAGTTGAAAATATTAGATACCTCCTCAAGTTCCCAATCCTGCACAGCTCTAGTAAAACCAACATCTCATTGCAAGGTTCCATTCTATAACAAATCAGAAACGGAAGCTTTTCGATGAGCTTCTATATGAAAAATAACCGCAAACACACTAAAACACCACACCAAATATCAAACCAAAAATGGATCCTTGAACCTTCACCAACAACAAAGTTTGTATGTTTAAGATAATTCTCCTATCCATTTCTTATAAATTTCCAAAGACTAACACCATGATCCCCCCTAGCATCCTTAGAACACCCCCCGCCCCCCACAACAACAAATCACACCCATATTTCTGATCTACAACCTCCCTCCACAATGATTCCCCTTATAATTGATACCTCCACAACCATTTCCCCAACAAGGCCTTGTTAAAGCTACTCGAATTACAACCCCTAAGGGTTGGCTCAACTGGTAAAGGCCTTGTGTTTGAGGGTATGCTTCCTCCAAGTCTAAGGTTCAAATCCCCTTGGGTGCAAACAATCTCTAGGGCCACCGGACTGTGAGATTTTTTTCTTGAATTACCCGAGGTGCACTTGCAGGAAACTCCTTACCGGGGGGCCTGTGCACTGTCGGGATTAGTCGGGATGCTATTCCGTGCTAATAAGCTACTCAAATTAGGAACCCCCAAACCACCATTTGAAATAGGAGAACAAACTCTATTCCAGTTGACAAGATGGATTTTAGTCTCTTGACCCATTCTACCCTACAAAAATGTACGAAATAATTTTTCAATCCGGTTTCCCACCCCTGTAGGCAAGAAAATAAAGAAAAGTAATAAGTTGAGAGATTGGAAAGAGTATTTTTAATAAGAGTAATTCTTCCCCTTTTTGATAAGTATAACCGCTTCCAACCTGCTAGCTTTTTCTCAATCTTCTCAAGTACCCCATCCTAAATAGATTTAGCCTTGAGAGACGCCTCTAATGGAAGACTAAGATATTTCATAGCTAGAGCAGCAACTTTACACCCCAAAAAAACTGCCAAACAGTTAATATTCCGCACCTCCCTCACTGGAACCATCTCTGACTTGCCCAAATTTACCTTAAGGCCTGATATAGCTTCAAAACATAATAACTCAGCCCTTAATGCTTGAATCTATCCACGATCAGCATCACAAAAAATAATAGTATCATCTGCAAAAAGAAGATGAAAAAGTATGATAAAGCCATTGTTAGCATTTCCCACCGTAAATCTAGAAAGAAACCCCCTACAGCAACCTCCACCATTCGACTCAAAGCTTCCACGATAATGACAAAAAGGAGAGGGGATAACGGGTCCCCCTGTCTCAAACCATGAGAGTTATGGAAAAAACCACAAGGATTTCCATTAACTAACACTGAAACTGAGCAGTAGATACACAATGTCTAATCCACGTGCACCACCTCTCCCCAAAACTACATCTCCCAAGCATATAGAAAAGAAAGTCCTAGTTCACATGATCATACATATCCAGCTTACAAATGAAACCCGGGACACCCTCCCTCAGTCGACTATCTAAACATTCATTAGCAATCAATATAGAATCACGTATTTGTCTACCCCGAACAAAAGCATTTTGGGGTTTAGAAATAATTTTTTCCATCACCGTACTCATACGATTGGCAAGCACCTTAGAAATTATCTTATAAATCCCACTGACAAGGCTAATAGGGCGAAAATCCTTTAACTCAGAGGCCCTAGTTATCTTAGGGATAAGAGCAATAAAAGTGGCATTAAGAGACTTCTCAAACTTATGATAGGTGAAAAATTCCTGGAAAACCCGCATCACATCTATTTTCACAACATCCCAACAAACTTGAAAAAAAACCCATAGAAAAACCATCTGAGCCAAGAGATTTATCTTTAACCATCCCACAACCATCTGATAAACCTCATTTTCCTCAAACGGTCTCTCCAACCAGCTTGCATAAAAATGGTCCAATGAATCAAAAACCAAACCATCTAGATTAGGTCTCCAATCAGCTGTCTCGATTAATGGACCTTCATAAAACTGCACAATATGATCTTGACTCTTGGATGGGGATGAAAGCACATTATTATTAGAATAAAGCAGCTTAATGGCATTACTACGCTTATGTGAGAGAGTCATTCTGTGAAATAATTCAGTACATTTGTCACTTTCTTTCAACCAAAGGGCCCTCGAATTTTGCCTCCAAGATGTCTCTTCCCTTAACAAAAACCTCTCAAGCTCGGTCACCACCTCATTTTTCCTCAACAATGCCTTCTCATTCATAGCCTTAGTCTCTTCCCCATCCTCCAGAGCATGCAACTCCTTCAAAAGGGAATTCTTCTGGTTGTTAATATTCCCAAAAACTTCAACATTCCTCTTCTTTAAATCATTCTTCAAGGCCTTTAGTTTACTTGCAAGAATAAAACTAGGAGTTCCCGTAAACAGATAAGAAGTCCACTAGCTTCTAACCCTATCCGCAAACCCATTGGCACCAAGCCGCGTATTTCAAACTTAAAATGCCGTCGACCCCCATGTATACGTCCACAATCTAGCATAATAGGGAAGTGAACTGAACAAACACGAGGCATTCTCTTCTAACATAGCTTAAGGAAATGAATCTCCCAAGATGGAGATATGAGGAATCTATCTAGTCTCGACCAGCTCCTGTTGTTGGACCAAGTGAATGCTCCCCTTACGAGGGAAGATCCAAAAGATCCAAATCAAAGATAAACTCCGAAAACTCTTCCATGGTAGACGACATACTAGTGTCTCCTGAACGCTCACTAGGGAATCGAATAATGTTGAAATCTCCACACATACACCAAGGCAAATCCCACAAATAATACAAACCCGCCAATTCCTCCCATAAGAAGCTATCCTTGCCCAAATTTGGCCCATATACTCCCGCAAAAGCCCACTTCCACCCATCTTCAATATTTTTAAAAGAACATGCTGCAACAAAATGCCCAATACAAAAGAACACATCAAAAGAACACCTCCTGAAGCTCCTGAAGAAGCCAAATAAGCCCAACCCACAAAGGAGCACCCCCACAAACTACTGATAATACTTCTATCAATAAAACCCAGCTTCGTTTCCTGTAAACAAACGATATCAATCTTCCAACTACGAAGGAGAGACCTTTTGCGAAGACGCTTGTTAACATTATTGATCCCCCTCACATTCCAAGAGATAATGTTAGGTTGCATGAGAAGCAAGAGACGCCCCCCTTTCCATCTGTCCCTCCCAACATTGCCTTTCTTTGAATCATAATTGATGGAACATTATTATCTTCTTAATCCCTCTCCTTCTTAGAAGCTAACTTCAGAACCAAGGAACGACCAGTTTCAATAGACACAAGAAGAGCCTTAAATTGCTCTTCAAAACCAACACAAGATATCCCCGCACATGCCTGTACTTCTTCAACCTTTTTTAAAACCCAGTCCGATGCTAATCTGGTTGAAGTATGAGGCGGGAGGGTACGAAGAGGAGTCGGACTACCCACCACATCCTCATCAGAGCATTCCCCCTCATATATCTCCAACTATAAATTGAGCTCAACGGAATCCTCTCCATGTTAATACTCCTGATGCAGTTTTCCAGAATCAACCACCACCAAGCTATCGACCATCTTAGCATTCAACAAATTATCAATTGGGAGAATGGGCTTTAATGACATAGGAACCTAGTCCAAAAGATGCACATGATTAACCAACAGAGCGAGAGACATGAACGGATTAAACAACCCTCCACTCAGCACCTCCTTATCGGTGTCCTGAAGCATTATTTCACCCCTTTCTACTTCCAGCGACAAAACTATTTCCGTCACACCACCAGAGAGTCGCCGGAGACCGACAAAATATTCTGTGCTGCTTCCGAGATGAACGGGGCAAGTATTGGTGTCGGCGAGCTTGAAGAAGAAATTGGAACCGAAACACCCGATACACTGAAATTATTTTTAATCTTCCACACCTGTTTCAGGCTTTTAACCAGGCCCAACCATTCACTACACTTTTAACCTTCTGATCATTACTCTTCTTGCAGCCCACACCTGATATCAACCCATCACCCATAATCCTTTCTGTGATTCCACCAGCCCGTTATTTAGTCCATCGAGGCCCCCACGGCCCAAACCTGACTCTACCCATTTCAGCATAAAATCTACTTTAATCTTTATGTCTAATAGTGCCTCCTACATGACATTCAGCGATAAATCATTCCCAGTCCCTGACATGCCTTCGTTGGAAACCACACCATCACCCATGAGAATATGAATAGTCTTCTGCGTTGATTGCCCTCCTAAGTGTAAAATCTTCCCACCAGTCGCCCCATGAACTTCCCTACTATCCACCATATTCGGCAGCGACTTCTTCAGAACCTCCACAAAGGTCCCCCTCCTTCCGTGGAGGTCCCCCTCCTTCCCTCAGCAACATGAGAAGATGATGACACCTTCTCAGGTCCTCTGTGATTCATTCCCGAAATAGAGGAAGAAGAAACCACCTTACACAACGAATCCTCAAACCTTCTCCACCCCTCACCTTTTACTCCTTTTGGTACAGTGATGAACCCACGTCTTTTATCTTGTCCAAACTCTGACAAAGACAAATATCTACCGAAACTATTGTGACATCTTTGAGCCATCAACACTTGATTCTCCTTCCTTCGAGTTTTAGAAACTCAAAGGAAACAATAGACGCTCCACAAGCTCCCACCACAGATGCCAACCAATCCAAAGTAGCAACATCAAAAGAGATAAACTTAGTGACCCTTCACTGTTTTCCGTAATCCTCCACCATAGAGCATTCTCACGTTTAAACTCAAAAATCTTCTGATTAACAAGGCCCGGTTTGGATATAAGAAGTGTTTCATCTCATCTCATCATTACAACTTTCCTAAATTCTCACACAAAATATAATAAACAATTTAAAATTTTCAAATTTCAAAACAATAATAATATTAAAAAATAATATTCTAACAATATTTTATTCAATTTTCAACTTTCATCTCAACTCATCTAATCTTAACTCACTATTCAAACAGCACCTATGTATCTTCTGACTTGCCATCAAATACAACTAGAACCAAGAACACCCAACAAACCAAAGAGAGGAAAAGAAAAGGAAGAGAAATAGATGATGAAGATGAAAAAGAAATAAATAACAGTAAGAGATTAATGGATTATTTCCGGCGAGAAGCACCGGAGATAAGAGAGGAATTTAGGCATAGAGAGAGAGAGAGTATGCCAACGAACATCGAGAGAGAGAGAGAGTACCCTAGTATTATTCTTCATTTTGTAGTGCCACCCTTTTAGCTTTGATTAATTAGGCTTCTTATTTTTATTTTTTCAATTTTTTTCATGGAAATTTCATTGGGTGAGGCTAATCTGAATTTGAATGTCCAACGAGTAAGTTGCAGGAAAGGTATTGGTGGGGGCATTTTTTTCTGATAAAAATATTACAGCTGTAAATTGAAGTGAAGATATGCTATACAAAGAGGGATAAATATGATGTTCTGGATATTGGTGATAAGTTCTAGGGTAGTGATGATTCTCTTAGGGGCAGACCATGGATTTTTTATGCTCTCTTTAATTTTTGGTATATCATGTCTTCACGTGCCGCTTCCAATTGAATACAACATTAGTTTGTGCATGTAGACAAAGTATTGTTGAGTCGCTGGGGGTTGATCTAATTGTTAAATGCTATGAATGATTCTTCTTATATATATATATATATATATATATTGAACAATGAACAACGAGAACTGTGTACGTGCCTTGCATGCGCCCTCCAACTAGTTTAAAAACAAATAGCAACTACAAGCATTTTTAAACTTCATTTGAAATTTTATAATATTTTCTTTCAAATAATTCTGATTTAATTTTAAGAAAGCTGGTAGATGTTTCGTATCTCAACAATCGGAAACTCCCGAAACACTTTTAATAGATGAAGTTTTAGTCTCATTTATTACGTCCATCAGCCTTACAGCTCTTGCCGTCAGAACACGCCAACTGCATCAGCCTTTCTTTCGTATCAATTTAGCTTTCTGTCCTCCATTTATTAGTCCCATTACTACAACTCCAGCTTTCTTTCATTTCAGCTCTGTCTTCTTTCCTTTTGTTGTCAGCCTTTCTGCTTCCTATCATTGTCAGACCACAGATCAGTACTGGTTCACAGAAACATAAAATGAGAAAAGCACATCTCCATCTCCACATACAAGAACCCCAACCATCACATTCACACTCCGAGCCTCCCTCACCAGGGCTCTCCCACCCAACCATCTGATTCTGCGAGCTCAGCGGAGGTTGTTCTTCTCTCTCTCTCTCTCTCTACTGTCTGATGGCCATCATTTTCTGAAAATATGTTCTGTGCATCTTTTTTATGAATATTTTTGGGTACTAATGTTCTTGTTAGACTATGATTATGAGATCATGAATTATAGTATGTTGTAATTGAATTTTGTTTTTTTTGGTGTTTAATATGATACCCTGTGCTTGCTTTTGTTGTATGTTTAGCTTTGTAAAGTGCTCAAGTGCTTTGATTTTTTTATTAGCTTGAAACCAATAAAAAACATAGAACGAAATGTAACTAGATGGTGGTTTACATGGATATTCATCATCTCTTATATTTTTTTAATTATATAATTTATTAGGCAATGAGATTATTGTTGCTAAGAGCCCTGCAGAGAGCAGCAAGAGAGATAAAAATGCTATGAGACCTACTTTGGAATGGGCTGTTTTGGGAAAAAAGGTAATATTTTATTACCATTACCTCTGCCCTTTTCTGTCTTTTTATAGTTTATATCTATTGTATGAATTAAAGAGGCTATCCAGAAACGAATAGTGAATTTTCGGTTGTGGGTAAGTAAATGGATATTTGGTTTAATCCATTTTTTTGGGTAAGTAAAGAGGCTATTCAAAAATGGATTAACGAATAGTTTAATCCTTTTTTTTTGTTTCCTTCTTTGTCCCTGATTTGAATATTTGGTTTGATTTGTGTCAAAACAAAAAACAAAAGAATGGGGTATTGCTATTCAACCAAAAAAGAGTCTTTTCATTGGGAGAAGAGAAAGATGGATGCATGCACATGGTTAAAGTTGAGGAAAATTGTCTTCACAATCAAAGGCTTTTCTTTTTGAAAAAGATGTCGCTCTTTTAACGGATTGGAATCTGTTTGTTCTTGTTCACATCTACAAGTCTAGGCCTGTTCTTAAATGAACGGTCGGTCAGCCTATCTATCTATTCTATGAATAAAAGAGGCTATGAATAGTGAATTTTCGACCATTTTTTTATTTCCAATTTTATCCCTCGGTACAGCTCTCTTGTTTTTCTCATTTTCCCTTTTTTCCTTCCCACTGTGTGTTTCTCTGTTGTTCTCGGATCATTTTTGCTGCTGGTGTTTTGTGGGTATGGTTTCTTGGCTGTTCTGGCGTCTCTTTCTTGGTGCTCAGTTTGGATTGTTTCTTTTTTGGTTCTGTTCTCACTACAAGGAAAATGAGTTTTTGCGGCTCTTTCTATTTCCGGCAAGCAGAAATTGGTCGCAAATAGTCTATTTCCACTGTTTGGCTTCATAGCTTCCGTCGGCTGAGTAAGATCGCCGTTAAAAATACTATTTGTGATAGTTTTGGACCGCCGCAATAAGTGTTGTATTATGACTGTTGGTTGATGAATTGCGACGCTTAAAGATAACCACTGCAGAAAGTTTGTTATTACAGCAAATTTAGTCAGCCGAAAAAGAATGTTTGACTCGGGTTTATAATCTATCCGTCTTTTACGTCGACTATCATACCGCCGCAATAAGTCTTATAATGAAATATACGCGGGAAAAATCCCCAAATCGTTGCCAGCTCCTTATGTTTCCCTGTTCCCTCCCTGATACTCTGCCTCTCTTCTCCGTCGTTTGTCCTCATTCTTGACCGTCGCTTATGCCGTCCAGCCAGCTACTGCTGCCTTCTTGCCTCCTCTCGACACCGGTCTCTCTGATTCTCTTACTCTTCGTTCATCTTCTCCGTGTTTCTCTCTTGCCCATGCTCTCTCTATAACAGTCACTAGGCCATCCCTCTCTCTCTACCCAGGCAATCAAATTACACCGCCTTACAACTTTCTTTTGGTGGAATTAGAGGCTTTTTTTGTATATATATATATGTCGTTTATCATGATTCCGTTCGCCCCAAATTTGACCCAAATTACAGAGCTGTAGGGAACTGCCCATTTTTGTAACCCCCCATTTTTGTTTTGTCTTTCTCATACGCAATGTAACACACCTACTCGCACAGAAATGGTCCCCAACAAAAAGAAAAAGGCTTTGGCTGGAACAATCTCTTTGTAAATCCCTATCAATTACAGTCGATATTCCCTCATTCCATTTGTATGTGTCTTCTCTTTTGATTTTCATTATTGTTCAAAATATCCATTAATGTGGAAAGGACTTCACATTCATATATATATTCATATATCTTGAACTGCTATATATTATCCTTTTATCTTATAGTGTTAAAGTTATGTTATTTATCAATCTCTTGTGCTTATTATTTTTAAAAAAAGACATCTGATCTAATAGCAAATGATGGATAATGCAACATCACCACATAGCGGTATAATTAAGTAGTACTGCAAGAGGTTGGCTGGTTAATTGGTGTGTTTACTTTGAAAGATCAGTTAGCAACAGTATTAATCCATGCATGATCTCTACAAATAATTGTGTTCTCCTTCCTACTATTGTTAAGCATGCCACATGTAATTTTATGAACTTTGAAGCATAAACTGTTTGAAACCAAATTTGTGGATTAGCATATTTGCTGTAGTTAGTACAATAATGGCTTTAGTAATGAGGACATTAGCTGCCTTGTGTGAAGAAATAGGGAAGGTTTTACCCTGCTGTTTTTTATGTAAGGCTCAGCAACATGTTTGTAGTGCATCTAGTTTTTTTTTTTAATTACTTTCTTCACATACACATGCAAAAGGGAGTAATCACGTGCTAATTCGATAAATGTGAGAGCTTAAATAATATGATTTCTTTACGTGCTAATTCGCAAAAGGTCGAATACGAAAGGCAACGTGGGAAAAACCCCCAAATTTCCTCCCCATGCCTGATTTTTCCCTGACTTTTCACGATACACTTTGCCTCTCTTCTCCTCTGCAATTGGTCGTTGCTTACGCTGTGCAGCCAGCTGCTATTGCCTTCTGGCCTCCTCTCAATGCCGGTGAGTCTGTCTCAGCTTTCTCTTACGTTCGTGTCTCCATGTTTCTCTCTCATTCGTGCTCTCTCTCTCTCTCTATATATATATATATATAACTGTCACTCGGCCATTCCTATCTCTCTCTAGCCATTGAATCAAATTACACTGCTTTGCAAATTTCTTTATGGCTTAATTGAGGCTTTATTTTCGCTATATATATATATGTTGGAATCATGGCGTAGTTTGCCCCAAATTTGACCCAATTTACAGAGCTGTACGAAATAGAAAATTTTGTGAATCTGAAAACCCCCCCATTTCTCTTTTGTCTTTCTCATATGCAATGTAACACACCTAATGTGCACAGATACGGTCCTCCACAAATGAAGAAGGTTTTGGCTTGTATTCTCTGTGTAAATCCCTAGCAATTACGTTCCATATTTCCTCATTCCATTTGTTTGTGTCTTTTCTTTGATTTTCATTGTTCCAAATATCCATTAATGTGAAAAGGACTTCACATTCATATATATAGAGACACACACACGCGCGCGCGCACACACACACACACACACACATAAGAGGTTTCAGTTTCAACAGTTTTTGCTAGCATGGGGTTCAGCCATTGTGCATTCCCTCTGCATCCCCATTCCCTTTGCATGGTGTTCTCTTTTGTACTTTCATCATCATCATCATTGAGAGCTAGCCAGTCTTGAGATCCCTGGACATGGTTAAACATTAATGGATATTATACTACAACAATTAAATTTCTGTTGGATGTTACATAGGTGGGTTTTGTGCTGCTTCATGACCTCACAATCCATATAATTGGAAACTATAAATAATTGGTATGTGGTCTATATTCACAACAAAAATGCTAGTACCTGAATTTAAAAAAAGAAAACTCTGATGCATGAACCTACACATATAATTGGTGGAATTAGAGGCTTTTTTTGTGTATATATATATGTCGTTTATCATGATTCCGTTTGCCCCATGAACAGCAAAGCTTTTCCCTTTTAGGCACGGTGATGTTGATGCTAGTATATATTTTGTAATTTTCTCCCAGTTGACCAAACGACCCCTGATCCATTTGAGGACATCAACTTTAATCCTTAAAATATTATTTGATTTGTCAGCATTTTGGCAGTGCCCCTTGTTTATACTTTATTCATGTACTTGTGTGTTATTCAACCTCACAAATCAGGAACTGTAAGTCTCTAACCCAGCGAAGGAATTAGAACATATCTAAGTTTATAACTAATAGTTTGATCAATTTGTACATTAGGACATTGACCTATCAATTACTGGGTGGGTTCCTCTTCTGTACGGATCTTTGTCCTCTGTTGTGATAATAGAGTGATCTAAGGTTGTTGACTTTGAAAGCAAGTATGGATTAAGAATAATTTATATTAACAATAGTATGAAATTTCATCTATTTGTAGGCCTTGGTGAATGATCAATTATTGAACTGGGACCCAGGGAATAGAATTAGGCTGCGTTTGGATGTTGAACTGAGTTGAGTTGAGATGATAAAATATTGTTAGAATATTAATTTTTAATATTATTATTATTTTGAGATTTGAAAAAGTTGAATTGTTTATTATATTTTGTTTTGGAATTTGAAAAAGTTGTAATGATGAGTTGAGATAGGTTTAGTAACCAAACGAAGCCTTAAAGTCCAGATTTGGCAGAGTTTACCATATCTTGTTCACTCACAACATGTAAGTAGAGTATATCAATAATTAACCTTTTACAGCACTATTTATTTCTGTCTACAGAGGTCTAAGCCTCATGATAAGTCTCCTTTAAAAGTTTGACACTATGCTAATTTACATTGTATTGAGTTGATTATCATCCCTATATAGAGAGACATGTAGGAAACTCAGGTGAAATGTAATGGTTTGTTGGCTTAGTGTACAATTCGTGAACTGGGTGGGTGGCAGGTGTATCCAAACTTACTGTGGTTGGGCTGAAACGAACTTTGTGGATTAGCATATTTGCTATAGTTAGTAACTTAAATGTTCAAGTTGTGGTTTTGCTAATTCGACCTTTTAGATTGAACTTTGTAATTTCTGAGTCTTGGTCCACTGTATTTTTCTCATCAACTTCTGGTTTGTTAATTGGAATTTCATGGTCTATTTTTAATAATAGGGGAGGCTGGGTGGACTCCTGTTCAATGTGTTCATTCACGGTTTAGAACTTTAACTGCATCTACAAACAATGTGTTAGGGATCCCGGTCTTGTCCCTAAACATTAAGGTCCACGAGCTCGCCTTGGTGAGGACGATGACCGAGTGACCTTGCCAATTTGCCTTCAACTTCCGTAGCAATGGAGGGTTCCTAGGTTGATGAAGGTTTAGTGTTTGAGTGATGGAATGATGGAGATGATGATGCAATTGGGTGATCTAAGTGTTTAGTGGATGCAAAACAATGTGGAACAGCTAAGGCTTGTCCTTGAGTGTGGCACCAAGATGATGGAGGCTAGGGTTGATGGAGTGAAGTGAGGTTACAATTTCTGGTAGGAGGCAACTGGGGTTGCCGAGTTTGAGATGGTTGTCTAGGGTTTCGGGTGCAAGGCAACTAGGGCTGTTGAAATGGAGGTTGGGAGATGTTTTAGGAAAGATTCCTAAGTGGTAGGAATCTTCGAGGGATTCTGTTTGGACTTGTATAGAAAGTCAAGGATTGACTTGAGATATTTTAGGAAGGGAGAGATTTAAGGAATTGATGATGAATGGCAATTCCTTAAATCAAGGGATTGGATTTGGAAGAAGTCAAGGTTGCCAAAAAGGTAAAAGTTACCTTATATGGACTAAGGGGTTCGGCTAGGGTTATTGAAAGTTGGAAGAAGGAAAGAATTGTGGTGTAGCCGAATTTGGTAAGTGGAGGATTTCGGCTAGGGCTAAATGGAATGGATGAAGGGTAATTATGGAAGGGATCAATTATGGAAAGTAGGGCAAACACTAGTAGTCGAAATATAGTGTATGGGAGGATTGAATGAGGCAAATGGATGAATGAACACAATGCACAAAGAACGAACACTCAAGAACTTGAATGAACACAAAGATAAACCAATCAACTTTGATTCACGAATTGCACAAAGATGAAAGGAAACCTCATATATTGATAAATGAATCACACCTATTCACGGATTGCAAGGTGTAATTCTCTCTTAGGGGATTCACGAATTGCACCCCAAAGAGCCCAAATGCTAAGCACCGAAAATGATCTCAAGAACAAATAACCGTCCACAAAGGAGTTTGTCAAAAGATGTAAAAGAAATGTCTAAGGTTCCTATTTGAAATGTCTAAGGGTCCTATTTATAAGATTACAAAGTGGAAACCCCTAAAAGGTCACCTAGAAAATAATTAAATAAAAATAATTAAATAAACATAAAAGGAAAGCCATAACATTGGTTGCAAGGGCCAAGGTGGCCCGTGGCTTGCATTGGTGCATGGATGGGCTAAGATGGTTCATGGCCCTTGGTTGGGCTGGTCTGGTCCATGGCTGGTGGGCACGACATGGCTTGCTGATGGACATGGCATTGTGTCATGCAAGGGCCTGCTGGTGGGCATGGCATGGTGTCGTGCAAGGCCTGCTGATGGTCTTGGTAATGAGCCATGCGTGTGTGCTGCATGGCCTAGGCAAGTGGCCTGGGCGTTGCTCGGCATGGCCCAGGCTGATGGCCTGGGCGTTGGTGCTGCAATGCATGGGCTGGAGCCATGCGCTGGATGGCATGCCACTGGCCTTGCCTGCATGGCACGGGCTGGAGCCATGCATTGGAAGGCATGCTTGCTAAGGCATGCCACTAACCTTGCTGGCATGTTGTGAGTGCAGCATGGGTGCTGGGGCGTGAGTGCTGCGTGGCGCAGAGGCATGCACATGGGTCTGCGGCACATGGGCGTGCACAAGGCCATGCGGCGGCGCAGGGGCATGCGCATGGGCTTGCGCATGCCAGGCCGCTTTGGGCTGCGCATGGCCACTAGCCTTGTTGGGCCTGTGTCCAAGCATGCACATGGGTGTGTGCATGCTGGCCTGCATGCTGGGCGCCTCGTGCATGTAGGCTGGCCATGGGGCTGTCCTTGCATGTCGACGATTATAATACTTATTATTTCCATTTGGGAATATATTTTCCTATCAGATGGAGATTGACTTCAATAGGTTTTTCAATTTTTAATATGTTAGATGGACCGCTAATCTAAAGAAATCATTACATTGCATCATGCCTATCTGCTTGTCTGCCCTTGTATGCGTTGTGCTCAAAGATAGAACTATTAATACACAACTTGTTCTAATTTTTCTGAATCGATATGTTTGGAGCTCTTTAATGATTTAGAAACACTAGATAAGTACCCATTACAGCTTCTGAAATCTAGTGCTAGGAGTGGTGCTTTCTGGTGTGCTTTTGGGTCTAGAATCTTAGGTTCATAAAAGTTACAAGCTTTTGTGGTGTTCGGAGACCTAGAAGAGTTCATTAGTCCGAGGGGCTTAATTAAAGAAACCCATCCATGGTTGGTGCTTAATTTTCATTATATCGAACTGTGGGCTTTCTGGGGTTTGGAATTCACTAGAGTTGGATTCTGGATTGGGGGTTTTGGCATACTGCTACTGACAAGCTCACCCCAGAGCTTTATGTGCGTAGTTCTCATGGGCCGCCCCACCCATATAGTATTTTTATTGTGAAATCTCATGAATTGCGTGACTGACACAGGCCTACTCGTGCTCTACCTTCTTCGTCCTTGGTAAGGATGGTGATGAGGATCTCCAGAGCAAGGTGGTTTTCTTTCTTAAGAAGAGTATTCCACTAGCAGAATGGATCAAGATCTGATCTTGGCTCTAATCCTTTCAATTCAAGCACTTGGATGCTGATGGAGTTTATAGCTTTGGTGGTTCAAATAAGCATCATAACATTTACCATAGCCATTTCCAAGAAGGAGAAGCCTGTTTGGCCAATGAGAATATGGATTGTTGGTTATAATATTGGCTGTGTTCTTAGTCTGCTGCTACCAGCATCATCTCAATCATGGAGACGGTTTTGGCCTTTCTGATGTGGAACAACAGAGGGGCAGCGAAGAATCCAGGTACGCTAGCTTTACATACGGTTCGCCGAAGCCTTCTATGATTCATTTATACTTTTCTCTTAAACAAAATCATCAGTTTCCATGTGCTGTAATAGCGACAGCTCGTCTGTTGGGATCATTACAAAGATTTGTGAGCTAGTTATAAAACATCATGCAACTGTTATCGAGGATAAGTCTTTGATTTTGTTCTTCGGGTGGAATTATTGAGGAATTATGCAAACAACTTAGTAGTGATGAACCCTTAGTGATATGATTAAAAGCCTCAAGTTATAACAAATAATTCAAATCAATTCGATAATGGTTGGTGGTCACTATATTTTGTACTAGGCCATCTTAGAGTTTTAATTGTATTGGCAGCTATATTTAAATGATGAAAAAAACAAGATAAAAACTCATGAATTGCCTGCTTTTAATTTTTTTTATACACAAACAAGTTTCCATAAATTTAGTGGAACTGGTACAGAGAGTTTTTGACAACTCTAAGAGCTTTTCAAAGCCTTTTAATTGATTGCTGCAATGGATACATGATCTCACATCTAATGAACAAATGCCGAACTTCACTAGAATTGTTCTTTGCAATATAGTTTGTGATGGGTAATGTTTTGAGTATTTGACTCTTGATTTGGGTATTGAGAAACATTACATAATTAGAGGAGGTGGCTCCAATTATCTGTTATAGTCCTACATGAAATTCATCAAAAAGATAGAAAAATACTCAACTTGTTTGAGAAAATGAAAGCAGATTTTGAATTGTAAAATACATTAGTTATTGGATATGGCTTGGTTTTGGGTTGGATTTACCACATTTATGTAAATATTAATCCCCATTTGAAACCACAAATTTCATGGATTTTGTTAATATTTCTAAATATTGGTTAATTGCCTAATTTGCCAGACAAACCTAGCTAGCTACTACCTTACTAATTCAGAATAGAAATGTAATTACAAACCCACTTTGTCTTTTATCCTTATCTGCCACTTAGACAGAAGAGAATCTGTAGGCCCTAAATATTCCTAAATACAGAATCTCTAGGCCCTAAATATTCCTGCATAATGCCGATGATCCCCTCTTCCCCTTGACTAAAATTTCTCACTTTTAGGAAATTAAAAATCATGTTCATGAAAAAGAAATCTGCTTGATCTTCCTTTTAATTAGCAACATAGCCAATATATATCTTTTTCATGTCAGTCTCAAGCTAGATAGCTAGGGCCTGATTGCCAAAAATTAGCTTTTTATAGTAACTACGTACTATATATATATAGTTTTATTGTTTGCTGATAAACAAAGATACCACAAGAAAACATTAAGAAGCTCAAACATTGCTTGCATCACATTTTCCTGCAAGATATAATATTATAAATGGCGGTCCCTTGAAGCACTAATTTTTATTAACATGTAGAATCATGTCCCTGAAAGGAACTTCAAAAGTCCCTCAAAACCTTCATCAATGGTATCTAGCTAGCTAGGTAGCTTTTATTCCCTTAGTTTTAGCAATAATAACAAGAAAAAAAAGATAATTGTTACGCGTCGAACTCATGATAAAGAAAAGGGTACTGTTTTCTTGGCACAGTCCACACGCGGCATATATAGATCAAAGGCCCTAATGTCTGTCTTTAGGACAAGTGGGTACATTAAGAGATGCCCAACATAGGTTCTAGTCTCTCTAGTGTTGAGGCACCTAACTGAGTCTTGATGATGACCCTCCTACTTCTCAAGCACAACTGTTTTGTTATTTTCCCACTCAAAACTGGGAAAATTCAATTTATTGTCCAACTTCTTATTTGAACTTGTTTCTTTCTTCCCAACAGTACAGGCTGATCTTTTTGTGAGCAATCAGACAACAGAAAAAAATGCATGATTGGATAGCTGTTATATATTGTTAAACGCACCCTTCACAAGAAATCTACCTAATTCTGGAAGAGGTTTTGAATATAAGTGAGTCGTAAAAAAGTGGACTGGTTTTGTAACTTTCCAGACGGTTTACAAAATAACTTGCTAATCATCATCTAGATGGACTTACAAATATCTGATATATATGGTTGCAGCAAAATCAGATGGACTCCATCACTTGCTTGTGTTTAACATTGCAAAGACTAGAGAATAGGAGACGTTGTTAATGCCTTGACATCTCAACAACCATATATTTTTTTGTCTCACATAATAACAAAAAGATCAGAAGTGCAGATTACTCCAACAATCATACTAGAAAAATCCTACTTTCTTGATTTGCAAGCCCACGTCAAAGCCTTTTTTGAACATCTTAAACTCCACTTTCTCCATTTACACAGCATTAGTCATTTTTTTAAGGAGTCTATATATATATATATATTGGTTATCGCTAGCACTGATTGGAGGGTGATGAGGATTGCTGCCATTGCCATCAAAGATCAATTAGCTGACTCATCATATATATATATGAACAATACGGAAACAATAATAAGCGTACAAAATGTATACAAAGTACTACGACAGAAAGGCCAAAACTTGCTTTGAATCTTTAAGCAGTTGCTTCAATAGCCACTGAAGAGTTTGATCATCATGGGTGTTCATTAGAAAGTTAAAAAAATATGTTTATAATCCAACCAGTGTAAATTACCTTAATATGCTTGGGGGCACCTCCACCTCAAGCTGGTGTGCATTAGAAAACCAGCTTGCTAGGTGGAGGTGCCCCCAAGCTTATATGCACACATTCCATTTGACTCCTAACTAATGTGAGACCATAACATACCCCCACCCTTCAAGAGCAACGCTCATGTTGGTCGAGCACTATTGGAGGCTTTCACCAGGCAGGGCAACATGGTCCGTCCCACTAGATCCATAGCCGGCCACTTCGCAAGCCCAGCCCGTTAGGCTAGGCAGCATCGGAGCCCACAACTAGTTCTGAATCCATTTGTTATGTGTCCATATATGGCCCAAGGATTCACATCCTAGAAAACTGGCTTGCCAGGTGGAGGTGCCCCCAAGTTTATATGCACACATACCATTTGACTCTTAACCAATGTAGGACCATAACACCATAATTTCACTATATATGTTTACATTTCTTAGTATGCAGATTGTAATTAGACAGTTACACGTCTAGAAGCACAAAGTGTCTTCAATCTAGAACCCACCAGGAAGATTATTTTTTTCTTTCCCCTTTCATAAGATATGGAATTCTTGGCATGCTTCATACTTCTTCTTAGTCATTGAAAGAGGACTATAGACAGATGGACATTTTATATTGATTTTTTGTATTCTGGAATAAAACTGTAAGAGCATGACTTGATTGAAATTATGCAAAACAGAACACATGCAGCAAGTTTATCTCCTTTGCATACCAGGAATAAAATGTCCTCAATGTAGATGAAAGTGCACAACTTTATATATATGGATCTTCCTTTTATTTCTTTATTGTCCAAAGCTAATATTTGGTGATTTGAAGTCTACTGAGTGATTGATTTTGAGGAATTTGTTAAAATTTAAGATTGAAAAAATAAATCTGAAACTTGGGTGTAGGCATCACTCTACCTTCTTGCAGATCTTAATTGTTCTGTTTGATTTTGTTTACTTGGCTGACTCCTTAAAAATGTAATATTTTTCAGGGATGGCCACTCCATTTAATGACCCATTTTCACCACTCTCTTACAAAGTGGAGAAGAAGGTTGTAATAGCACCCCAACGCAACATTCTAATGTTGTGGTCCAAGCAAGCGCCATTGACAGTGAAAAGAGACCTACAAAAAAAACTCAAAGGGGTGCATCTTTCACTATCGAGGAGGATAAGCTCCTCGTCTTCAATATTAGCATCGATGCTATAAAGGGTACTGATAAAAAAATCCACTCAAATGTGAGACAGAATTTTAGATTTTTATCATGAATATAAAAAACCAAACACAGTGAACCATTCTGTAGGCTCTTTGATGAATCGGTGGTCCTCGATTTAGAAATGCACAAATAAGTTTTATGCATTTTTAGTACGGGTAGAATCATTGCACCTGAGTGGTGCAACAGAGCAAGACAGTATGTAGCATTTTCCTTCAATTATGCAATTATGTAGGGTTGATTTATGAACTAACAATATTCCTTCACCTTTGTAGATTGAGAAGGCAAAAATTATGTACAAAGAGATGGAGAATGCAAATTTCACAATGGAGAACTGTTAGTGTCTTACCAAAATGGTAGCAACACATTATGACCCTTGAAATGAGGAGAGCCATAAGATAAACTTCACAGTGAAGTTGCTATTGACATAGTGGAGGAGAACATGGAGGTTTTTGGTGAGAGACCTCAAGGCAAAAAAGATGAGAGAGAAAGGGAGAGGAAGCGGAAGTCTTGCGAAGGCTATGATACTGAGATCAACATGGCCTTAGCTCGCATAACCGAGAATAGACACACGTGCATGGTAGAGTAGAGAATAGCTGTGCTAAAGGCAGATCACGATAGATGTGCAGAATTTGAACTAAAGAAGAAGAAGTTCGAGGTGAAGATGATGACACTAGATCTTGCTAGCATGAATGTCATGCAACAAGAATATTTCCTTAATATTCAGCATGAAATTTTTGAGGCATCGAAGTCCCATTTCGGAAGTACATCTACATCTCCATCGACACCTTATGGAGGTGTGTAATTGGCTATTTTGGTAGATTATTATTATTATTTTTTTAGTAGCTGCCCCGCCACATGTGGGTTGGAGAAACATGTGGCTGGGTAGCAACTAAGGTGTCAGTTGTTTGTATTTTGTGGCTGGGGTCAACTGTGTTGGATTTGTGTTGGATAATGTTGTGCAGTAGTGGTTAAATATATGGTAGACACTGCAATTATATTTTTGGAGCAGTGTTAGTAGAAACTGCAACCATATGGTAGAAATTGTGTTGGTAGAAACTGCAATTATTTGTGTTGGGTTTGTGTTTTGTGTTTTGAGCACATGGTTCAGTAGTGGTAGAAACTGTGTTGGATTTGTGTTGGATTTGCGTGGTTATATATATGGGGGATGATGTTCTGACTTCTGGGCAAGAGGCTGTGATTATATATGGGAGCTGGTTGCTTTTCTTTGTCTTGTTCTTGTCAGGGTACTCTCTCAAGTCCAGTATGTATATTATATCGAGGGTGAGAGAATATACACACACTAGAAGGGTCTAACAAGTTGATTAATTCCACATATTGTTGTTTTAAGACAAAAAGTGTGGTGTGTGAAGGGTCTGATACATAATGTTGTTTCTTCCAGTCTACCAAGTAACTTTTTTATTTTATATCCTTTTTAAGTCACTATGTTAAAGGCTAAAAAGCCCCTGAACCCATGAGATCTTTTTGGGAGTTAGATAATCAGGTTTTTTTTATGTAGTGCACTATTCTTGTATATGGTGCCAAATAGGGTTTTTTTTTTTTAAATCATAATTCAAGTTTTTTTTTTAGCAGAGTCAGTAGCCACCCACATAGTAGCCCCGTCCCAAGTTTATTAATAAACCCTCACTTATGGTGGAGAAATACCGTGGTAACAGACGGACACTTGAGATTTACAAAAAATACCCCATGCATCAAACAAATTAAAATAAAATAAAAAACTCATCCTATACAAAGCTCAACAAGAAACCATCTAACTACATGCAACACTCAAAAGAAACTTCCTATCTTATAGACGGAAAACCAATCTTATCCAGTCGGATCATGTCCCTCACAACAGAAGCTAGAAAGTTCGTACTTGATCCATACGTCCTTGTGATCCCTGATTCCCCTTGACGAGCAAAGAAATCTGCAATTTTGTTACCTTCATAGTATTGAATTTGAAACGTAGAAGATATTTGTTGTAGTAGAAGATATTTGTTGTATTAGTTTAATGACATGCAATATGAGCTGTCTATGTATCCAAAATCAGAAAGTTGAGTATGATTCATAATTCCTGGAAGAGAAGGAGAATGAGAGAAAAATAACAAAGAAAGAGAGATTGAAGTGTATTTGCAAAATATTAAAAAAAATTAAAAATATTATTAAATTAAAAATATTATATTATTATTTTGATTTTAGGATGGTTAGTCCAACATAGATTAACCTCTCCAAAGGTTTTAAGGTTATGATGTTTAGTTATTTATATATTTTTAAGATATTAAAATTTTTAACCTTAGATTATGTTACACAGAACACAAGATTTCGTAGTTGGTAACAACAATACGTAAGTTAGCTTCTAATTTAGCATTGATAATATGACTTTTGACTAGGTGATAAATGCCATTACATGCAAAGTTTACTTCATTTATTGTATTCATGCAATATTACATGTCAAATAATATGAATAACTGTCATCATTCATGATGCATGATTACATGACATAAAACATTTATTTATGCACAAAACCTTTTTGAAAATATGTCATAAACCCAAGTTGGGATGAAGGATTTTCCTAGTGAAATTCTTCTATCCACTTTGGAGTGAATAGATATGGAGTGGAATCCCTTATGTTGATGAAGAGCAATCAACAACCTTGAATGAGATAGTAACAGTCTTGAATCCGTGCTTTTCATTATTCACACAGGCCTTTGCATTATTGAGTTGGGGCAACATTTATATATTTACCATTTAATATTATACTTATCGACACATATACGTTCATGTGATTAATGATGCTTGCTTTATCTCAAATTGCAGTTGAGCTTTATGGAACCTAGTGCTACTATGCCTTCGTTGGGGTTTGAATCAATCCCTGATGTGATTCATTTGAATAGCTCTCTTCCTACAACTAGTCCTCATGTTTGCCATTCTATCAAAAAACCTCGGGGTAGATCAGATGTATGGACGGGGATCCCAATGAGCATAAAGCTGCATGCAATTACTTTGGTAAGGTTTTATTATGTTATTCTAAAAAATAAGGTATTTCATCCTTGAAGTACCATAACGACACATGTAAGGCCTTTATTGCTGTTGGGATTAGAAGGGATAACCCCCAATAAAAAAAACAACTGGACTTAGGAAGGATGGGGTGGATGGTACAACTAGTAGTCCTAGTACTGGACTTGCAAAGTACAATGAACAGAAAATAAGGTTGGCGGTAGCCAAGATGATAATAGTGGATGAGCTACCATATAGATTT
This sequence comes from Juglans mandshurica, assembly GCA_022457165.1. Taxonomy (NCBI): domain Eukaryota; kingdom Viridiplantae; phylum Streptophyta; class Magnoliopsida; order Fagales; family Juglandaceae; genus Juglans; species Juglans mandshurica. The sequence goes on along the minus strand of CM039619.1, from coordinate 20,698,771 downwards.
GTTGAAAGACACAAATTTAAAGACTTTATGGCTGTAGTTGAGCCTAGATTTCCAATCTCCTCTCTCATTACTGTTATGCGAGATTGTATGAAGATGTACTTATCAGAAAAAAAGATAAGTTAAAGGATATATTCATGGCATCCAATTATAAGATTTGCATCACTACTGACATGTGGACATCAATGCAAAATCTTAACTATATGTGCATAACATCCAATTTTATTGATAATGATTGGATCTTGCATAAAAGAATTATAGGTTTTATGAAAGTTCGTGATCATAAAGGGAAAATAATAGGAAGAGAGATCGAGTCATCCGTACTTAGATGGGGCATAAAGAATATATTTACAATCACGGAAGACAATGCTTTCTCTAATATTACGACCATCGATTATTTGAGAAAAATTACTAAAGTTAGGGATAGTATGGTATTAGACAATGACTTCATGCACATAAGATGTGCACATATTTTGAATCTTATTTTCCATGATAGGTTGAAAGAAATTGATGGATCAATTGTGAAGATTCGAAATTTGGTGAAATATGTGAAGTCTTCCCCTGCAAGACTTGATTAGTTCAAGTCATGCATGAAGAGACAAAATATCTTGGGTGGTGCACTTATTTCCCTTGATGTTCTAACTAGGTGGAACTTAACATCCTGATATTGAGTCCAGCTCTCAAGTATTATGCAGTATTTGAGGTGATGCAAGATGATGACAATTAGTTTGGCCCATATTTACGTGAGGTTGGAGAAGGACCACAAACTTTAGATGATTTTGAAGATTTTTTACTATATCACCTTGCAGATTTCAGGCTGAACTTATGAAACTTCCAATTTTTTCATCAAAGAAATAGCTACATTCTATGACCATTTGAAAAGATTTTATGAGTGATGATATGTTGAAAACCATGTCAAATAGGATGTTGTTGAAATATGAAGTATTTGGGAATTTTAAGAAAGTAAACAAAATCTTATTTATTGTGGCTATGCTTGATTCGCGCTTCAAGTTGGAAGTTTTGGAGTTTTGGTTTACAGATTTTCTTGGCCATAAGCGAGCGTCTGGACTTGTTACAAGGTTAAGGAGGATGATTGAGAGGATGTATAAACAATTTCAAAATCCAATGTAGGTTCAAGTAAGGGCTGAGACTCAATGTAACACAACGTCCTATGATGATGAGGATGATCTTTATAGTAGGTATCGGCAGTATTAATCATCAAAGGGTGTTGTAGAGTTCAAATCAGAGTTTGATCGATATTTTTGGAGAGCCTTAAAGGATTGACGCCTAACTTTGATATTTTAATGTGGTGGAAGATGAATTCAACCAATTTTCCGATCCTTGCCAATATAGCTCGAGATGTGTTAGCTATTTCCATATCTACCGTTACTTTTGAGTCAACATTTAGCATTGAAGGTCGTGTCTTAGACTCATTCCGTAGCTCATTGGCCCCAACAACAATTGAAGCTCTTATTTGTGCACAAAACCGGTTGATGGCTCCCTCCATTAATTATGACTCCCAAGATGTAATGGAAGATGCTGAAAGCTACAAGTTAGAAATTGGTAAGATTCATATTTAAAGAATATTTTCGTATAGTCCTTTCAATTAATTATATTTTTAACATAATTTTTTTTTTCATGTAGAGATAACTTTGAAGAATATTTTGAATGAGGTTGATTGAAGATTACTTGAGTTTTCCCTACTTGAACTTACGGTGATTATGAAGTTCCTTATGGTGTTTTACAATTTTTTCAGATAAGTATAGATTTTTGCATCATATGAAAGGAGTAATCAACACTATTTCCACTGCAGGGTAGATATATAATCAACATTCAGGTTCAAACAAACATATATATCCTTCTCTGACAGATCCAAGTTTCCACTGCAGGGTAGAGTCATTAGATTGTTTATAATCAGTGTTCAACTGTAAAACTGATGTTCTCTTTTGAGTCATTAGATTCTTTATTGACGTGCTGAGAATTTCAGCACTTGGAAATTTGCTTATTCTGGGTTATAAATGTTTCAGCACATTGTGTTTTGTTTGTGCTTCAATTTGTAGGACTTGTGACACGGCTTATCCATCCCAGCCACTTGTGTATATCAAGCAGAAGAGAATAGGTTAGAATATTCAAGAGAATAGGTTAGAATATTCTGTCAATCAACGGTGGATTGTTTTGTTTGCTAATGAGCAATAGTTTTTTTGTTGTTGATCCAAAGTTTATGCACCTTCTAATTTACTCAAGAAAAAAAAAAAACCGAAGTCCTATTTTAGGTCTTGTGCTCTCCATTACCTTATGAATATCTATGGACTATCAAGTGTTGGATTGTCGTTTCCCTCAACTTTGGACTTTTAGATCAGTATTTTTAGTTTTTGTAATTGTCAATTCAAATCTTCCTAAATATATGTTTACCTTTTGAATGTTTTATTTATATGCACAATGTGTGACATGATCTAAAGGTATTGGTGATGCCTGCAATGTTGGCAAAGAGTATGCCACCTGAGTTGCTTCTTCCAATGGTTGCGCATGTGTTCCCATCATCCCTGACTACAACATCATATGATACTAGTGAATATATACCTTGTGTAGGACGTTCCCAATTTTGTATGCTTGCTGAAGTTTGCTATTTTTCTTCTCACTTGGAGTTGTGCTCTCTTTCTAATCCTCACACTGTTATATACAGAAACCACATTTTGTTATGTTAGGAAATCTATATTGCAAATTTGCACATTGTGCTCTCTTTTAAGTTTGAAGTCTGTTGACTGTATTGTTAACCATTGGAACATCATTTTGTTTTACTAATTGTACAGCTTTGACAAATGGTAAATTTTTAATTTTTAATGTGCACTTAGGCCTTGATGTTTGGAAAAAGTAGATGCTGGTATTTGAAGATTCTTGTTACCAGTTGCTTGCCCAAGAATATTGGTACACTGTTTGCACCAATTTTACAGCTCTCAAGGACATGGAAGAGTGTTTTGTTTTGTCCCTTTTGTCAATTGTTCATTGTTATATTGAGTAAGATCTAGCCTTGTAAGACTGTCAACATGTATGGCTTGCAACGAAAGCTCTTCCCATGAGAAAAATTCTTGCCTAAAGAATACATGTTCGAAGATATGCTTGGAATTGCAACACAATTCATGCAAAAAATAATTTGATAATAGTGATCAAACAAGATGGAATAGAGATTGGATCCAAATTTGGTTTCCATTTTTTGCATATAATGGAAACCAAATTTTTCTAGCACACTAACCTAATATAGATATATATATATATATATATATATATATATATATATTTCTTAAAAAAACGCAAAATCAGAATAGAGTTGGAGGGTCGAGTCTCCAACTCTCAATTCATATTTTTTTGTATAGAATGGTAATCATATTTTTCTAGTATTATGATGTGGAATTTATATCAACAATAAACAGATCGAAAAATTCACTTTTTTCGAGAGAAGTTTCTGGTTGGGTAATCGGTTAATGGAACTGGTTAGGAAGTGACCTCTTTGGAATCATATGTTTTCGTGCTAGGTTGGTATAGTGTGTTTTCAGGTCAGGTCGAGTGAATAGTATTAATAGTTTTTGCACTTAGAAAGTTAATTTTCCTCATGGTTGTTAATCTAATAAAATGAATTCTCTCTTTCTCTACCCTGTAGTGTTTATGTACATGCTAAAATTCAAAATTCTTCTTGGTCCTACTTCAAACTCTAGAAGACTCCAGCATCAATTTTATAACATCTCTTTGTGGCTAAACATTTATCTAAACTTAATAGCAAGCCCTTTATAACTAAACCCGGTATATGGTGACAACTCCGGTAACCAGTTAAGGTCGGGTACCCGTCCAGGTCAAAATCATACCACCCAAGTAGATATTTGGATTGCATATATAGACCTGAATGCAAATTCGGATGCAGCTGAATATCCGGATCTATATTTTGGTGATCACCCCAAATTTCTAATATTTCTTTGTGTATTTTATTAAACCAATGTGCATTTCGACAATGACTAGTTTTAATTGTCTTGGGATGTGCATGCACAATTAAGGAGCTCTAACACATGTTTCAACAATACATCTCAATTAAAAAACTAAAGTACAAAGATTATGAATAACATTGGTTATTATTGCCTAGCAGAACTAGGGGCTATAATATTGTTGTTAAGGATATGGTTGAGTGAGATTGTTCATGGCTAGGATAGACAAGAACAAGGATATGGAAAGTGTGAAGAACAAAAAATATCATACGTAGACTATCTGAAATGAAAAATATTGAATGAATCAAGTGATTTGATCATTTGTATTTACATCTATTTATACTAAAAATAGAAAATAACTAACTAATGTATATTGCCTATACTTTAGCCTTGGCCTTTCCTTCTTTGGATTTTAACTCCATGTTTTCTATATGAGATACTATACTCCAACACCCCCCCTCAAGATGAACATGAATATTGAGAATGTTCATCTTGCATAGAGTGTGATGAAAAGGCAATGAACCCAGTGACTTGGTGAGTATGTTTGCCAACTGTAGCCGAGAGGAAATGTAAAACAACTTGATAAGCTTCTCTTGCAATTTCTCTCGAACCAAGTGACATTCAATTTGTATATGCTTAGTTCTTTCATGCTGAACTGGGTTGGTGGCATTAGACATTGCTGATTTGCTATCTGTGTATAGAGCTGTGGGCTGTTGATGATCAATCTGCAAGGCATAGACCAACCACTGCATCTCAAGTTGTAGCTGCAAGAGCTCAATACTCAGCTTCAGCAGAGGATCTACTAATTGTGGCTTGCTTTTTGGACTTCCAAGAAATTAGGGAATTGCCCAAAAATATTGCAAAACCTGTAATGCTTCTCCTGGTGTTGAGGCAACCTGCCCAGTCACTGTTTGAGAAGGCTTTAAGCTGAAAATCTGAAGATGATGAGAAAAACAAACCCTGCCCTGGTGTAGCTTTCATATATCTGAGGACCCTCATTGCTGCTTTGTGATGGCTGACAATTGGTTTTGTTAGAAACTGACTTAACACTTGGACAGAATAGGCAAGATCTGGTTTGGTGATTGTCAAGTATAACAATCTACCAACCAGTCTCCTATATTCTGATGGATTTTCATAAAACTCTGGATCATCAGCAGTGAGTTTGAGATTTGACTCCATTGGAAAAGCAGCAGGCTTTGAGCCTAGGTTACCAGTGTCTTGTAATATGTCCAAGGCATATTTTCGTTGGTAAAGAGAAATGCCAGTTTTTTATCTTGCTATTTCTAGACCAAGAAAATATTTCAATGGTAAATTGACATGTAAGAACTTCTTCAAGAGCTGAATTTGCTACAAATCATCACTTACTAGCAGCACATCATCAACATAAACAAGTAATGCCATAAAAGAAGTTGTTGACCTTTTAATGAACAATGAGCAATCAGATTTACCTTGAGTGAAAACATAAGTGATAAGAGAGTTAGATAATTTCTCAAACCATTGTCTAGATGCATGTTTAAGGCCATAGAGACTTTTTAAAAGTCTACAAACTTTGTTGTTCTGATTAGGCAGTCCAGGAGGCAAGTCCATATAAACATCTTCATGTAATTCACCATGTAAAAAAGCATTATTTACATCTAATTGGTGAATGTGTCAATTTTTAATTGCAACAACAGCAAGTAGAAGTCGAATGGAAGTAATTTTGGCAACAGGTGAGAACGTATCAAAAAAATCTAAACTTTCTTGTTGAGTGTAATCTTTTGCCACTAATCTTGCTTTGTGTCTTTCTATGGTGCCATCATAATTGTATTTGATTCTGAATACCCATTACAACCAATTGTCTGCTTATTTTTAGGTAAAGTTACAAGCTCCCATGTTTTATTTAACTCCAAAGCATGTAATTCATTTTTCATAGCTTGTTGCCATTCTGGAAATTGGACAGCTTGTTTATATGTGTTGGGTTCCGATGAAGTTGTTATTGAGCAAGAAAAGCTCTGTGAGAAGATGATAATCTGCTAGCAGAAAGAAAAGGAGAAATAGGATAGAAGTTACCTTTGGTAGAACCATCATTAGAAGAAGTTGAATGGGCTGCATTTGAGGTAACTTGACTGCAATAGTAATCCTGCAGAAGAATAGATGGTTTTTGAATTCTAGTGAATTTTCTGAGTTGTGGTAGATTATTAGAAATAGTATTATTATGAGACATAGACATATCTTGGTCAGTGTATGAATGAAGGTTATCATCATGAGAAGTTGATGATATAGATTGATTAGGAAGAGCAGTAGGATTGGTGGAAAAATGATGGTTGTTTTCTGATGGTGGGAATAAGAATGTATGACTTTGTGGATTAGAAGATGTTTCTGTAAAAGGGAGAATATTTTCATGAAATGTGACATTTCTGGAAATAAACACTTTATTAGTGTTTAGATCCATGACTTTGTAACCCTTTACATCAGAGGGATATCCGAGGAATAAGCATTTGACAGCTCTAGGATCAAACTTATGTCTGTGATTTTGAAGTGTAGAGGCAAAACAAAGACAACCAAACACCTTTAAATGAGATAGTTTTGGTGTTTTGTTGAAAAACATTTCGTAAGGGGTTTTATTATTAAGAAGAGGGGTAGGTATTCTGTTGATTATATGAGTTGCTGTGAGAACACAGTCACTCCAAAAAGATAATGGAATATTCAATTGAAACATCAGTGCTCTAGCTGTACTAAGTAAATGTTGATGCTTTCTTTCAACTGTTCCATTTTGCTGTGTGGTTTCTACACAGCTTTTTTGATGTAAAATCCCATTTTTACTATAAAAATCTATGAGAAAAAATTCAAGTCCATTATTTGACCTTATGGTTTTGACATCAACATTAAATTGAGTTTTTGTCATTATACAAAAGGTTTTTAACAGAAATGGAACTTCAGATTTAGCTTTAAGCATATGTAAACCCAAGTACATCGTGAGAAATCATAAATAATTGTCAAGAAATATTTATAACCTGAATAAGAAATAGTAGCAAATGGGCCCCATATGTCATAGTGCACAAAATAAAAAATTTTATTAGATTTTGTATGTGATACAGAAAAAGGTAATCTTCTTTGCTTTGCCAAAGGACATATATCACATATATGTTGACAATCCATAGAGATAGAAGAGTCTTAAGTGTTTGAGGGAAGAAAGTCTAGAAAGAGATACATGCCTAATCTATAGTGCCAAAGGTCTAAGGGTTTTTGAGAAACAATAGAAAATTGAATTGAATTGGACTTAGAAATTGTGCAGGAAGGTATAAAATGATATAGTCCTTGTTTCTCAAATGCAATCCCAATCATCCTTCTCTTTGATTGGTCCTGCAAAAGACAATGAGTTTCAAAGAAAGACAAAGAAAGATTAGACTATTGTGTTAGCTTAGAAACTAGATAAAAGATTAAAAGGGAATGAGGGTACACACAAGACATTTTGCAGGAAAATATTATTAGAAATGAAAATTGTACCAATGTGTGTGGCTGGTATAATCTGTCCATTAGGTAGGTTTATAGATATATTGATTGGTTTAGGAGGAGAACAATAGAAATGTGGTGAACATATCATGTGATCTGTTGCACCAGTGTCTAATATCCAAGAGTTATCTGGTATAGCAGAAACATAATTGCAAGAAAATTTACCAGAAAACTGAGCAGAAGTAACAAGGTTACAAGCTAAGGAATTCTCGACATTTGAAGAAGACTGAGAATGTTGTGAAGAATTTGCAAGAGCTAAAAGCTTATTAAATTCTTCAGAGGTTAAAGAAACCATGTGAGACTCATCCTTATTTTGATCACAGATTTCATTAGTTGAAATGATAGCATGAGCAGCAGAATAGTTTCTCTTTCCTTTTGGTCCAGTCCAGCCAGGAGGATATCCATGAAGTTGGAAGCATTTGTCAATAGTGTGTCCATTATACCCACAATGTGTACAACGGAGTGAAAATTTCTTGGCCTTTTCTTTTGAAAACTTGTATTGATTTGTTGCTGGAGTGGGAAACTGCTTTACCATTAATGCATGAGTTTCAGCTGAGACTAAGTTGGTCAGTTGCCTTTGGCTCTCTTCTTGAAGTAGTAAAGAGAAAACCTTTGCCATAGTTGGTAATGGTATGGAAAGAAGCAATTGATTTCTAATAGATGCATAAGATTCATTTAAACCAATAAGGAATTTCAAATCATAATCTGTTTGCTGCCTTTGTAACAGAAAAGGAAAGATGTCACATGTACAACTTGACATTTTTCCACAAGTGCAAGTTGGGAAAGGACGAAAATTAACATATTCATCCCATAATGCTTTGAAGATACTAAAATACTCAGTAATGGATGAAGAACCTTGGTTTATAGAACTCAAAGATTTTTCAAGATGGAAAACTCTTGGTCCATCACTTCTGAGGTGTTGTGTCTTCAATTCATTCCAAAGATCAAGAGCTAAATTAACATATAACAAGCTATTTCGAATATCTTTGGAAATTGAGTTTATCAACCAAGAAAGTACCAAATTATTGGCCCTCATCCATGCTGTGTAAGGAACTGACTGAGAAATCTTTGGAGGTCGAATGGAGCCATCAATGAATGCTACTTTATTCTTGACAGATAAAGCAATGGTGATCGAGTGGCTCCATGCAACATAGTTATCACCATTGAAAATTTCTGAGACAAGAAGGGCACCAGGGTTTATCACTTGGATGCAAATAATATGGACTTGATGAATTTTCTGATGGATTGTTTTGTGGAATGGGAGGTCTTTGGCAGTTTGATGGATTAGTTTGTGGTACTGAGTTGACAAAGTCTGTGGAGCTGATAGAGGCCATTCCAAGAAAAGCAAGAAGAGCATAAAATCAAAAGAATCAAAAGAAGAATCACTACAAAATAAAATCAATGTAGTGCAGAAAAACTTGAGGAAGTAACAAGAAAGAATCAATTTCCAGTAGAGAAGAAGAGTTGCGGAATTTTACTAATCTGTTACCATGTCAAGAGTCTCATAAACTGGAAAATGGAAAGTGTGAAGAACAAAAAATATCATACATAGACTATCTGAAATGAAAAATATTGAATGAATCAAGTGATTTGATAATTTGTATTTACATCTATTTATACTAAAAATAGAAAATAGCTAACTAATCCATATTGTCTACTTTAGCCTTCTAACTAATGTATATTGTCTACTTTAGTCTTGGCCTTTCCTTCTTTGGATTTTAACTCCATGTTTTCTATATGGGATGCTATACTCCAACAATGTTCGATAGTATTTTCGTTGCGACGGTGATTGGAAGCAAGAATGACACTGCATTGAGTGAGAGACAAATCACATAACATTACAATATTCATTTGCATGTTCAGTGTATGCCAACAATTAACCTTGGATAAGTCAATTATGAAGGAGACTTTGAAACAGTCCAAAAAGCTATCAAGAGCCAAGAACCTACAAAAATTGGACCTTAGATCCAATCATCCAGATATATGGCAACTCCTACACATCTATACAGACTGGAGTGCTACAACTGTTCAAATACTTGTCCGTACGAGTTGGCAATACAGGTTGCTACGTACTCAGAGAAAGCACTCCATTTTTCAACACTTTTTCTTCACAACAAAAACAACAATAAAAAAGAAGACTACACTGGATGAAACCCATCGATCTATTTACTCTATACACTTCGAGAGCAGAAAAATGTAATGGGAATTAAAAATGAATTTTTGGTGTAATAACATGGAAGGGGAAATTGCACAATTCGTAATAAGGTGCTTGACTTGCCAATGTGTGGCGCTTTATTTCTCGATAAAGAATCTTGTGAGTATTCATAGTCACTTCCCAAATAATATTAGACGGCATCATATGTTCATTGCTTACGTCTGGGTACGACAAATTGAACATGATTTGTCGCTTGACTAAATAATACATCTCCAAAATAATACAACGACTACTAACAGTAATAGGCCCCTGTTCCTATTACTAGGGCAGGGTCGGTCCTTCCTCCTCGGGAATCTCTTTTGGGGCTACACCTACATCAAATTCTATGGTTCTGATAAACAAAACCATAAGTAGGTTAAACAATTATGACAAAACAGCTAATGAGAGACAATGCAAGTGAAGATTTAATGCACACTTTTATGTAGTTTCGACAATGCTAATGAGAGACGTTTTTACCCTTGTTCCTAAAAACCACTCTGCTAGGGTTCATTGTGATCGCAGGGCTTAGTTGATGATGCTGCTTCGGTGAGGCTGCATGGCAGCCGTTGATGGCCACATTTCTGGTCGTTAGTCCTTTGCCGAAATGGCTGCTACGACTCCACAGCCCCTACCTGATATACATGTTGCCTCTCGTGTGCCGAAAGTCATGGATGGAGAAATATTTTTCCAGTTTTCGAAAGAGTAAATCAATCGTTTAGCTGAACCATTCCGTTTCTCCATCATGCTCAAGTTCCTTTGGCAAAGACCCTCCCTGGATGCTATCCGTGCATTTATCCACAGCTGTTGGGGTCTGTCCTCTACCCCGATGGTTTCTTCCATGAAACTTCCCCGTAATGTTTTTGTAAGGATGAACACGGAGGCTGATTTTATGAAAGCTCTATCCCGTGAGTCATGCAAAGTGAATGGAGTGGCTTACCGTGCGTTTCACTGGTCTCCAGACTTTAACGAAGAGCATGAACCTTCTAATGTCCCTGTGTGGATCTTACTCCCTGGGTTACCGCCTAACTTCTACTAAGAATCATTCTTAAGAATTTTCTCTGCACCTATTGGACGGTTTATACGCAGGGACAATCCCACTCGTTGTGCGACTCGGACGGATGGGGCTAGAATATGTTTGGAGATGGATGTGGCCAAAGAACCCATTCCTTATTTCTGGATAGGCACTCCTGGATTGCCAACTAGCCAGAAACAGGAAATCCTATATGAAACGCTACCTGCGTATTGTGGAAAGTGTAGTGCAGGGACATAATGCAAAGACCTGTCGCGTGGGGAAAATCATGCATGGTGAGAAAAATCGTGGCAGTAAGAAAGAAGCGCCAATTTCTGGTGGAAATACAAATGGGAACATGTAGGATGATGAGACGTCAAAACCTGCAGTCCCTGAGAACGAGGATGGTGAGGTTGATGAACCGCAGGATGTCATTACTGGAAAATGGACTACCAAGGAGTTAATGTTCTCTGTTCAAGCGCTTAATGTTACAGAAGCATAAATAATAGTTGAGAATGCAGATGGAGTGCTTGCGCCCAGTGATATTACGGACAGGGGGGAGCTCGCGCCAAGTGCGGATGCAGGTAATATTTTAACTCCAATTTTTTCTTTTAGTTTCCCGGAGCCCAACCCTCTGATATTGGAGGAATCTACTCGGGAAACTGACCTCTGTTTGGAAGATATTACTATGAATGAGAATCAGGAACCCATGTTAGATGATGTAGTTTATGAGCTTGATCCTGAGATTCCCCCGCAAATTCTACCACAGGACAAAAATTATCACTCAGACGCTGAAGGAAAAACTAATAAAAAAAAATATCAGAAAAAGAAATTTGAGAAAGTGAGAAGTTCTCTTCGGGTCCTTACCCGTTCCTCTACTTTGCCTTTATGAGTGACTCCATCATTTTTTGGAATGTTCGAGGCATTGGCACTTCTCGATGTCGTTTAAAAATTTTAGTTTGTAAGTTCAAGCCTAAGATTGTAGCGGTTTTGGAACCGTTCTAGACTCAAGATAAAGCTCTTCGGCTGATGAACTTTTTACATTTTGATTCGTTTATATCTAATGTAGATGATGGTGGTAAAATTTGGATTTTTTGGGATAATGTTCTTGATGTACAAGTGGTGCAGACAAGCTTGCAGTTTATTTCTCTTCATGTGAATATAGGGTCTTATCAGTTCTTGTGTAATATTATTTATGCTAAGTGCAGCATGTATGAGAGGAAAAGATTGTGGGAGGAACTCAGTTCTCAGTCTATGGGTTCGAAACCTTGTTTATTTGCTGGTGACTTTAATATTATTCGTAATAATTCAGAGAGAAGGGGTGGTTGTCCCCGTCCCAATGCCGCTATGGAGGATTTCAATGTGGGCAGTCGGGTCTTGCTCGGTTTTGGGCAAATTAGATCGGGTATTCATGGATGTTCCTTTGCTCTCTTCTTTCCCGAATGCTATTTGTTCCTATCTTCCGCGCACTACATCTGATCACTCTCCGATGGTTATTGAATTTAAGATGGATCCTTTCTCTTATGGCCCCTCGCCTTTTCATTTTCAACAAATGTGGGTGGACCATCCGTAGTTTTTAACGTGTGTTCGTCAGGTGTGGTCTGAGACTGTTGTTGGTCATGGACTCACTAAATTGGCAATCAAGTTGAAAAATACTAAGGTGGCTTTGCGGGAATGGGATAAACATATTTTCGCCGTACCACTATGCATATTACTTCTCTTGAGAGTCACATTGAAGAGCTTGAAAATAGATTACATCTAAGCTGGGATGAATCAACGGAGAGGGACCTTCTTATCTCGTCTTCAGAACTAGATATTTGGCTTCGTCGTGAAGATACAAGATTGGCTCATATTTCTAAGTTAAAATGGCAGATGGAAGGTGATCGGAATACGAATTTTTTCCATGTTTGCCTTGCCAATAAATGGCGTAAAAGAGTGGTGGAAATGAGGTGTTCGAATGGGATGGTCTTCAATTCGCCGGAGAGTCTTCATCAAGGGGCAGTGGACTTCTTTTCTAATTTTCTGCAAGGCATGCCGAATAGACTATTACCTGATTTGTCAACACTTATTTCTCCTGTTATTTCAGATTCTGATAGTTCTCTTATGTGCTCAGTTCCTACAATGAATGAGGTTTTCTCAGCTCTTTCTTCTATCCCGTCTAATAGTGCTCCGGGACCTGATCGATTTGGTTCGGGTTTTTTCAAAAGTTGCTGGGAGGTAGTGAAAGAGGATGTCTTGGAAGCCATATCTGAATTTTTTGTGTCTAAACAGCTCCCAAGATTTTTTACAGCCTCTTTTCTTGTCTTAATCCCAAAGGTTGATAATCCATCTGGGTTTGATAAGTTCAGGCCTATCAGTCTCTACTCGGTGTTTTATAAAATATGTTCCAAGATCATTGTTAATCACTCCTCTCACGAATAATATCTTGGGAACAAGACGCTTTCATGTCGGGAAGAAGTATCTTTGAGAATATTAGCATTACGTAGGAAATGGTTCATTCTATTAATAAGAAGGCCCATGGTGGTAATATCATGATTAAACTGGATATGGCTAAGGTTTATGATTGAGTGGACTGGTCTTTTCTTATAAAGGTTTTTCACTGTTTTGGCTTCTCTTCTAATTTTTGTGATCTTATCAGAACTTGTATTTCGACTCCATGGTATTCTATTATGATGAATGGTACTACTAAAAGCTTTTTTCAAGGGGGCCATGGCTTACGTCAGGGCGACCCCCTCTCTCCCTATCTATTTATTATTATCCAAGAAATTCTCTCTCGACTCATCAAGCAAAGTGTGGAGGCTCGAAAGTTTGGTCAATTCTCGCAGGCCCGAGGTACGCCTATAATTTCTCATCTTATATATGCTGATGATGTGGTGCTTTTTTCTAATGGTAGCTCTAAAGCCATCAGAGAAATTTTAGCTGTGCTCCATAAATATGCAAGCTGGTCGGGCCAATGCATTAACCATTCTAAATCTTCCATTTATTGCTCTCAAAAAATTTCCTCAACTCGTAAGAGTCTATTATTAAGAATGACTGGATTTTCAGAAGGATCTTTCCCTTTCAAATATCTTGGTGTGCCTATTATCTTGGGTCGACTCAAACAGGTGTATTTGGAAGATATGGTGTCTAAAGTCCAAAAGAAAATATCAGGTTGGAAAATGAAAATTCTTTCGGCTGGTGGTAGACTTATTTTATTGAGGCATGTTCTTTCTAGTATGGCTCTCCATCTATTTGCAGTTCTACAGGTTCCGCAAGCCACTATCAAAACTCTTCATCGTATGATGAGTACTTTTTTCTGGGGGGAGGTAAATGGTAAGAGTAAGAAAAAATGGGTGGCATGGAATTCTTGCTGCCGTCCCATGGAAGAAGGCGGCTTGGCATTAAGAAATCTTGATGATATGCAACAAGCCCTTCACACTCGTTTTGCTTGCAATCTCATTTAAGGTAATTCTTTATGGGCCAATTTTTTTAAGGGTAAATATATGGGTATTAAGCCTTGGACTCTAGTTGACCCAACTAAGGGTACTAGGTTTTGGAAAATGATTGCTATAACTCTTCCTTTGGTTTTGGATAACACTAAATGGCATCTAAAATAAGGAAATATTTTCTTCTGGTATGATAAATGGCGGGAGAGAGGTCCTTTAGCTAATGAGATGCCTATTGTGGGTAATTCTCTCCTTAAAGTTAAGGACTGCAAATTATCTAATAATTGGGATGTGGATTTTATTCTCCAGTTAGTGGGCCCGAATAATCTAGACGGTATCTTAGAGGACATTTGTAAATCTAAACCAGGGTTGGACGTGGTGATATGGACAAAAAATGATAATGGATTGTTTTCTACCAAGTCGGCTTGGGATTGTGTTCGTATTAGAGGTGGCACTCTTGAAGGGCATTCTTGGATGTGGCATAAAAGTCTTCCTCTGAAGATGTCCATCAATATGTGGAAAGCCTGGTATATGGCCCTGAGCGTGGATCATCATCTTCGCCGCATTGGCATTCCTATTACTTCTCGTTGTGACTGTTGTGCTAATGGTCATTATAAAGACCAAAATCATGTTTTGTTTGCAGGTGAAATTGCTAGCACTATTTGGCATCATTTTGGGGCTAATCTTGGCATTCTGAACGGTTATAATTGGAAAGATACGGTGCAGACTTGGTTTCGCTATGCAAAATTATCATCTCAAATTGACATTATTGTGGGTTTTCTTCCGGTGGTTTTTACTTGGCAACTCTGGCGGAGGGGTTGTCTGGCGCGTATGGAGGGATGCTTTGAAACTACCTCTGACATCATTCATTTTGTTTGTTGGTGGATTAGCCTTATTTGTCGTGATATGCATGCTAGTGCTCACATCTCTGGTTTTAATTTGCAGGTACTTGAGAGTTTGCAGGTCCAGCCTAGTTTCCCTCCCATTCAGCATTGCAAAGCTATTAAATGGCAAAGGCCTCCGGCGGGTTGGGTTAAATTGAATATAGATAGTAGTAGTTTGGGTAATCCGGGAGCCTATGGCGTAGGTGAGATTATTAGAAATGATCATGGTAAGTTAATTCATGTTTTTTCTGCGTTCACTGGTATAGGTTCTAATAATCAGGCAGAGCTTTTAGCCCTACTTCATGGACTCCAGGTTTGTAGGTCTTTATCCCTCAATTATGTAGAAATTGAACTTGATTCTATGACTGTTATTTCTTGGTGGAGAAGTAAAAGATGTGGGGTTTGGTATTTGGAGGATTTTTGGGAAGAAGTTCTTGATATTATGAGTCATGACTTGTTCAATTCACCATGTTTTTCGAGAGGGAAATCAAGTTGTAGATTGGTTAGCCAAGCATGGGGCTTCTGGTAGTGATTCAGTTTTTTTCCACTTGATGGAGACTCCTCGAGTTTTGCATGACCTTATTCGCATGGACTACTCCGGGATGCCTTCGCTTCATATTATGTAGTCTCGTTTGTCTTTTGCTTGTGGTTTTGTCGATTTTGTTTTTTATTTTATCTGGTTTGGTTTCTTTTGGCATGCTAGGTTTAGTTTGTACCCCAGATGCTTGTTTTGTAACCACGATTTTCCTCTGCCACAAGTGAGGGTTATTAATAAAATTGGGGAGGGGTCACTATTGAACAGGTGACCCTAACTTAAAAAGAAAAAGAAAACAAAAGAACCACCCTCTATATGAAACACAAGTATATAAGCATGACAAGTAATCACCCAATCACCCTCTGAGGAATCACCTTCTGTGCAAATTTCAAGTATACATAACTATCACCTAGGCGAGGAACCATCCTTTAATCCAACAAGTGAAACTCATCATATAAAAATCCAGTAGGAATCACTCCACCGTTGGACTTGGGGAATCACTCAACACATCCAACATACGAGCTGATTCATTAGTTTCAAACCATCCATCACGGGGACTCACTCAACCCAGTCAAACACACTGAAACACACATGATCAACCCAAGGAATCTCTCTACCCGATCAATCTACTCGGAGACACCACACATGATACACTCGAGAATCTCTCTACCTGTCTATCAAGTGAGGCCAACACGAAAGCGTTCCAACCCAATCATCACAAGGACTTTCTCTATCTGTATGAAAATCATGACAACGTATCGTAGGAATGACGTTGGGAATCCACTACCCGTCTATGATGATTGACACACGGTAAGACTCACGCACCCAGAAATCACAAACACGATCAATCCAAATCATTCAAACTCATCATCTCAAAATCACAATGTAAAGCTAACAGCCTCTTTAGCCCTTCGTTTTTACATTTGCATGGTTAGTGTTGTTTCTCACTTGACTGGTTCTAGGTTAAAAGTCTTTCATTCACCTCGAGCTGAGAAGTGTCATTGAGGCTTTCTATATAGTTTCCCTTGCCATTTTGGACTAACTGCACTTTGCTAGCCTCGCTGCCTCATCTTCCACCTTACTATGGAAAGGCTCTCTTCTTTGCCATCCCTTTGTCCTCAGAAGGTGGTTTCTCCCATTGTGTTACCACAGTTCTCACTCAATGAGTCAAAGCAGAACACTAGAAATTAGCAAAACTTTTGCAATAGTTAAAAATCCCAAAATGGAAGTGGGAACGAATTACCATAGATTTTATAATGGGATTGCCTAGGGTGCCAACTGGACAAGACGTTGTTTGGATAGTGGTAGATCGATTAACCAAATCAATTCATTTCCTACAAATTAAAGCTAAAATTTCAATAGACTAGATGGCGAAAAAATATATCCAAGAAATTATTCATCTACATGGAGTCTCGACATCCATAGCATCCGACAAAGATCCTCGTTTCACGTCAAGATTTTGGAGAAGCTTGCAGGAGGCTTTGGGACCGGATTGGGTTTAGTACAACAATCCACCTACATATGGACGACTAATCAAAATGAACAATCCAAATACTAAAAGATATGTTGAGAGCTTGCTTCTTTGATCTAGAAAGGAATTGGATTAGTTGCATACCGTTAGTAGAATCTACCTAAAATAACAGTTTCCATTCCAATATAGGCATGGATCCACATGCGACTTTGTATGGGAAAAGATGTCGCACACCTCTTTATTCGGATGAAGTAGGTGAGGTGATGTATTCTAGGACCATAAATCATCCAATAAATCAGTGAGAAGGTCCAACAGATTAAAGAGCGATTGAGGGCAACCTAGGCCTGCCAGAAAAGCAATGATGATAATAGATGTTGAGACCTAGAAGTTAACACTGGAGAAATGATATTTGTCAAGATAGCACCAATGCAAGGTGTGATTTAGAGTAAATGGAAAGCTAAGCCCAAAGATCATAGGCCATTATGGACTCCGGAAAGTTGGGACATTAGCCTACTGAATAGCCTTAGCCCCAAATCTATCTGGAGTCCATAATCTGTTCCACGTATCCATGTTGAGAAAACATGTCCACGACCCCACATATGTTATTAAGTACAAACGATTGGAAATTCGAGAAAATTTAGCCTACAAAGAAATTTCGATGAAAATACTAGATAGATTCTAAGGAGCAATAACTGAGAAATAGAAAGATTTCGTTAGTCAAAGTCATGTGGAGAAATCAAACAATTAAAAAAGCATCATGGGAATTAGAAAGCGTAATACGGAAGAATTATCCACATTTATTTGAACAACCAGGTAATGCCATCATCACCATCAAGATTGTTATCCTCATTTTTGCTATATGATTTTGTGCTGAAATTTGTCTTTTTAATCTATTTTATTGTATGAAAATAAGTAAGTTTTACTTGAAATTTATCTTATTATATATATATATATATATATATATATATATATATATATATATATATATAGGTGACCAGAGTGCCGCCCAACCCATACATAAAATTTATAGCCCTAAAACCTACTTGGGGGGACTAAGCGTGCAGGTTACAAGATATTGTGAACAATAAAATAAATATGAAATCTAGATAGAGATGAGCCTGTTGATAAATGTTGTAGCCATTGATATCTTCATGTGATTATAACTCATTGCATGTTCGTTTATTCATTATTATGTATTACTTAATATCTTCTTTGTTATCTTTTTTATTATAATCTGCTTGCTTGTTCACACCATTGGCACTGGATCATCCACTTAAGGAATTTTCGAACTCACCTATCCCCATTTTTTTTATAGATGCATTTTAAAGTAAAACCAAGACCAAGAATCTTTCAAGTGTGGCAGTCACATTCATTGTAGATAATCATATCCAAATGCTCAACGAAAGTTTGAGAGTCTTTTCCTTGACAAATCGTAACACTCCGGTTAAAATCAACTCTAGTAGCCATGACCTTAGCTAAGTAGAACTTGGGATATTTGAGAGAGAACATTTTTGAAGCTTGAGTTGGCAAAAGAGCTTATACTTTGGGTTTAGTAAAATTATTAGAATATTTTTAGTGCTTTATTAGTTTTTAGGAAATGAGCCAAGAGAACAATGAGAGAATGACACATGGCATATTGGAGGTTTGCCACATTAATGGGCTAAGTGATTTGGTTAATTACTAGATGGATTTGGAAAAGGCCAAAGAGGGGTTTAATAAAGCCCTCAACTTTCTAAGATGAGGTGAGCTATGAATAGACACTAAGACCTTAGGCCCAACTTGGGAGACATAAGATTTGAAGCCCAACTTGATGAACACAAGACATTAGGCCCAACTCAATAGATATAAGACTATTGGACCCAACTTAGCAAGATTCAAGGCTTTAGGCCCAAATTTAGAGAAGACCCAAAGTTAGGACCCAACCTAGTGGACAATTAAAGCCAAGGAAAGGCCCAATAAATCTGGACATGAGGCCCATGGAAAGTCCACTTATACCATACCATAGGTTTTCATCTTACCCATGCCCTAACCACACGCCCCTAGGGTTCCCCTTCAACCTTGGTTAAGTTTTTAACTTGAGTTAAGATCACTATTCATCTCACCCATGAATAGTAACTCAAACATCATGATTTTCATAGTTTTCTTAAAACCATTTTCTTCATGATTTAAGATATGAAATTCTTGTATTTTACACTTGTTTTGCATCACTCTTAGGCAACCTTTTAAGGTTAGAATTAACCCAACCCATGTCTCATAAACCACAATGCCAACTAAACCCACCAATCGGCACACTTGAAGCAAACCAAGTGATCCTTCATTAAACCACCCAAAACCAACGCCCCCTTCAACCAAATTTCAAGACGATTTCTACCCCTTTAATTCTCATGGTGTCACCTAAGAATCAGACCTAGCAAGTGTACAAAACAGTTCCAAAAAATAAAACCAAAACACCAACTATTCACCTAGGAACTTAAGGAATGAACTCAACCAATTGCACCTCCATCATCAAGGAATTTCTGCACTTACTTACCTCACCTCCACACGCCACCACCTTTGTCATTTAGCTCCTAGGAAATGATTCAAACACTCAAGTGAAAGCTTGTCCAATTGGCACAAAGAGAAGCACACTTGAACCACTCGGCTGAAACCACCACCCACTTCATCCCTTTCATTTTCTACTCAAGCATGATCACATGGCAGCCATTCATGCCTCTTTTCTTCAATTGAAAAAGCTTTCAAATGGTGGTAATAATGCTCCCAAATTAGACCAAGAAGAAGAGACAAGAAGGGAATAAAAACTAGACAGTTTTTTATTCAAAACTGTCAGCCTCAATTGTGTATTCTCATTTGGATTTTGTCCCAAATTTCTAAAGCAAGCCAGCCCCTGCAACTTTGGTTTTCTTCTAACTCTTTTCTATGGTTTAATCATTAATCTTATGACACTATTCATCTTACCTAGCCATGACACCATTAGATTTTTGCACTCAACACTCCACCTCCCACCTCCACCATTCAACTCCCTCTTTCTTCAGCAATTGTTGTGTACCCCTCTCCCCTCCATGAAGTCCTATAAATACCCCATTCACCCCTCACTTCCTCACACACCTCCCTCAAGCATTACCTTAGAATTCTTGAGAGCAAAGTACTCCTAGTGTGAGAGAAGGGTGAAACCGAGTGACTAGTGTGAGATTCTTGGAGTGAGTTGTTCTTGAGAGCCTTCAAATCCACGATTTGGGTAAGCAATCTTACTCTGTCTTTTGTTGGGATGTCAGGCTTTGAATCATGGCATGAGAATGTAGATTGGATTGAGTTATATAAGGTTTAACTTGAGGACATGCATTTCGGTTCAAATTTGAAGTTGTGCATGAATAAATTGTTTTGGGATGAAATTTTAGCCATGACATATTTTGATGTGATCTTATATGTTTTACTAATTTCTGGAAAGATTTACTGAAGGTTTAAATTTGAGAAAAGTAACATGTCATGATAAGTATATAAATCAATATCTTGTGTTGTTCATCTAGCATATTTTGGGTTACACTTGGTTGAAGTTTATCTTGAGGAATCTTGGCTAAGTTTCCAAAGCATGAGTATTAGATTTGTAGAAATGCTTCATTATCAAGATAAGAGTAAGAATGCATGATTCATTTAGATTTTTAAACTTATATTGACAAATAGGGGTGTAAATTCAAACCAGAAAACCGGTCCGGATCGGACCGGTTTTACCGGTTTTGAACCGGTCCGGTCCGGGACCGGTTCTTAGAATGTGAAAACCTGTCGGTTCCGGTCTGGTTCCGATTCCAGTTTTAGGATTTTTCGGACCGGACCGGTTGATAAAAAATATATATAAAAAATAATATTTGTATTATTGTATATATAAGTTTTATAAAAAATATTATATATATATTAATATATATAAGTTTTATATATTATGTATAATTATAAAATTTTATGTGAAATTTTTATATATAATATATATAATTATATATATTCATATATGAAATAATTTCTTATTATAATTTATAAATTATTACATAAAATGTTAATACTAAATTGCTAAAAGTTTATAACTAATACTAATAGTCTAATATAGACTAATGACTATAGTTATACTTATAATTAATACTACAAGTTTTTACTAAAAGTTTATAACTAATACTAATATTAAATATATAGTTTATAACTAAACTAATATATAACTTATAACTATACCAATAGTCTAATATTAATACTATTATATAGTCTAATATATTAATAAAAGTATAAAAAAGTTTTTTTTAAATCAGTGTTTTTTTTATAAACAAATTTTTAATGACAAATTGTGAAACTTACATCTTAAAAAAACTGGAAAACCGGAACGGATCGGACTGGAAACCGGTAAAACCGAAAGTACCGGTTTAGGAGGGTAACCGATGCGTAATCGGTTTTGAAAAATATAAAACCGGTACATACCGGTTTGGTCCTAGATTTTGTCCAAAACCGGACCGAACCAGACCGATTACACCCCTATTGACAAATAGAAGCTAGAAGAATCATGCATACACCTAGTTTGAAGGTTTTTGAATGATTTGGTGTTATTCAATGCCAAAGTGTTGGGATGAACTCGTGTGACATGAACCTAAGTTTAAAAACATGTCTCCCAAGATCAGATTTATGATTTGCTACTTGGTGAAACTTGATCACACATGCATCTATAGAGGTTGTAGGCTTGAAATCACAAAAAGGCCCACATAGTGAAAGTTTAAGGCCTAAATGACAATTTTGAGAAATATAGGGGCAGTTTTGTAAATATGATTTTTGAATCATTTTGATTATGAACATCTTCCTTAGTTTAAAATTTCTAACTTAGAATAACTCTTATTACAGCCGCACCAAATTCCTAAGTACTCGGAGAGTTTGTAAGTTAGCTTCTAACTTACTCTTAGATAATTTATTTGTGATTCTTGTATAAAAGCAACATTCATATTATAAATGTCATTTGAGCATGAAACGTCATATGATACATCATTGAGCATTTGATTACTTCCTTACATGAAATGTGAAATTCTCACAATTTTAGCATATTGCATATAAATGTCATTTTTCATGAAACTTATTACATATACACATGTCATGAAATACATTTTGTTCAAGCATTGCATGAAAATAAGTTTTATTTTTATCACGACCCGAAAGGCTAGGATGGGGAATTATCCTACTGGGACTCTTATGTCCACTCTGGAGTGAGTAAGAATGGAGTGGTAATCCCTGGATTGACAAAAAATCGTCAACGAGTTTCAAATAGATTCTTTTTAAAGAATGCCAGAGAGAAGTCGTAAGTAGCACCTAATGCTGTGAGTGCATATGTTATGATGAAATGTTATGACACCAATGCATTGGGTTACGATGTTTGCAGACAAAGACATAGTTTCAACATGAGTTGTACTACGGTGACCGGCAAGTACTCATAGTGCAAATAGGGGAGCGAGTTGTGATGATACCATACGTTAGGTTAATGATGATTTTAATAACGATGAAATGTCACGCTTTTTAAAAGATGAAAAAATATTCTCTGTAAGAAAATGTGCATCAAAGTTTTTCTGGAAAAAGTTAGGAAATTTGGATGGGAGAGAAATATGGATTTTTCTGCTTAGCATGCATCTCATGTTTATTATTAATCATGCATATATTATCTCTGTGCAAATTAATTGTTTAACTTGATAAGTGTGATTTTTATTACCCTTTTATTTATGAAAAGCGTCAGTTTTCCTTTAATATTATTGATTTTATTTTATTTATTTTCTTGGATTTGAAGGAATGAGAAGATTTAGTGCGAAAGGAAAGCATTTTGGTACAAAAAAAGAGACTACGGATCCATACCAACGAGAGGCAACGAGATCTAAAGAGAGCCGAGGAGATTTAGGCAAGGAGACTCAATGGCGACCAGAATTTGCAACAAGAGTTAGGCGATAAGCGAGATATTTTACCTCCTGGGCGAGAAGACTTGGCGACAAGGCTTTGGATAGTTAGATTAGGCGACTAGTCTAACCGATCAACTTGAAAAACCAACCTAAACAAAATCGTAGACAACAACTAGCAAAGAGTTTGAAAGTAATTTTCCTGAAGGAATCCACAAGAAGTCCAAGTTCGGAATACACTAGGAGACAACCCAGACATGCTTGAGTGTTTTGATCATACTTTTCTATTCACATATCTGATTGTTGTGATTCTGGATTGGTTGGAAAGCTATCTTAAAGGGATACAACATTGTCTCTAATAATGATTTCTAAATTCTAGCTCCTGGAGTGTGTACACGGCTACTAATATAAGTCCTAAAAGTTAGGTGACTTTTAGGCAGAAATCATGAAAAAATTAGGGTTTCTTTTCTACCCTATATAAATATATCATTAGCACAAAATTAAGGGAGGAGATTCTTAATTCTAGAGTCCAATATCCAGAGTTTATTGTTTAAGTTTCTTTCAAGGAGGTGGATCTAAGGAGCAGAGGCAAGAGTTATATGGTTCATCAACCAACTCCAACGAAGAACACTAGTTCTATTCTTTTTCTTTTCAGTTTTATTATGAACTAATTATATTTTCTAGAGCTTTAATGTCGTCTAGCATTGAACACACAATTTATATTCTAAGTTATTTTATTTTCAATATTTACATGATTGAGTGTTTATTCCTTATTCTTAATGCATGCAATTTTCTAATTAATTATTGATCGATCTATTGAATCGCAATGAGACCGAGATGTGATTTGTGATTAGAGCTCAAGAATTAAGCATCATTAGTTGAGGTAAAGTATAGATACTTAACTACGATTAGTGTGGTTTTCAAGAAAAATTCAAAGAACTTAATGAGTCTCAAATTAGTTAAATTCACATAGAGATATGAAGTTATTAATTGGAGATATTTTTAGTATTGTTCGAGAGAAAATATTGAATAGTTAAGGGATTTTTATCATCAACTTGGGATAATTGCAATTCTATAACAATGAAGAATAAACTGTGTAGGATTCGCTAAGTGAAATCAAACGCTCTAAATCTATTCTTATTATCTTTTAAAATCTAAATTTTAATACTCTTTTCTTCAATTTAATTTAGATAATCTATTCTTTAAATTTCGGTTTTCCAAATAGTAATTAATTTAGTAAATTTCAGTACTCAATAACATAATTAATCTCTGTGGGTTCGACATCCATTTTTTTTTAAACATTTTACTACTTATTACAATTCTATGCACTTGCAGATAATTTTAGCATAACATAACTTACTAAGATTTCAAGGAATCTCATTGTAGTAGTCTCACTACCATTCCCCCTGGAATAGTAGAAGTTGTGTAAAGACTGGCATACAACTAACAGATCCTCTCTCTAGTTCTAGAGTTGACTAATATTTTTGTTCAATGTAGTGGTTTCCCTAAAGAAACTTCTAAAGTTAAGGCCGAAGTAGGTAGAGCCTTTTCTCACTTGATTTCATTGTATGGTCAGCAAATGCAACCCCTTTTGAGCAACCTCTCTCCTACACATGCTAATGCACTAGCGGCATTTGCCCCAAAAAGCTTAAATGTAGTTATCAAGTTACCATTCTTTCCCATAAGTTGTGAGCCCTGAAAGAAGATCATCATCCCTATACCAGGTATGCATCTAACTTTGGGGGGAAATAATAATGGGTAGCATTAAATAAGGAAAATAGATGTCCACAAAATTCCTGTTAGGTTGACCTTTTTATACTTCACCAATGCTTACCTCTGGATTCTGTCTGTGAATTTAAAGTTTTAGTGTTGGCATTGTACACTTGATTTTATATTGCTTCAACTTGTGTTGCAGATGAAAGAAATCAATTTTTTCCCCAATTTCAAATTCAAGATGTGAAGAGTAGTAGCATTGTATTAATCTAATTAGTTATGATGTATTATTATTTATTTTGTTCTTTGTAAATTAATATTTTCCATTGTGATGTACCAACAATATTATTTGAGAAGACCTCGGAGCGGTCCTGGTGCTCCCCCTCATTAAGCAGCCCTCAAAATGGTTGTGCACAACATAAGCAGTTTATAATGTTTAGTCTACACTTGCATATACCTGATTAGTGACCCATACAGCCCCCTCCCTCATTTCTTCGTCTTCCATACCATCCCAACCCAAACGAAGTCCAACCCCACACTCATCCCTGACAATGCTCGACTCAAACGGTGGCAAGGACGGAGCTTGACCCAGACGGTGACGGCAGACGATAATCTCTCGGTAATCTCTCTCTCCGACTTTGAAATTCCTACTTTTTGGTGCTTTGTTTCGTAGTTTTGTTTATCTTCTTCCTATATGATGATTCGAGATACTTGAACTTTGGTTGTCAACCCGGACGGTGGACGAATATCGATTTATGTTTGGGAGATTTTTTCTATTAGGTTTTCATGAAAACATAGTTCAAAAATATGAGTTATTAAATAAAATGGAAGCTTTTACAACTGATAAGCTTGTAAAATGAAAGCTTTCTCTCGGCTATAAGTTTATGTTTGGGAGATTTTTGATGTTAGGGTTTCAATAATGTTGATGATTACTGGCTGCTGAGTATGACACCAAGTAAGGCTATGCTTGTTATGAGAGTAGCTTTGTAGTGAAATCACGTTCTGCATTGTGACCTGAAAACATGTTTCTATAAAATTATTTCTTGCGATATTAGCTTACATTTGGTTGGGTTCTCTTAGCTTGGTCTAGCCATTGATGAGTGCTTGATGAGTGCTCCACTTGTAGCCAATACAACACAGAGTAACAATTAGAAACACAAAGATAAATAAAGGAGTACAAAAAGTTTTCACATTTTTTTTATGGATGGATGCTTCTTTCTAACTTTTTTGGTCCTAGGAAACAAAAACTTCTGAATATTAAAGGTGTGTATAAGATGTACATTCTTGTGAGAATTGGATAATTTTTATTTCACTTAAAATGACTCCATCCACATTATGTTTTGCATTAAGTAGATACGGACTATGTTACTTGAAATCAAGAGACTCCTTATTTGTTTTAAGCATGAATGTTGGGTATTTATGTGAAGCTCTAGAATGTTCCTTCAAGTTTATATGTTCTATCATTTTAAAGTCTCAAATGGTGGTTTTTTAGACCCAAGTGGGATGACCCAAATGGAAATCAAGAAAATATTGTAGAATTTTTCAGAGGGAAAATGTCAACAAGGGTTGTGCATCATGTGCTAAAGTTTCACAAACTTTGAGCACGTGAAGTTTCAACAAGAAGATAAACACAGAGACAGAGAGCACTGAACACCACTCATCTAATATTCACAACATCAAATCAATTTCCCTTTGCACTTTCATGTTTTGTCCCATATATGCAGCTATGCTTACTTTCTTCCATATTTTCTAGCAAATGACAAGTTCAGATTCTCATTCTGGTTTAAGTGCGTGGACTTCAAGTGAAAAAGAGAAAGCAAGTTTGGACAAGCCACTCTGCTACTACTGCATTCCATCGAAACTCATGAACAATTGCCCAAACTACAAGATCAATAAGCAGTGTAGCTTTTTTGAATTGATTGATTTTGAAAGTGAACAAAACTCATGCTACAAGATGAAGTTGGAGTTAGCTCAACGAAGGAATGAGAGGTTACTTCATGAACATCAGTTGATCGAACAAGCCAAATATAAAGCGATAGAGAAAAAGTATAAGGGAACCCTGAAAGCGTTGTTAACATCGTGGTTGTTTTTTATCTCGATTTTTGCTGTAATTTTTATGTATCCCAAACATTTTAGTGTATGTTGGTCAGTGCTTCAACTCATGTAATCTGTTTGAGCTCTTGCTTTGGACAATTGATTTGTAATGAACATGTTATGTAATTAGTCGTGTTTGGCTTCCGTGGTTTGTTAAAAATTCTAGTCTAATTTCTGATATTGCATACGACCATTGCTTTCCTGGATGTAACCTGATGTTTTTTTAATAGGATACTAATATATCAATTGACTAACCTGATTCCATCACTAACACTAATTGAATGTTATACAAGCGGTTTTCAAATATTTGGAATGGAGATCAAATATTCATAATTACATACGTACAAGTTGCTTGGTGCCAAATACATAAGTTCAAAATCAAAGATTACAAGCGCCAACCAAAACTCCAAAAAATATGAAGCTTCAATCCACAAAAACTCATCAACTTCAAAACAAGAAAGCTTCACAACCTTCAAAAGCTTCACAACCCTCCTGTCACATTAATCACAAAACCATTAGTTATATAAAAACAAAAAAAAAATCAATTTACATTTAAGCCATATCTCCATAATATAAAAACAATAGAAAAAACACAATCACATACATATGCCCAATATCCCTACATAAACAACAACAAACACAATTAAAAAATTAAGACTTTGATTAATACACCTGAATAAAAAATATTCAAATCTATAATACCTCATTGAAGGACAATTATTCCTAACATGTCCCTCATTTTTGCAAATGCCACAACGCCTTTTCTTGGTTGGTTGACTCTCTTTTTGGTTCTTTCTTTCAAAGACTTTGGGCACCCTTTCGTGGGCACCTATGGAGGATCCTGCACCGTTTGTGAAAAGTTTGATACAACTTGACTTCTTAACATTTTATCATCATTGGTTGACTCCCCTCTTTGTGAACATTCTACGTGATCTTCCATTGCAAGTAACTCTTTGTGAACCTTCTCCAATACTAGTGTGAAGTGATTGTGTTTTTCTGTTGACTGTGATGCAAGTTCGACAATGTCATAAAGTTGTATCATTGACTTGCTTTTTCTCATCGTAGGCTCATCTTGTCTGTGCCAAACTTGCCATTCAGAAAATGGTATGTTAGGAATGGGTCGACTCTTAGCATTAACAGCCCATCTTTCTAAAATATAATGTTGTGGCAATCTATCTGTAACGACCCGATCCTATATTTATTTTTTTTTGGGATAAAATTTGAATAATTTTTATTAAGCTCAATAAATGAGTTAAAGCCCATTAGAAAATTTATCGGATAGATTATTTTTTAGGCTTCATCATCATTATTATTGCTATTATTATTATTATTTTCCCTCCAAACTCACGAATCCTCTTCATAATAAAAATCCTCCCTACTGGATTTTCTTCTATGAATTTCAAACAATCCACTCACAATGCACATGCACATGCACGTCTTTTCCTTTATTTTTTTTCTTTAGAGTTTTCCACCATGTTTCTTCTTCTTATTGATGGTTGCCGCAATAGCTCTCCATCACCTAGACTCCTCACCTTGGTAGATTTCTCTTCATGAACGGCCTCCAGGCCACGTCCAGGAAAGAAACAACCGAGAGCCACCTGCACGACGGAACCCATGCGTTAAGCATAAAACTTGGCCTCCTTCCATAACCACGACGCAGTTCCTTCCTCTGACCACCTCGTTGCCCAGCTAGCAGAATCACTACTCGACTTGCCTCGGAAAAGCCAACAACCAGCCTCCCCTGTTTTTAGCCCTCAAAATAGAGTAATTTTGGAGCCACTATAGAGCCAAGCCTCCACCTTGTCAACCGTCGCTCCTCGTTGGAAACGTCCACACCATACGGCCGCAGCTCGGTTACTCTACACCCCAGACCGTCACACGCCTCCTCTTCGTCTCATGGTAAGTTTCTATTTTCCCCCAAGTCGTGTTCTCCCTCTCATTCATCCCGTAAACTCTCCCTCTCTCATAACTCTCTCTCACTCTTAGTTGCTTAGCCGCCACTCGTCGTAGTTGACGCCGTACCCAGCCACCAGAACCACCGTCACGACTGCCTTCTTCCTCTCTCGGTGAGCATCGCACCACCCAACCCGAATGCATGCAACCCTTTCACGCGTAAAACCAACCCTAATCCATGCAACCCGTAAATCACTCTTTTTTTAGTTAAATTACAAAAATGCCCCTCTATTTTGTTTTCCCAAAATGCCCATGTTCAGTATGTTGTTTTCCAAAAATATCTTTGCTTATTTAAGACTAACGGGTAAGGATATTTTAGTGTCAGGAAGCGTTTAGGTTTAGGAAATATAGACTATTTTAGTAGTTTAGGTTTTTTAAATAAAGTCACAGGTTTAATTAGAAATGTATGAAAATTTGTGTTTATTTTTAGGCAACCGACTACGCGCTGAAAATAGTGGATTAGCACTGCAAAGTAAGTAGCATGATCATACCCTTACACGTATGTACGGTAAATGGCATGTCTTTTATAAAAATATTTTGCATGTATGCCCGTCTTTGGAAGCTCCTCTTTGCGTACCCAATCACGATATATTTATGAAAATCCATAATTTTATGTGAGAGATTATTCATAAAATTATTTATAAAATGTATGCTTTTTTGTGAGTTATTTCATAGAATTTTTTTATGAAATGCATGATTTTATGTGAGAGTTATTTCATGAAATTATTTATGAAATGCATAAATTTATGTGAGGAAACATGTATCACGACATTTATAAATAAAAATGCGATTTCATTTGAAATATATGATATGATATGTTAAGTACGTATGTGATTTCTTTTGAAATCTATGAAATGACAAGTATGCAAGTATGATTTGATAAAATATGTAACGGCCTATGTTATGAAATGAAAACGATACTTATGTTATGGGCATATTGCATTGTCAGGTCGTGCATGCTGGTAGTGCACCCAGTATGTCTTCCTTATGTATGGATTCCACAACCCGCAGCCACAGGCGGAATCAGAATCTACTTAGATTCGCTAACCCTAACTCACAGGGGTCAACAGTGGGTAATGTTGCCTATGATAAGTTAAATATAAGTTAATGTTCATGTTATTTATGAATGTATTTATAAATATGCACGCTTTTCAAGAAACTTTATGTTTATTATGTTTACTATATGATGTGTTGCTTATTCAGTATTCGACTCATTTTAGATTGTTTTTATGTTTTTAAACCCCCCCAGGTGATGACATTTATGAAGATGAGACTGCAGCACAGGACTTGACTCCGGGAGGCGAGGCAGAGGCCTAGACAGATTTTGCTATGATTATTTCTATGGTTTAAAGTTTAAATAAATTATTTTGATAAGCACATGAGACTTCCGTATTTTTAATAAGTGCTTCCGCAGACTTTATTTTGGATTTTTAGTATTTATTGAAGTTTGTTATTTTTATGGAAATCCTTCGCATCTGGCTCGTTGTTTAAAAGAAAAAATTTTAAATTCAAGTTTAGTAGTAGCACACTGGCTTCTCAAAAATTCTAAAATGTCTTTTTGGGAAGCGGGGTGTTACACTATCTAACTTTGCTTTCTTGCAAAAAAAACACAAGATATGCCTACAAAGAATCCCATAAACTCCCACACATAGCATGTACATGTTGAATGTCCTTCATCACCCTCTAATGTCACATGTTAAAAAAGTGTTTCTTTCCCATAAGCTGCCACTCTATATGTCCTGGTCTCACCCTCTTTGGACAATTTTCTTACTTGGTACCGTAGACTATTGAACAACTCTTCTTGGAAGATCATGAAAGACTTTTTTGTATAAATTTTTGCCACCTCCTCTTCAATTTTAAGAGGTGTCTTCAATATCGCCCATGTAGATTTAGTCCTAACATCCTTCTCTTTCTCTTTAAAGTAATATGCATCTATAGCTTTTTCATATTGATACATAAAGTCACTAAACATAGTGCTTGAACGAACATAATCTTTGAAAAATTTGTTCATGCTTCCACTCCTTTGAGTTGTTGACATACCGGCACAAAATGTTGAACGCAAGTAAGCCCGTGCCCACTTGTCTCGTCGGCTGTAAAGATTTTGTAGCCAAGTATTTTCCCCTAGCTCATACTTCACTACTATCAAAGCTCATTCTTCCTCGAACTCATTAGTTATAATTGTTTCATGGATGCAATGACGAAATTCTTTTTAAAAGTCCAAAAATTTGTTACATACATGGGTCAAGTGTTCGAAAAACTTTTGTAAAATGTGCCATAGACACAACCTATGAGTTGTACTCGGGAGTACCTCTGTAATGGCTTTAGTCATCGCCTTGTCATCATCGGTAATTATAGTTGAAGGGGCACACCCAAGCATAGCCTCTTGCCATGTTCTCAATAACCATATATGTGATTCGGCTGTTTCATTAACTAACAAAGCACAATCAAATATTATGGTCTGATGATGATGATTAACTCTAGAAAATGACACAAATGACATCTTATAAATATTGGTCAGGTAAATGGCATTAAATGTAACAACATCCCCAAAATATAGGTATGCAGCTCTTGATCGCACATCAGCCCGAAAACAACTTTCCATACACCCATCCTTATCAACTTGCATAGAATACACAAACCCAAATTCTTTGAGTTGCCAATCAATAAAGTAAGAATATAACCTTTGTGCATCCCCTCTTCAAATACTTTTCTCCTTTTAGTTTCCAAATAATTTTCAACATCCTTGCCAATACAACCAACATTAAATTCACCACCAAATTGCTTACTCAACACCAACATAATTTTCTTGTCAGTACACCAGACTCATTCAAAGTCATAATAAGTTTTTTTGGACTTTAATAACGCCCCTATGTCCACGAAGCAAATTAGTACTTTTCGGTATAAGTAGAATATGATTATGTCCAACCACAAAATTGTTGACTATCCACTTTTCACAATCTTTTTTTTATCTACATTATTGTTTTACATCCAATTTTTGTCTCGGTAGGTTCAGGGATTGTTTAATCTTTTTATTTCTGACTTACCCGTCGTAATCCTACCCTTGTGCAAACATAGTCTACTGCACAAAGAGTTTTATCATCTTTTGACAACCGAGTGTGATTAGTTCGAATTGTAAAATCTTTTCGTCTTGCATATGCCTTGTAAAATGCTTAGGTGTCTTCCACATCCTCAAATCCCATTCCAATGAATGGCTCCAAAGACCACTACTCGAAGAGACTCTTCCATCCACATTCACTCCATCTTCGACATTCACATTAGACTGAATGTCTACAGTTTCAGCCTCAAGTTCATCACTATCAACCCAAAAAATTTGTTCCTTCTATACAAAACCACCACTATATAAATTCAGTAGTTATTCAAGACAATCACATTAAACATTGAACTAAAAAACTACATAAATACTAGTAAGTGAACAGTGCAGATTGGAGTTTAAAGTTTATGTGTTGCTATATTTTCCATTCAATTATTCTACGCACAGTCGAGGGGCGCAAGCGGTAGGGAGTCGGCTGAAGCCATGTCAGCCAATATTAAAAAAAATGCACCTAATAAGAAAGAAACCAAAACAAAGCTCATTCATCTAGCTTTCATGTGAGTTTCATCTAGCTTTCATGTGGGTTTCATCTGGATCTTGCTTGTTGGTGTTAGTTCTCTGTCATTGTGCTCGTCTGATCTAGTTCATTGATACCCACATTGATCTGGTTCGTCGTGTTCGTCTGAAACCATGGGTTGTCATTTTCGTGTGGGTCTTCTCCATCGGCAGCTTCATCAGGCATTGGTAAGATCAAGTTTTTTTCTTTTCTCAGTCTACATTTCATCAACTGTTTCTTCCTGTGTATTTGCTCTATTCTGCAAGAAGATGTAGTACTTTAAGGTCCCAAAATTTATTTTTTTAGTGTTCCACTTTGGAGAAGATCATGGGGGTGATTATTACCCATATATATTACTCTGTACTGAGGAGGTTTATTTGATGAAGTATTGGACAATGAGTACAGATGCTACAACAAACTTCGAATTCCATGAAACCTCGGCCTCCCAGTTTTCTAGAATAGAAAAGAGACTTGCCTTCCAATTCGCCTACCCACACACACTCTGAAATACATCGTTGCCCAAAGATTAGACAAGGTTCATTTCCTCGTGCTAATCTTGTGGATTTGGGCCCGTATAAACAATACTCGTTATCTTATTATAACAACATATGTTATCATTGGGCTGGACTAGACAACATTTAAGTAAATAAAATATTAGATCCCAAAACCGGTGTTGCTACCCAACACAAAAAGGATCTTGCATTGATGCTATTAGCCTACTACCCTACTACAACTATACAATAGTTTCTTTCTAGGATTTCATGTGAAATGAGAGAATGCAGCAAACATTCAACCTTAATTCTCTCCCCCAAACATGTGATATTAGAGAATATTGTACCCCTTGATTCACCTCAACTTTGTGCTTTTCATTTCTAGGTTTTTTAAATTCACACTTTGAAAATGTAGCCCATTGACAATTTCCCTTAGCATGCAGTCATGGATGATGTCTTGTGTGTATATTTATATTGGCTGAAGAATCTTAATTGCTGACAACATTTTGTGTTGGATTATTTATCTATTATTACAACTGTCATTTCCCTCACCCCATCAACTGTACTACTTACTAAATGAGTGGAGCTTACTCTTTTAATTTCTTCCATTCTAGAATTAGAGAAGGATCTACTATAGCTGAACGTTGTGTTGGTTTAACTGTTGGAGAGGAAAAAAGTTTTAACTAATTATATTATGTAAGCTTATCTTTGTAACCCTAGTGTGTGTTTATACCTGGTGTGCTTACTTTGTAACATTTATTAAACCATATAAAAATGGTTGTTGTACAATTTTTTGGGATGCAGTTTGTCAACATGGAAAAAGGGGAAGAACACCCATCTCTCTCAACACCATCTAGTTCAAATCCCCCAACCGCGATATGTTATATTATTTTAAGCAGTTGCTACTTATCTAGCTCGTACTTGCTAATTATCATTATTATTTTTATGTTAGGATATCCCAACAACTACTCCAAACTTTACAAATTACATGCACGGATATTATGAACCAGTGCCTGCATGGTCACTGGCTTTTATGTCAAATCCAAATGGCAAAGAATATCCAAGCAACATTCAGGTGGTGATGCAACTTAGTTCTTGTCTTTTATATATATATATATATATGTTTGCATTTTTTGGAAGTTTAATTGCTTTCATTTTTAGCAGAATGCTGATTATCTATTTCAATATAGGATGGGACCTTCGACTCCTCTCATCACTACAAGCTCCGCAACGACAAAAAAAATTGGTAAAGAGGATACACCCAATTGTAGGGAAATTGAAGCGCTATGTACCTCCTCTAGAGTTGATGAACAAAGTAAAGAGGATAGACTAGATTCACGGGAAACTGATGGTGGTGGTGATATAATTGAGGAGCCAAAATCAAGGACGAAGTTTAATTCTTTTGAGGAATTAATGACCTATTATAAGCAATATGCTAAGAAATGCGGGTTTAGAGTGATGACACAAATGAGTGAGAGGGATGAATATGAGAGTGTTAGATATATCACCCTTAGTTGTGTCCGTGGGGGAAAGGCCCGGATTAGGATGATGAATGTTGCCAAACCACGCCTGACAGGAAAAATGGATTGTAAGGCAATGATTAATGCCTTAAAAGTTGAGGGAAATATGCAGTTGACCACAGTTCATAATACCCACAATCATGGACTAAGTCCACATAAATCCCACTTCTTCTGATGTAATCGAGAAGTTAGTGAGTCCGTAAAAAGAATACTAGATACTAACGACTTGACTGGCATCCGAATGAAAAAGAGATTCGAATATCTTGTTGTTGGAGTGGGTGGATTTGAAAACCTCCCATTTTTTGGAAAAAGATTGTTGTAATTACATCGATAAAGCAAGACATCTATGACTTATGAAAGGTGGTGATGGAGTGTTTCAAAAGTATTTTTATAGGATGCAGTACAAGAATCCTGGATTTTTTACCTTGATGGATTTAGATGATGATGAGAAGTTAAAGAATGTCTTTTGGGCAAATTCACACAGTATGGCAACTTATCAATATTTTGGTGATGTGGTAACATTTGACACCACGTACCTGATGAACAGATACGGGCTGCCCTTTGCACCCTTTGTTGGTGTAAACCACCATGACCAGTTGATTCTCTTAGGAGCAAGGTTAATTTCTAGTGAGGACACAGAGACTTTTACATGGTTATTTCAAACCTAGTTGTAATGTATGGATGGTATACCCCCACTAGCTATTATCACTAATCAAGACAGAGCAATGAAGAATGTAATTGCTATTGTATTTACAAAAAACCGACATAGATTTTTCCTATGGCATATGATTTCCAAATTACATCATAGTTGAAGAAATGCTATTACCTAACAATTACCAAACAAAGAAATGATATTACGTAACAATTACCAAACAAAGAAATGCAAGATATGTGGAAAATCATATTTTTCACTTTGAAGAAATGCTAGCCTTTGATTACCAGAGTCCTTGATCACCTTCTTCTAGAGTTAGGGTTTCGGGATGAAGGGGAAGGGGCCCTTCATGGGTTAGGATTTCGGGATGAAGGGGAAGGGGCGGGATAGGGTTAGGGTGCCTGCTGTTCGCCTTTAGTTAGAAGTAGAAGTAGAGGGCACCCTTTGCTTTGCCCCACACTTCAAAAAATGCTTCTTCTACATAGGCTCCACTTCTGGAATGGATAAAGGAAACCTTTCCCAGCCCAAACAAGATCGGAAGAACTGATCGCTTTCTACAACAACATAGTAGTTATCTACTAGTCATGTTCAGGATCCACCACGAAGGGAGGCTTCGTGGGAAGAAGAAGATGAAGACGAAGGGAGGGAGGCTATGAGGAAGACGAAACTAAGAGAAGGAGGTTTTGAAGAAGGCTCCGTGTGGGTTGTCTCAGACTTTCATCTCGACACTGAGAGAGGGAGGGCGGCGGCTTCCAACTACAGAGGCTTTGAGGGAGGGAGGCTTCGATGGAGGGAAATGGAAATGCAGAGAGGGAAGGAGGGAGGGGACTTCGGCTTCGAGGGAGGATTCAGTGAGAAATGGAAACGCGGAGAGGGAGGGAAATGGAAATTGCTCAAAACGGTGCGTTTTCATTTTAGTTTGACACATCAACGGTGCTTACCCAATGCTTACACTAGGGACTGAGTCTAGATTTATACTTTCCCATTTAAAGGTTCAAGCTGCAGAAAGATTGTTGTAAAAAACAAAAAGCTGCAACAGTAGGCTAATAGGTATTCTCTTTATAATAGCAACTTCATCATAGGAATTCTCTTTAATCTAGTCACATACATGTTTGGAAAGGAGCATTAATTGTAGATTAATAGAGACATTTTACAGTTCATCTTCTCCTAGACATTTAATCAAACACATATAGGGTAGTATCTTAAAATGTTGATTGAGACAAGGGAATGGTGAAAATTACCTGAGCAACACCAAGGTCAACTTTTTTAGCCATGAAAAACCATTAATTGCCGACTGGGATGGAGCAACGGTGGTGCGAAATATGTGTGGGTGAGACGGTGCTCAATCTGTGTGGGTCAGGTGGTCTACACAACCAAGCTAGGCAATAAATGGTCTGCGTCGAACTGAGATGGTGGTGATGGAAATGAGCTTCGTCTTGGGTGACGGTGTAAAGCGACCCAGACGGGAGCTTGGAGACGAAGACGAAATGAGGAAGGCGCTGCCCAAACAACGATTTCTTCCTCTTTTACATGTGGTGATTCTGTGTGGTGAGGTCTAACTAGTCTATTGTGTTTTTTCCTATGTGTCACTGTCTCAATGGAGGGCTGTTCTTCTATCTATAACAGCCCGACCGTCCCGCAGCGCTTCTGTATTTATCTTGCATTGTTATTTATTTTACTTTAAAAAAAATGTAAAAAGTGTTTAAATTATTTTTTAAAAAAACAATATGGGCAATTTAAATATGATATCATAATTTTTTTTAAAATGCTATAAAAATATTTTTTAAAGTTTAAACAATTTTTTTAAAAACAAATATTAATAAATCTGGATTAAATCTGGTTACAATCAGGATATCTAGATTTATAGCCAAAAAAGGAAATAAAATCTGGATTGAATCTAGTTATCTGCCTGGATTATTTCCAGATTAATTCGGGTGGATAACCACTCGGTTGTTAGAATCGATCCAGATTTGGTTATGGTCGGATATCCAGATTCGAATCTGCCGGATTCGGATTCGATTGCACACTCCTAAATTAAACCGCTTTTTGTGGTCACCTCCTTAACTTAGCCAGAGAAGAACTTTTGGTTCATTGCCTTTTTTAATTATTACCCTCTCTCCCTTGAGCACGCAGTTGCTGTAATTGAATTTTTGTATGGAGCACCCAACCACTCCTCTCGTATGTCTGTTTTAATTTTAGTGCATCTCTTATTAAAAAACTCACTTTTGGCAGATGAATACCCTAAATACAATAAAATGACCAATCAAAAATTTTAAACCAACCAACAACATATATATACCATAAAAAAAACTTTGTGCAGACCGTGTAAAGCTTCTACCATGCCCCTTCAACCCGAGCAGCATCTAACCTTCTGTAATTGTGCCAACCCACTCGCTTGCCGGTGCATTTGTTGGTTGTGCTTCCAGTTCCTAAATTAGTTATCAGCACCTTGCACAAGCTCTTTAGCTCCTTTTTTTGGGGCTCTGTCAATGGTAAAGCTAAAAGAAAATGGGTTAGTTAGGATTGCATTTGTAGACCAATGGATGAGGGGGGAATGGGTTTGCGGAATTTATACGATGTGCAACGATCTCTTCATCTTAAATTTGCGTGGAAGTTGTTGAGTTCGAACTCCTTGTGGACGAGATTGTTTTGCCATAAGTATGTTAAAGATCAGCATATCTCGACAATTCCACAGTCTAGAGGCACCAGTTTCTGAAAAATAATTATTAAAGAAATCTCAATTGTATTGAAAAATTCGAAATGGCTGATCAGAGAAGGAAAGGTCTCGTTTTGGAGGGATAAATGGCTAGACTCTAGTCCTTTGTGCGAACGGCATCAGTTCATCAGTGATATGAAGTTGGTGGTAAATTAGTGCATGGATGAAAATAGCTGGAATGTTGGCCATTTAGTGCAGCTGGAAGGGTCCAGAACAATGAGACGAGCACCCGTTGAAAGAAAGTTTACTTTCTACCCTTCTATTTTCTGCCAAATTTTTTGAACCAACTCCTCAAAATAAATCCCTTTCATTCTACAAGTAATAATCGGTACTCCTCAGTATTTTACTAGAAAATGGCCTTCTGAAAAACCATTAAGCAATAACAGCCCACGGCATCTCTGAGCAGAAATTCTCTTAGAGAAAAAAATAGATGATTTTGCCGCATTCACCTATTGTCTTGACCATTGCGCATATAATCCAAGAGTATCATTAATCTCCTTAACTGATTTTTTCCCGTCATTTGCAAAAATGACCATATCATCTGCATAAAGTAAATGGGAAATGAAACACCATTCCTGGGATGAACAAAACGCCCAATTTTTCCAGCCTCAAATTTTTCCTTTAAGAGGCGAGAAAAAACCTCCTCTACAAGGATAAATAAATAAGGGGATAATGGATCCCCTTGTCAAAGCCCCCGGCCACCTTTGAAAAATCCTTTGGATGTCCCATTCATCACAACCGAATACCAAGGTGTAGTAATGCATTGAGATATCAACTTACAGAAATATGTTGAAAACCCAAAGGCTCTCATCACATGAAATAAAAAATTCCAGTCAATAGTGTCATAAGCCTTAGCAATGTCAATTTTCATCATAACATTTCCACCCCAAACATCCTTATTTAAATCATGCACTAGTTCTTGGGTCAGACTAATGTTATAAAAAATGCTTCCTCCAGGTAAATAAGCATCTTGCTCTAAAGAAATTATACAGCTGAATATTGAAGTAAGGCGAGACACCAAAATCTTCGAACATATTTTATACACCATAGAGCAAAGACTTATCGGCCTGAACTTTCCAAATGAGGAGGGGTTAGGCACTTTTGGAATCAATACAATGAAAGAGGAAGTATAAAACCTAGGAAGACTTGCACCCTGAAAAAAATCTCTCTATTGCTTCCAATAAATCACCCTTCACCAGGTCCCAACGATGTTGGTAAAAACCAGATCCGAATCCATCTGGCCCAGGACTGCTATTGACAGGGATAGAAAACAAGGCTTCCTTAATTTCCTCCATGGCTGGGACACCACATAAAAATTGGTTCTCTGCATCATCCACTTCAAGATTAATTAAATCAAATAAAACTAGAAGAGAATTACCCGAGCATTGCTCTTGAAGGAACTCTTCAAAGTGTAACACGATGGCATCATGAATGGCCTCAGGAGAAGATAAGATACTGCCATTGTCTAAAGCCATTTCACGAACAACATTGAGCTTCCGAACCTGGATTGCTTCGAAAAAGTTTGCTGATGTCTCACCATGACTAACCCAATCCAGTTTGACTTGCTCTGCGAGACGTGTTTCTTCCCGTTTCATCCAAACATCGAGCTTCGATTTAGAAGCTAGGACATCTGCTTCTATCTCATCCGAGAACTCCTGCTGCAACTGAGTTTCCCCTGCCTCCACCCGATCCTCCAGAGTTTTTATGTGGGCTCCAGTCCAACCGAACACTTCCTTATTCCAGCTACGAAGAACCTTAAGTCTTTTTAATTTCTCAGCAAGCTTCCATAACCCCGAACCTTCTGTACTACCCTACCATGATGTTGTAACACAGGTCATAAAATCCACATGCATGGTCCACATTTGTTGAAATTTGAATGAGCTCGGACCATACTTTAAAACTGGGCTCAACAATCCCAAAATCATGGGAGCATGATCAGAGGTATGCCGAGGCAAATACTTCAATGACGCAGATGGAAAGACCTCCAAACATTTAACGTTACATAAGGCTCTATCCAATCTTGTCCAACTTCGCACCATACCTCACTGACCATTACACCAAGAAAATTTGTTTCCACTAAAAGGAACCTCTACCAAGCCCCCATTATCAATGAAAGAACAAAAATCCTCCAAAGCACAAGGAAGTCTCGGAAGCCCACCCCATCTTTCTTCATCTTCACGAATAACGTTAAAATTACCAATAATCACATATGGAAGATTATTCGAAGGACTGTCCTCAATTAAATTCGACCATAACTCCCGTCTCACCAAATACCGACATTTTGCATAAATAGCGTACCATCACTGAGAAATTAATAGAAAAAGTAATATGCTGGCTGGATGTCCCCATGATACTAACATGATACTCCGCAACCCAAAAAACCCAAATTTTACCAGACTGATCAACATTTGAGAAGCATGAATCAAAATGTAAGAAAGTCTTCCAACGATCCAATTGACTATCCTCTCGAAAAGGTTTCGCAATAATGAGAATCTTTGGCTTGTGAATCTTCAGCAACGACCGAAGTCGTTTTTTTGAGGTGCCAAGCCCTCGAACATTCCAAAACATAATTTTACTAATCATAAATTCAGCCTCGAGGGCCTGCTAGGAGCCCTTAAAGAACTACGAAGAACTCAACCACCCAAAACTAATTTCGAGTCGAACGAGTTATCACGAACCTTCCCTAGATGAGGGAGTGCCTCTTCACCATCAGACTTCTAGGCCTCACCATGTAGACCACCATCAAACACAACCACCTGAAACTCCTCTTCCACCAAACCCCCCTTGTCAAAGACCAATGGCATTGAACCCGTTTCCAAATCACTCACCCCAGACTTACTCAAAGCAAACCCCACATCTGACCCTAAAACGCCATAATCATTTTTTTTAGGGACATCACTTAGTTCTCCTCCATTTTCCACGACTAAAACATCCGTCCCCTGTGTCTCCCCCTGCACCGCATGCACCTGTTCTTGATCTGCCTCACGATTCTTTTCCTTCTCACCCGTATCATCAGAGGATGATGGGATCGATACAGACTCTTCGACAACCTTTTTTTCACCATCAACCATCCCCTTCTCACTAGATTTTGGGACCCAAACACGATTCGATTTTGGTATATTCTTCTTTTTCTCATCCTGTACTCTTCCTGGAGGCCTTGCATGTAGATGAATTATGACCTTGCACCTTGCAAATAGAACAAAAGGCCGGCAGAGTTTCATAGATCACTTCCTGATGAATACTTGAAGGATTTTTTGGAGTGCCAATCCAAAAATGTTGAACAGGAGACTGAGAAATATTCATCACAACACACACCCAAGCCCCATTAGTTCTTGTAGCACACCGGGTTGAATTGTTTCTTCTCAAATATACGCCATTAAGAAAGGCTTCATGATAAAAATTTGGTGGCAAACCAAGTAACACTAACCAAACAGGTACCAAAACAGGTTCCTCTTCCTCATTAAAATCTGTTGTGCACTGGAATATCCAATATCCAACCCCCTCCACATCCCAATTTTCTCGTGCCAAAACTTTAAGAAAATCTTCCTCATTTGAAAGTCTAACAAACACGTTTCGAGGTTTTCTCATGGCAGATACAACAAGTTGCACGTTCAATCCCCAACGTCCATGAATAAAACACCGGATCTTGTCAAACGAGGGACGTTGTCTCAAAAACTTCAATACTACAGCAAATCTGAATGGTTCCGCTGATTTATCCAATTCCTCCTTAGAGAATTGGACGTAAACTTCTCCATCTATTATTTTAGGTTGTCGAAACGGGACCGAAACCTCTGGTATAGGCTGTGGAGATCGCAAGACCAATTCCACAAACGTTCCATGCCTCACGACCGACGTCAAAGGGCCAGGTGCACCCCCGACGGCAGCCATGCAAAAAACCTCTCATTTCTCAAAACCCTAGCATGATTCCCATGAAATGATACAAAAGCCAATCTACAAAAAAACCTCCTAAATAGACTTGCGCTCCCGACAATTTGGGTATCAATTCCTAACATTTTATCTTATCTTGCTTAGCTAGTGTATATGCATTTTTGTTTAAAATTTTAATCATACTAATACTGTATCTCTACTTTCTCTTTTGTATGTGTTTTTTTTTTTAAATCACCATCTCGACGTGTCGATAGGTTGGTAATATGTTAAAAATCTAAGATTGTGTACAAACAACTATTTTACAAATACTTTACATATGTGGGTGGAAACCATTTTCTAAACCATTGCTAATTATTTTGCATACAAATACAAATGCAATATATCTAGATTAGAAAATTTTATTTGAAGGCATTTATACCACATACCATTCACACGGCATAATTTAATGTGAAAAATAAATTTTAAAATTTGAATCTTACAAATCAAATTATGTCATGTAGATGGTGGGTGGTGTAAAAGCCTTCAAATAGTACAACTCATCTAGATTATTGTGATTACTCCAATTAGGAGTGTAAATCTTAACCGAAAAATCGGCCCGGACCAGTGTTCGGTTTTGGACCGGTTCGGTCCGATCCGGAACCGGTTTCTAAAATCTCAAAACCGGAATTTTTTTTATTGCAGAGTTTTAGGACCGGACTGAACCGGTTCAGTATAATATATATTTAAATTAATGTTTTTAATATTATATATAATATTTTTTTATATTATATATAATTTATATATATAATATATATAATTATATAAATTATAATTATATATAATATATATAATTATATAAATTATAATTATATATAAGATATTATATAATTTTCACTATGACTATATATTATTATATAGTATTAATATCACTATTAATATAGTATATAGTATTAGTAATAATTTAGTATCAATGTATTATTGTATAATATATATTCCATAATGTATAACATATAGTATTAGTATCAATATATCATTATAATATATATATATACATATATATAATAGCAGTAGCACTATAATAGTATATATGTTGGACTTTTGGATTTATTTTATTTCATAATAGAATTTATTTTATTGCAAATTTTTTGTATAACATTTTGTTTTATAACAATTTTTTGATAGCAGAATTTTTTTTTCATAGCAGAGTTTTTTATAAAGCAGATTTTTTATAACAGAATTTTTTTTACATTGCAGATTTTTTTTATAAAGTAGATATTTATAGAAGAATTTTTTTTACATAGCAAATTTTTTTATTAAGCAGATTTTTATAAATAGTAACATATTTTTAATAAAACAGACTTTTTTAAAGCAGTTTTTTTTTATAAATAGATTTTTATGACAAATTTACATTTTATTAAAATAGGAAAACCGGACCGAACTGGACCAGAAACTAGAAGTACTAGTTTAAAAGGGTAACCAGTGCGTAATCGATTTTGAAAAATATAAAATCAGTGCATACCAATTCGGTCCTAAATTTTGTCTAAAACCGGACCAGACCGATTACACCCCTAACTCCAGATACATGGAATTTAAAATAGTTTTAAAAACGTTTCTTCCATTATATTACTTTACCAATAATATCTTATGAGTTATTA
Source organism: Juglans mandshurica (assembly GCA_022457165.1). Lineage (NCBI taxonomy): Eukaryota > Viridiplantae > Streptophyta > Magnoliopsida > Fagales > Juglandaceae > Juglans > Juglans mandshurica. The sequence goes on along the minus strand of CM039619.1, from coordinate 20,655,627 downwards.
TATTATCAAGTCGATGTAGAGAACACATTATTCACAAAATTGATATAACATGATTTGATTTGCAAAATTCAAATCTGTAAATTTTTTTACAAATTAAATTTTTTTTTTCAAATCAACAATATGCAGTGCATACTCCACATCGAGGCTTATAAATATAATTTTTTCTATGTTATATCATATTTTTAAATATTGCATGAAACTAGCCATCCATAATAACATATATAAAAGACCGATTATAAAGTCTATGAATAAATATTCATGCAATGGTTGGACCATTATGCCTCTTAGGGATCGTTTAGATGCTAAACTCATATGAGTGCAGTTCAATTTTACTGTGTGTTTGGACGGACTCAGCATCCAAACATACGGTTGAGCTTTGACAGAGTGCATTTCAACTTGAGAGATGCTCCCAGCCGGTCGGGTGGCAAAATTTCTTTTACCCCCACGAATAAGATATTGCCACATACAGGTTGCACCAAAATAAACAATAAATCAGGTACAGATGATCACAATATGTTTTTTTTTTCATTACTTTTCCCCTCTCTCTCCCTCTCACCCGTTGCGTTCTCTCTCTCCTTCCCTTCCATCGTCCTGCTCAGATTTCTACAACTCATAAAATTCGTCCTCTGCTTAGTAAGATCGATCACCAAGGCATAAGGCATCTCATGGAGTTCACTTTGGTAAGCTAATAGACATCTTTGACCGAATGATTAGCGAACGTCTGCAGTTGAGAAAAGTATTTGGTTATATCACGAATAATGACATGTTAGATGTACACTTTCCAGGTCCTCTCCCACCTGTTCTCATGAAAAAATACAACCCAACGCCCAAAAACAACACTACTTTGTAGCAAAAAAAAGTCTGCAATTGCAAAAAAAAAAAAAAATCCAGCAAGAAAGAAAAACAAAGTTTCAAAAACCCAAAAATCAATGAAATACAAGAGAGTTTTTGAAAAAAAACATGGGCATGGCGAGCTATGCTAGGATCAAGAGAGGGCGTTGGAGAGAGAAGAGAGTTGGGGGAGAGGAGATATTCAAAATCAAAGAAGATAACTGTAGGGGGGAGAGAAGAGAGAAAAGAGGAGAGGTGCAATTCAATAAACTCACATTCACCATAAGATGCATAAGTCTTGTATGTGTTGAAATTTTATTGGCTGGTGTAAAGTCGAAAATAACACTCGACCTGTTTGAAGTTTTTCTCTTTCAAGTTTACATTCCGTGGGACCCACAACTGACACCCCAAAATACAAGAGTATTTCTCCTGCACTGACCATACTCGTTTCTCTTCCACCTCAAAAACCATATTCCCCAATCTCTTTCCGTTGCAGACTCACGACCCTATCGAGCGAGCTAACCCACGACCGTACCAGACCCACGTTGCATTAAACGGGTTCCATTGTTGCCGACAGAGAAATCCCACTGAGCACCATCAGCCATCGAGTGAGTATTTTTCAATTTTGGAGCACCGCCAGCCATATATACCTGAGACCCACTGCATCGAACGACATCCATTGTTGCCGACAGAGAAATCCCACGGAGAACCGCCAGCCATCGAGCGAGTCTTTTTCAATTTTGGAGCACCGCCAGCCATATATAGCTGAGACCCATTGCATCGCATCCATTGTTGGTGAGAAATGGAAGGAAAATCCATTGTTCTTGGAGTCCTTCAAGCAACGTGCGAGAGATAAATCACTGAATGACGCACGTTCTTGGTGAGAAATGCAAGGAAAATCGCTTGTCTGGGCGCGTCGATTTTTTTTTCCCTCCCGTATTTTTTGACATTTTTTTATTACTAATTAAATAATATATAAATAAATAATAGAATAAAATGTAGGCATCCACCTTACGAATTTTATTCATAATTATTTTATTTTGTGTTTTTAAAACATAGGAGTAAGAAAATTTTGTTTTGATAGCGTTCGAAATATTTTGTTGTAATTTTTTTATATGCATTGAGGGAATTTATATTGGATTTATGTTATTTATTAGTAAAGGATTTAATAAATTAGTTATTCAATCATTACAATAACTTTTCAGTAATTGGTGGGTCCAATACTTTTTTCAACTTCTTATAATTAGTAATAACATCATCTTAAATTCTAAATACATATAAATTCATCTTAGATGGGTCTCACATAATTCACATCTCAATTCAACTCATTACTATTCATAAAGAATTTAGTTAAACTAAGTTTAGTTCAATATCCAAACGCAACCTTAGAATTTTTGAGACTCTCATTTCCTCGAGTAGTATTTAAGGACTTCTTTTTATATATGTTGGAATCTCTTGATTCTTAGTCTACATGTATCTGTTGTTGGACTACTGTGTCTTGAGTATGTCAAAGACCCTTGTTTTTATTTTTTGTAATTAATGGTTTCTTTTTTATGAACTTTAGAATTCTTGATAGTTAGCTTCCATGTATCTAGTTAATAGGGGTGCTACCAACACCTTGTAGACGTGGTCGTTGGCCTGGCGTGGCCTGGCCAGGGCGGGGGCAGTTGGGGAGTTAGGCTCCCGGGCCCAACATCGCCCCCATTTGCAGGTGCCCCTATCCAGAATCCTCCAAACAATCCATATTTTACAAATCCCTTCACCAAATCCACAGATTTATTCCTAAAATCCACAAATCCATAATCAAACAATAAATATACAAACACAGATTAAAAAATATCATCTTAACAACGCAAATGGCAGGACTAGAAGATGAAAGGGAGGAGAAGAAGAAAGAGGAGGATGAGAAGACATTCTGCCTGTTATGGGGTTGGGGTAGCGACAAAGGAGGAGATAAAGAACATAAGAAAAGAGAATTGGAGGTAGAAGTTGAATGGTGGAGAGAGAAAGAAGAGAGGAGAGAAAATGAATTAGGATTTTGTGATTTTTCTTTAAATACTAAAAAATATTTTAACATATATTGGGTCAGGCAGACGAGGGAAATCCCAGGCATGCTTGGGCCCAACCCAAATCACATCTAACGAGCAAGAACAAGCCCCTTACTATAGATAGGCTAAGCGCATTTACTAATATTATCCCAAAGAAACGACAACAATTGGTATATCATCATGAAAAATGAATTTTCAGGTATACAGAGAACTTTCTAGACCCTCTCCACATTCCTTTTTCTCTTCTTTTTTTTCCATGCTTTTTGTTGGTCAACAACCAACAACAACCTCTAACACCCAGATGCGTGCGAGCATCCTACACGCCGACTGTGTGTGGCCGGGTGCCCTCCACCCAAGCGGGGCCAGATGGGGGCGGGCGGGCCAGATGCGAAGGCTCACCCCCCACTCCTACCACGTGGTTAAAGGGTGTAAAAAAGAATCGAAAAATCGATTGAACAATCCAAACCTGACCAAACCAATGGGTTCCGTTCGATATTGGTTTTATATTATATATACAATATTAATATAACTTTTAATGTTATATATAACTTTTATGTTATATTATATATATTACAAGTCTAGTATAATAAGTTAATCTCACTTATAGGTTATACACTATTTATGCAATACTAGTTCAGTTCAATGCAAAAATATTTTTGTATACTAGATATTATATAATTAGACACTAATAAATTAGTAATTGCTAATTAAATTAGTAATTGTTAACAATAAATACTAAGTTCTAACAATTAAATTTAGTTTTGAAAAAATAATACTAAACTTAAGTAGTACCACATGTATAAACGATAAATCGAGAAAACCAAAATGGGCCAGGCTTAAATAAATAAAAAAAATTGAAAGTTCTAATTTCAGTGATGAACTAATCAGTTATAAAATTTATTAGAAATGAGACTGAACCGAACTGGTTAAATGTGGTGGGGGCAACTCTGGCCGGACTTAAGGGTGTAACCAGTTCAGTTTTGTACATTTTTTAGAACCGAACTAGTATACACCAGTTTTGAAAATTTAAGAATTGATATTAGACCGATTCACTACCGAAACTAGACCTTCCGATTTTTTCGGTTTCGATCTAATCCAATTCGGTTTTTCTGATTTTACGAATTATCTATGTTAGTAATAATATAATGTTTACATATACTAAACAATTAGTCTATTTGTATTATGGAATAAATACATTATTTTATAATAATTAACACATACTAATATAGTCTTGAATTTAATTATAGTTTATATAAGTTCTAGACTTTTTATATGTGTATATATGATTTGATCTCACCAGCCTTTTAATTGGTCGGTAAAACCTGTTACAATAATATGTGTTACTTGGTGATCAGTTTTTCTATTACTTTTTATAGACGTTAGCTACCATAATCATTTCTTGAAAATGGTTTAATATTTCATACTCAAATAATCCATCTATATTTCATTCATACAATACATCTGGTACAAAAATAGATCTTACTATATGTTCTTTTTTTTCGAATTGGATATCTGGTGGAGTAGGCCTCGAATACCAATTACGATTAATGGAAACATGATGTTTAGAATCCCTAATTGAAAAACTATTAACATGATCTCCTCTAATCTTATTTATTTGCAAATCTAAATTTTTAAATTGGTTTTTAATATTATTAATTTCAGAATCTGATAATACATGTGAGTCTATCTTATTTAATACATTAATATGAGATTGTTTTGAGGTAGATGCAATATTGTTAATAGTTAATATTTCAAATTTATTAGAGATTTGTTCTAATAGATCATTTTTGTTTTAAGAAAAAATAGTGTTTAGATGAGATGAGATTTCATGGGGAACAATTTGAGGGTTTTTTTTTTGCTTCTTTAATAGTATGATTAATAGGAGATATTTGGGTTTCAATTCTTTCTAATTTTTTACTCATGGTTTTTTTTATATAAATTGGTGTAATTGTTTTGTTGGATTATATTATCAGTGTTTTTACCTTCTATTGTATTATTATATTTTTTATTGGTGAAACAAATATTTGAGTATTTCTTTGATTGACGTTGATGGCTTCAAAATGGGATATTCTTCATAAACAATTTGATTATTTTCTTCTTTAATCCATTGATTAGTAGTCCTATTTATGGTAGACAATTGATTTGATTTCTAGATCTCAAATCATGTAAAGAAATGTATATTAATATGTATTTTTTCTAGATACTCGTAATATTTTTCTTAAATATAATCTCTTTTTATTTTTGTAAAAGTTGAGAAAAATACTAATATTTTGTGACTATTTTTTTCTTTCATATAATCTTGTTTGATATATTATTTATTAATTTTAAATTCTTCGTTACTCAATGTGTATATTTGGGCATCATCTCCAATCACTTGTAAATATGTTGAAAAAGAAGGTTCCGGTTCCTTTTCAGGATTATGAGAGGTGGATGCCATCCGAATGATTAACAGTATATACTGGTGTATCAATAATATTATCGGGAATAATTTTTCGAATTTGTGTGTCTAAACTCTGGGATCTGGTGTCAACGTTTTGAGATTTATTTCGAGAAATTGATATAAGAACAGATCTCGGTGTATGATAATTAGAAGGTGCTAGAGAAGAATAATGTGATAAAAATCTTCTAAAATGTTGAAAAGCTATTTGGACTGTTCCGTCCTTTTTTATCTATATATTCAATATCATCTTTAGAATTATTTTCTATTTTAGGTAATGGAGTACTGTTTTCTAATTGTCATTCATTAGAGAGAGTAATTTAATTCCAATTAATTTGTTTGAAAATTTGTACACAGGAGTTTTGTGTACTAGATTGTAATAATAATGTATATTCTTTTAGACTGGTAATAAGAGTTTGAAGTTCTAATGTTGTTTTCATCAGTTTATAATGGATCCTATATACTATTGTTAAAAGATGTGATCATTTCATCATATTATAGCCGTTTGTTTTAATATTTAATGTTTAAGCATGTAATATATTAGTATCAAATAATGAAAGAGAATAATTGAGATAACAATTAAAATAAACTGGTCATTGGAACAAACTTGATTATACCATTTCAAGTAACGAGTCATTAAAAGTATAGTGTCTTCCATCTCTTAAACATAGTAATACTGAGGCGTTTAATCAATTTCTAGTTAGTGGTTTTATAGCTATTTGTACTAGTCCAATATGTATGAAAGAATATTTCTATTCTTTGTGATATTTGATAGCTTCTTTTGTTAATAGTTGCAACAATTCATAATTATTATTTAAATTAATAGTTTTTTCTACTGTCTTAATAGTATAATTAGTAAGAAATGATAATTTAGAAGAAAAAGTAGAATATTTATATATTTGATCTTTTGGAACATTAGGAATTGTCCAGTCTTGTAAATTTCTTTCTATATTTATTATACTATAATTTTCTTAGTTGATGTTATCAGGTTCTATGGGTATACTAGTAGTGGATTCATTAGGTTTAAATAAAGAATTCATTGAGACATGATTTGAAACAAAGTTTTCCTATATTCAAAGGGAAATAAGTAGATTAAGGACTTAAGGAAATACTACTGGGACCACCCTTAAAGCCTTCCAGTATAAATGGGCTGATCAACGGATTTTTCATGACTTACCAACACAAGCCTCCCAATATATTTCATTCTCTTTTTCTATGTAAGGATACTCAAATGATATTTTATACTCTCAATTTCGTTTATTAAGAATTCGCGATGATTTTCCCACTATTCTAATAATTCTTTTCTTCTTTGATGTAAAAGATAGTTATTATCTTGTTTCATTAATTCAAGTTTTTCCTTAAGATCATTTATATCATTTACCAATATTTATAATTTAAGTCTTAGATTGTATTCCGTATAACTTATTTCGTATAAATCTTGATAATCAACACTATGAGCAAAACAATAATCCATTATAAATTATAATATTCAAAATATGATAGCAAATAAAATAACAATAAATATTAATAACAATATAAAAGCTAATGGCTCTGATACCAAAGACGTAAATTCCAAGTAATAAATAGAGACTAATAATAGTTTAATAATAATAATAGGCGGTATAACCAGGCATATGCATGAAATCATGTAAAACAGGTAGTATAACCGACCATATGCATGAGAAAGTAAATAATAAAGAAAAGATATATAAAATCAACTTTATTAATGACATAATACTTACAAGGAGATTAATTTTTAGAAGAGTTGGAAGCAGAAGACTTGAAGAAATGGAGGTTTACAAAGAATAGATTTTCTAGAGAGTGATAAAGACTAGAATAGAGTGACTTGGAAGAGAAAAGAAGGGGTTTCAGATGAGAATTTATGAATGCCCTCCTTTCTTTACAGACTCCTTTATATATACACTAGAACAGTACAAAATAATAATTCTAATAATACGTGAATAGTACTAATGGCTTACATAATGGCCTGAGAGATTGATAAAAATCTACAATATAATTGAGCTTCCAAAATGCTTAATCTTTTATTTCATCCGGAAATTTATCAACAAATTCTATTGCTCTGCTAATTGGAGTAATAGTTCCTTGATAGATATCAATGTATCATGTCCAAGAAATCTAATTTTGTTCTGGAATAATTTTATTTTTAATGATGAAACAACTAAGCGATTTTGTTTAATAATTTGGACAAAAGTATTTAGATGTTTCAAATATTGTTCAATAGATGAGGAAAATATTAATATATCATCTATATAAACTATCAAAAAATGAGTGAAATGAGTAAATATTTCATTCATAATATTTTGAAATTCACTAGGAGTATTTTTTAGGCCAAATGACATAACATTTCATTCATAATGTCCAACTAGAACTGTGAATGCTGTTTTATAATGGTATTTTTTAGTAATTTAGATTTGTCAAAATCTACTCTTCATGTCAAATTTTAAAAATATCGTAGTATTATATAGTCGGGATAATAAATTCTTTTTATTAAGAATTGAGTATCTAATCCGTTGTATTACTTTATTTAAAGGTTTCTAATTGATGACTAGCCGAGTAACTGCTCTTTCGAATTCTGCCTTTTTTTTGACATAAAAGGCAACACAACTCCATGATGACTTACTTTTCCTAATCAATCTTTTTGTTAATAAATCATTAATTTCTTTTTTGCAGAATTCTAATAATTCATTATTCATTTGGATTGGTCTAATCTTAGTTAGAATATTCTTTTCAGAGAATCCTTTTTCATAAGGTAATTCAACTATATATTGCTTTCTATTCCAAAAAGCATTAGGCAGGTTAGAGCATACTTCTTTTTCAATCATAGTTTTAAAATTATCAATTTTTTGAGTTAGTAATGGATCTTTTAATTGTTCTTGAATTCTTTTATATTTTAATTCTTGCTTTAAGAAGTTTATATGTTTTTCCTTTCTTTTAATCCTATTTTTTGTTAAAAAATTAATTTATCTGATTAATGAAATTTCATTTAAGGAGTTAATTTCTTTTGATACAGAAGAAAATAAGAAATTAAATTGAATTTCTTCTCCAAGTATTTTACTAGAAATTATTTTTTCCGTTACAGAGAAAGGATAGAGTAATATGCAAGGAATGAATTTCCTAATATTACTTTGGTGTTAAAATTTTTTACTAAAATAAATGTTGTTTTAAAACAAATTCCATTATTACAAATATGTGTATTAGATAATTTATAATTTATGTATAATTTTATTCCATTAGCTTGGGATAATGTCTCTTTTTATATTTTAAAAAGTTTTTGAAGGTATTAATCATTCTTATATACAATATAAATTTGCTCCTATGTCTAATAAGATGATTGTAGTAAAAGAAAATTCTTGATTAATAGAGATTGTTACTTCAACATACCATTTTTAAAAATTTATCCTATAAAGGATATAAATGAAATTGTCTGTTTTATCTTTAATGACTATTGTTGAACAATCTCCATTTTTTTATTATGAGAATTATTTACTTTTTTATCTATTTTTAATAATATAATTTCTTGTAATAATTGTTCATTTGAATTTTCTAGTTTAAGATTAGATATTTTCAAATTTTTAATCTTTTGTTTTATTTCATTAATTTATTGTTACAAATTTTGTATTGTAATTTTTTTGTTTTTCTGATTTAAATCTTCCTACTATCTCTGAAAAATTATAAGGTGCTGAAGAGGTTATTGAAGTGTTTTGACTATTAAAAATATCTTTTAATTTTTCTAAGTAATATTTTCTTTCTTGGGGATCATTAATTTTGTCTATTAATTATAATATAATATCTTCTTATTTTGAAAGTACATTAATGGTTTTATTACAAATACAATTATTTTTATCTAAACAATTGCAGACCTGTGTTTTCAAAAAATTGTTCTGAAAAATTTGATTCTTTTAATTGATAGATTTCTTCTTCTTCTTCTTAAGGGCTTTCCTCCCCTTCACTTGAATGTATTATAAAAATATTTAATAATTTTTCTTTTAAAGTTTCATATATATATATATATATCTAATTCATTAATCTGTTATTTGATTTTACAATTTGATTTATAATATCCAACTTTTCTGTATTTATAACAAACAATTTATTTTTATTTTTATTAGTCTTTTTAGGATTTTTTATTAGTTTATTATATATTAGTTTATTTTTATCTTTTTATAAGGTTTTTTGTATTTTTTTTTGTTAGAATAATTTTTATAAATTCTGGTTTCCTTTTTGTCTTCTTGAATGAGCTACTAATATGATATATAACTAAATTGTTTACAAAATGTATTTAATTTTTTTTTAGTAAATTTCTTTTCTTTATCTATCTGCTTTTTTATTCTTCTTGCTTTTTAAACAAGTTATTATGCTAAAAATTTATTTATCATTGATATATTTATATATATATATATATCAAAAGTAAGTTTATATTAATATTTATGTTTAAAATTAAAGTTTTATGTTATATTAATTTTATATTATAAGATTAATAATTTAAATAATAAAATTATAATTTTATATTATATTAATTAACAATTTAATATATAATATAATATAAAAAATTATAAATATATATGCGATCCGATTTAACATATAAGACCGATTTTTGTTCAAGGAATACACACCGTCTCTTACAAATCGAACGGTCCGGTCCTATTCCGTTTCAATCGTTTATTTTTCCCACTAACGGGACTGATAAAAGGCTGAGAGATGTGATTGGTTGCCAAAATTGCCCTTGTTTATCGTATTCACCGAAGAGACATGCTGGAGAGTAGCCGGAAGCGGTGTGATGCTGTTATAAACTGTAGGATTGTATTTATATTTTCTCCTCTCCGAATGTTCGAGGGTGCTATTTTTTGTCTTTTCGCATTTCGCGTCTCTGGCATTGCTCTTTTCATTTTAACACCTGCTGAGCATCTCCTCTTACTTTTCGATTCTTCTCGATGATTTCTCTTCGTCCACATACACTCGACTGCTCCCTATCACCAACCTCAATGTTAGCTGCGCCCGGGAGACACCACCACCAGAACAGTGCATCTCTTCGACTGCACACCACCGCGAGTCAGCCATTCTAAGGAAGCCCACCGCTCACACCCACTGCAACACGAAGACGGTTTGGTCGGTCTCTTTATCTCTATCTCTGTCTCTGTTTCTCTACCTCCGTTTCTATTTTGTCTCTTATATGTCCTAAAATGGGGAGCAATCTGATCTGAACAGGTCTAATAGGAGCAGATTTTGCTGGGTACCGAAGAGACTGAGTAAAAGAAGAGGAAACTGAAATTACAGGTGATGCCTATTTTTTTAAGTGTTTTACCTTTGGGTACACATGTTTGGAATTTAGAGGAGAGTCCCATCTCTTTGGTCCATAGGATCATATTTTGCTGGGTTTGAGGGAAGAGGGGCTGGGAGTCGGGCTGCCGTGTGAGTAGGAAGGAACAGAAGGGGGGGGGGGGTGAAGAGAAGATTTTTTAGTGGCTGAAGGACGTGGCATTAGAAATTCTGAGATCTCTGGGTTTATTGTGGTTTGGTTGTATGAAATTAGATTTACAAAGACTGGTTCCATAAAAGGACCCGGACTTCTCAAGTGGTTTTACGGCGTTATGGCTGTTAAATGTTTTTTTTTTTTTTTTTTTTGTCGTTGGTTTGGTGCAGTTTTATGGGTATAATCTTCTTTGTTTTTCCAGATTTAATGGTTTGTGCCTATTAACTTGGTTTTTGGTTTCTTTATTTGTTTGGTTGTTGTAAGTTAGTATTTCATGTTTGGTTATATGAAGAAGATACGTAGGTGGATTGGGTTGCCAATGGAAGGGTGTAAATTTAATGCAATGTCTTGTGATGCATGCGTTGTGTTTGTCACATATAGATCATATTACAAGCTCCCAATTTTTTTTTTTTTTTACCTACCAAAAAAAAAATATTAGATGTTGAGTTTGGTTTCTTTTATGATTTTGCTCACTCTGGATTAATGGCTTCTTCCTTTTCCCTTTTTACTTGCAGATAGAACCTGGTTTTTGCTGATAGATAGAGCTAGGTATCGCAAGGCATGTATTCTTTGGATCTTTTCTTCTTTTGGCTGTGTTTTGAAAATTGGGAGCTTGTATTTATTGCCTTGACTTTCCAGTAATGAGCTCACAAAGAAATGCAGAATATACCAGTAACGAACATCAATTTTGGTTTCTGTTATAACTCGACTTTCCAGTGGTTTGAAAATCCTCTTGGAACATATGGTTTGCTTATAAAGATTCAATTGGTTACTTATAAAAAAAAATAACGTTCAGCTGGTTGTTTATCCTTCCTTATGATGTGGTTTGATATTTAAGCCAATGCATGTTGATAATTATGAGATGTTAATTTTGAGTATTTTGCATAGCATTTCTAATACTGGCCAATGGAGAAGTTTTACCTGCATAGTATGTGGTTATGCTGAAGTTTGGTTATCAAGTCGTGCGTGCTTTCTAATAAACTGCCAGACATTCTTGATTTTTCCAATGACCTTGCCAGCTTAGAGCTGGCTTCAAGAATATTCTTATTTTTTTCTGGTTAGAATTGTTGAAGAAAGTTTTTTATTATAGTGGACATGTCTTGACTTACATGTGTGGTTTCCACCCAGATACAATTAAACTATTTGGCAAAGGAAATGCAAGCCATAATCAAAGGCTTGGAAAAAGATATACTGGAATTGTCTGCCTGTGAAAATGATGGCCATATTTCACAAAATTTCCATGAGGTATTTAAGCTATTTATTCTTTTTAGTCTCCATGGACAAGATCTATCCTTGCGTGAACATCTATCCTTGGGGACACCGAGATTGTATAAAGTGCCCTCTGATTTTTGACTATTACAAAATGATTAGAGGATAGCCAGCTACTCTGGTTTGGATACCGTTGAAGTAATATTTATTATGCTTTATCTAAAGAATCCTAGTGCCACCTTTTATTTTTTGATAAGATAGAATCTTATTCAACGAATGTAATAGGAGAAGCCAATGTACACATGAAATATACAAAAGAAACACCTAATTACATTCTATAAAGAGGAAAATGAAAACAGAAAATCATGAGCTGAAGCTCCATCAAGCCCTATTGCGGAAAACCATTGCAATAAAGAAAATATGAAGAATTTTTTGATTTCTGCCATAGTGCGCTCCTTATTTTTAAAACATTGCTCACTCCTTTCACACCATATACACCACATGAGACACAACGAAACCATCTTTCACACAACAACCACTTGAGTAGAACTTTGAAGCCCCATCCAACACGCAAGCAAATCCACTACATTCATAGGCATCACCCAAACCAACCTAACTCTGCTGAAAACACCATCCCACAATGCCTTTGCCACCTCGCAATGCAGAAGTAAATGATCCACAGATTCCCCATGTTTCTTACACGTGAAACACCACTCCATAATAACAAATCTACGCTTTCTCAAATTATCGATCGTCAAAATGTTTCCAAGTTATGCTGTCCTTATGAAAAAAGCAACTTTGGAAGGCACATGAGACCTCCAAATACGCTTCCATGGAAAAGGAGAATAATGCTGAATAGTCAACACCTTATAGTAAGACTATATCGAGAACTTCTTGCAACCTGTATGCTTCCTTAACATTTTATCCCTTTCATTATCCCCAACCTGTAGGGAATATAAGAAGCTGAAAATATCATAAACCTCCTCAAGTTCTAGTCTTGCACAACTCTAGTAAAACCAACATCCCACTGCAAGGTTCCATTAGAATGGACTAACAAATCAGAAACGGAAGCATTTCGATGAGCTGCTATACGAAAAATAACTGGAAAAACACTAAAAAAGAGCCCGATCACTACACCAAATATCAAACAAAAAACGGACTCTTGAACCCTCACCACCAACAAAGTTTGTATGTTTAACATAATTCTCCCATCCATTTCTTATAAATTTCCAAAGACTCACACCATAAGCCCCCCTAGCGTCCTTAGAACAACCCCCCCCCCCCCCCCCCCCCCCCCCCCCCAAATCACACCCGTATTTCTGATCTACAAACCTCCCTCCACAACGATTCCCTTTATAATTGATTCCTCCACAATCATCTCCCCAACAAGGCCTTCTTAAAGCTACTCAAATTACAACCCCTAGGAGTTTGCTCAAGTGGTAAAGTGTAACACCCCCTTCCCATGGGATAGAGATATTACTAACATTCATAACATATTGCCCGGTAAAGAGATTTATATCCTGAAATATCTCTTTTTTTGAAAAACATCAAAATGTTAAAACTGAATTGAACATAATTGTTTCGAAAATTAAACGTAAAGTAGAAGAACATAAACTAATCTTATGAATGACATAAAAGAAATCTTATTCTTGTGTGAATAACACTTATTCCTTCCTAATTCTTTGTACTAAATCTACTCCTGGCCATCCAGCTCTATGTCATCATAATCACCATCTGTGAGAATTAAACATAGAAGAAAATAGGAAGAGAAACAAAAATGAGTCGAATACTCAGTAAGTAGCACATCATACCGTAAAATATAATTTGACCTAGCATGGATTTAATTTCTGAAGACTCTTCACAACATACATACAACATCATAGATTTACAATCATACTCGTAACATAACTTTCTGAAAAACTTTACATACATACATACATACATATATCGTCACAGATTCATATAACATACGTATTCATCATTAACATGAGCGGAAGTATACATAATTATGGCAAACATGTAACGTGAATGCATAATAACTCATTTATCTTGTCTTAACATGGAGTCCGTGTTTCACTTAACTTGTATAACATGTTTGGGAGTGAAACACACTTGGGTCCGTATTTCACTTAATTTGTATAACATTTTTGTGAGTGAAACATGCTTGGGTCCGTGTTTCACTTAACTTGTATAACATGTTTGTGAGTGAAACACGCTTGCGTCCGTGTTTCACTTAACTGGCATAACATGGAGTGAAACACGCTTGGGTCTGTGTTTCACTTAACTTGCATAACATGGAGTAAAACACGCTTGGGTCCGTGTTTCACTTAACTTGTAGTTAACCACGCTTGGGTTCGTGGCACCGTAAAACTTCTTATCTTTCTTAATGCATGAGAATTTATTAGGCTTCATGAACGTTTCTAACATGGCATATTCTTGTACATGGTATAACATAACATGACACATCGGCATAGCATAACATCATGGCACATTCTTATACATGACATATTTTTGTACATGGTATAGCATAAGATGGCATATTCTTGTACATGGCATAGCATAACATGGCATAGTTTTGTACATGGTATAGCTTAACATGACATATCATAACATGGCATGGCATACATGATCTAAACATTTTATAACATTTCATGGCATACATGATCAAAGTTCTTCATGCACATGGCATACGTGATCTAAGTACTACATGAACGTGGTATACATGATCATGCTATTTTATTACATGCCATACTTGACTTAAATTACTACATGAACATTTCATGGCTTACGTGGTCTGGGAACTATATGAACATTACATGACTTATATGATCTAAATACTTCATGACATTACATTGCATGGCATACATGTGATTTTCATGATTTATCATCCATCAAATTGCAATCCATACTAACATAACGTACATATGCTCACTTACATGCATATAATTATAATTCATCGAAGATCATGAAAGGGATCTAACATTGACTTAGCTCGTGACTTAGGTTAGATAAACATCATAAGCACATCATATTTTCATACATAACAATAATATTCACAGTACGCATGCATTTATATGATCATACTAATTACCTCTTAGCGCTGCTTCCTGATTTCCAACTTGTAGCGCGTTACCTATACGGGGTACTGGGCGTTAGTAATTTTCGAGATAAACATGTCGTGGTTCTTTATGTGATTAAAACAAAATTAGAATTTTAACATAGTAGTTATCTTGTTTCCTTGCAAAAATAATAAATGCTTGTAATATATAGTTAATCGTGACTAAATAATTTAGTAGTGTAATTGGATGTTTTTGGGAAATACGAGCCCAGAATAAACATCACGCCCACATTGATTCAGCCCACTTAGTAAATAAGCAGGCATTTGACCGACTGGGCTTAAGGCCCACAGGCCCATTCCAGATTAAAAAGAAAGCTTCTCTTTGGAAAGCACATAGCTAACACAGAGAGCTCATGAATGTGGGAAGGAGTCGCGCGATGACTTAGTGAGAGGGGTTAAGTGCGACGGCGGCTCTAGGTGGCTGGATGCGACGATGGTGCGACTGGGAGCTCCCTATGGTGGTGCGACATCGAGAGGGAGGAAGGGAGAGAGTTTTAGAGAGATGGAGTTGAAAACTCAAATAATCGAGAGGGAGGAAGGGTGTGTGTGACGGCAGGGGCTTACCTGAGAGAGTGGGTGTGACGGGACTAGGTTGGCCGGCATTTTCTGTGGTGGCGTGGGAGGTGGTCCGTCGAGGTGGCTGTTGGTTGCTGGGAGGGAGGCTGCGATGGTGCTTGCGGGAGTGAGTTTTCTTTCTTTGCATTAAAGAGTTTTTCTCCAGGGATTTTTGTGTGTATAATTCAGAGGCTTTGTGGGTTTTTTATAGGTGATGGGAGGGGAACAACGTGAATCTTCAGGATATTGGCTATAATTTGAAGTTGCCTAGACTTTAGGAACCTATTCCTACGAGGATACAGATTCTGAGAGGATTTTGAAGAGTTTGAGTTGGGGATAGTTTCAAACTAGGAACCTAATCTAATAGGGAACCTAATGGATGACTATACGGAGGTTTTGATAGGGAAAGAATCACTCTTTTAATTTATCTGTTAGCATATTTCCTAAAGTGGTAATAAAAAAAAAAAATATAATACTAGTTTTAAGTCCTAAATTTGAACCCGTATTTTACATAAAGGCCTTGGGCTTGAGGGTATTCTCCCACCAAGTCTAAGGTTCAAATCCTCTTGGGTGCAAACAAACTCTAGGGCCATCGGACTGAGAGATTTTTTTTTTGAATTACTCGAGGTGCTCTTGCTGGAAACTCCTTGTCGAGAACCTGTGCACTCCCGGGATTAGGTGGGACGTTGTTTCTGGACACCCAGTACCAATAAAAAAAAGCTACTCAAATTACAAACCCCCAGACCACCATTTGAAATAGAACAAACTCTATTCCAATTGACAAGATGGATTTTAGTCTCTTGACCCATTCTATCCCACAAAAATGTACGAAATAATTTTTCAATCCGGTTTCCCACCCCTACAGGCAAGGAAATAAAGAATGGCAATAAGTTGAGAGATTGGAAATAGTACTTTTAATAAGAGTAATTATTCCCCCTTTTGATAAGTATAACTGCTTCCAACCCACCAGCTTTTTCTCAATCTTCTCAACTACCCAATCCCAAATAAATTTAGCCATGAAAGATGCCCCCAATGGAAGGCCAAGATATTTCATAGCTAGACCAGCAACTTTACACCCAAAAAATCAGTCTAGAAGTTAATATTCCGCACCTCCCCCACTGAAACCATCGCTAACTTGCCCAAATTCACCTTAAGGCATGATTCAACTTCAAAACATAATAACACAGCCCTTAAGGCTTGAATCTGCCCACAATTAGTATCACAAAAAATAATAGTATCATCTGCAAAAGAAGATGAGAAAGTATGATAAATCCATTGTTAGCATTTCCCACCGTAAATCTAGAAAGAACACCCCCCCCCCCCCAACAACAGCCTCCACCATTCGACTCAATGCTTCCATGATAATGACAAAAATGATAGGGGATAATGGGTCCCCCTGTCTCAAACTACGAGAGCTATGGAAAAAACCACAAGGATTTCCATTAACTAACACTGAAAACTGAGCAGTAGATACACAATGTCTAATCCACACACACCACCTCTCCCCAAAACTACATCTCCCAAGCATATAGAAAAGAAAGTCCTAGTTTACATGATCATACGCCTTCTCCATAGCCAGCTTACAAATGAAACCCGGGACACCCTCCCTCAGTCGACTATCTAAACATTTATTAGCAATCAATACAGAATCAAGTATTTGCGTACCCTGAACAAAAGCATTCTGGGGCTTAGAAATAATTTTTTCCATCATAGTACTCATATGATTGGCAAGCACCTTAGAAATTATCTTATAAATCCCATTGACAAGGCTAATAGGGCAAAAATCCTTCAACTCAGAGGCCCCAGCTATCTTAGGAATTAAGAGTAATAAATGTGGCATTAAGATACTTCTTAGACTTATGATAGGTGAAAAATTCCTGGAAAACCCGCATCACTCATAATACTAGGTTACTAGAGAGAGTACCCTAGTATTATTCTTCATTTTGTAGTGCCACCCTTTGAGCTTTGATTAATTAGGCTTCTTGTTTTTAATTTTCAAATTTTTTCCATGGAAATTTCGTTGGGTGAGGCTTATCTGAATTTGATTGTCCAACGAGTAAGTTGCAGGAAAGGTATTGGTGGGGGCTTTGTTTTTGATAAAAATATTACAGCTGCAAATTGAAGTGAAGATATGTTGAACAAAGAGATAAATATGATGTTCTGGATATTGGTGATAAGTTTTAGGGCAGTGATGATTATCGTAGGGGCAGAACATGGGTTTTTTATGCTCTTCAATTTTTGGTATAGTCTTCACGTGCCGCTTGCAATTGAATACAACATTAGTTTGTGCGTGTAGACAAAGTATTGTTCAGTAACTGGGGGTTGATCTAATTGTTAAATGCTATGAATGATACTTCTTATATATATATATATATATACACACTAGGTCATAACGTGCAAAGCACGTTTGCCTAGTTCGGTAAAATAATTATTTTTAAAAAATAGTATATATTTTGTAAAAAAATTGATTTAAATCAATAAATTAAGGCATATTTCAATAAATGCGACATCTAGCAAATATTTAGGAGTAATGATAGTTAAATATAGTATAATAATTACATGCTTGCATAGATTAGAAGATAAAAATATTAGTTTAAAATATAACATAGTCTAACACATATTTATAACATTGATAATTTTAGCAAAGTTGCATGCGATAAGTTTAATACAAGCCCAACAAAGACATTAGTTCAAAATATAACATAGTCTAACACATATTTATAACATCGATAGTCTTAGCGACAAACCCAACAAAAACATCAGTTCAAAATATGAGTCATTTGATGTTTTTACTATGATCTATCATTTTGTGTCATCTTGTTCTGCATCAATAGAGATGACATTGAAATTCTTGTGCTGTTGTTGGTTGAGTCGATTGGGGTCTACTAAAAGTTCAATCATCCACTCTTTCTGTGAAACTTGAGATTTTCTATAAATGGCAAATGTTTCTGCAAAGGAAACTTTTAATAGCCTTGCATGATTAATAAAAATTTAAAGAATATATATCCTGGAAATTGATATCTTGTAAATTAACACAAATCATTGAATGCAATGTTCTTAATTATATTGCTATGTATGTTATATATATATATATAATAAAAATAAAATTGGCATCACAGACAAGTATATAAAAATTAATTTAAATGATTTTTGTTATAATTTACTTTTAATAGTTTTTTTAATATATACCTTAATGTACTTATACATAATGTAGTAAATATGTCAAAAATTCAAAGATGAACTTTTTTGCTCACAACAATAAAGGTAATGGAAAATAAGAAAACATACATCGCCAGTATGATTCATAAGTTCAACTGCCGAACAACCGAATGCTTCCTCTACAACTTCACCAAACATAATAGCAGATAGTCTTCCTGTACTATCGTCGAGTTGAACATATGCTCGACTACTATAAAATTTATGGAAATATCATTTTAAGTTAAAATTAATAAAAATTATACATTAAATCTATCACATAAATTATCAAACAAAACAAAAAATTTGAAAGATACATACCGTGGTTGGGAAATACTTTGGTGTTTTCAATGATAACAAAGGAAACTATCATTATAATCATACTCAGTTCCTTTATTATAGCCAATATATGACATATAAAAAAATATGTTGCGCAAGTCAACTACAATTATCTTCGCTTTTATCCAAAATTTTACTTTCTACATTACATCAGAATCAATTTTTTAGATGAATTGATTGTATAAATATTTGAATTTGTTACGAAAAATAGGATTTTACTGCCATGAGTTGCAAACTTTTGATTACTCAGCAACATCACAATTCTTGATTACTTCCCATATACCAACAGAAGATAGAGATGTAATAATACTCTCAAGTAATGAATTATTAATCACCACTCTTAAAATTCATCAAAACAAATGCAACATAAGAAATAAAAATACGAAGATTTCAATATTCAAGTGGCATGAAACAAATAATGACTTATTTATGACGATTATCACTCTTGCAATGAAGTTGTATCAGGAAGAACAAGATTAATCATAAATTTACTTTTCGGACGTGATGAAAGAGATAATCATTCATTAGAAATAGAGATAATGATTAACGCAAGCATATACAATATAACAGAAAATATAAGATTGTTAATTATTAAAAATACCATTATAACAACCAACTCTTATTCTTGTTCAAAGTATAACTAGCTTTGTCCCAATTATTTACTAGATTTTTTTCAATTCATCTTGCACAAATTGACCCTACAGAAGAGGAGGTGAAACAAGCAGTGTTCAACATTCCTATTGAGAGTAGTCCAAGGCCTGATGGTTTTGGGTCGGGTTTTTATAGAGCATGTTGGGATATTGTTAGTTTGGAGGTTGTGGAGGCGGTTCAAGAATTTTTTCGAGGGATTCCTCTTCCTAGATTCTACACTGCTTCTTTTGTAGTACTTATTCAAAAAATGGATCAACTGACCGGATTTGATAAGTTTCGGCCTATTAGCTTATGTTTCGTCTTCTACAAAATCTGCACTAAGGTTTTGGTGGCGAGGATTGCTCCTTTATTATCCTCTTTGATCTCTTCTGAGCAATGTGCGTTTATTCTAGGTAGGAGTATCTTTGATAATATCAGTCTTACACAGGAGATGGTGCAATCGCTTAATAAAAAGGCGATGGGGGGTAATATTATTTTGAAACTGGATATGGCTAAGGTTTATGATAGGGTGGAATGAGATTTTCTTTTACATGTTTTGACAGCCTTTGGTTTTTCTTCCTCTGTTAGTGGTTTGATCAGGAATTGCATTGCTTCATCTTGGTATTCGATTATGATGAATGGTACGAGTCGAGGCTTTTTTCAAGGAAGTCGAGGATTGCGACAGGGTGATCCATTATCACCATATCTTTTTATCATCATGGAAGAAATGCTCTCTCGCTTATTAAAGAAAATTTTTTTATGTGGCAATATTAAAAATTTTTCTCATCCAAGAGGTGCGCCTCTTGTTTTCACCTTCTTTATGCTGATGATGTAGTGATTTTTGCTAATGGAGGAAAGCGTTCTTTGAAAGAATTGATGAAGGTTATTGAGACTTATGAATCTTGGTCTGGGCAGCGGGTAAGTAAAGAAAAATCAGCCATCTACTTTGCAAAAAATGCTACTGCATGGAGGAAGAGGGAGGTGCTTAATATCACGGGATTTAGTGAAGGTATTTTTCATTTACTTATCTGGGTGCACCTATTATTAATGGGCGTCTTATGAAGTTACATTTAGAGCCTACTTTTAACCGAGTGAGGAAGAAACTTGGGGGATGGAAATTAAAATATCTTTCGGCTGGGGGAAAGTTGATTTTGTTGAAACATGTGTTAGCAAGTATGCCGATCCATATTATGTCTATTCTTCAATTGCCAAAAGGAGTATTGAAGAATCTGAATAAACTTTTGAGTTCATTTTTTTTGGGGGAAAAAGATGGAAAGGAAAAGAAGAAATGGGTTGCTTGGAAGTTGATGTGTAAGCCAACTGATGAGGGGGGAATTGGGATTCGGGAATTTGATAAGGTACAAACTTCTCTTCATATGAAATTTGCTTGGAAGGTTTTGACTGGGGAGGATCTGTGGGCAAAATTTTTTCGGGCTAAATATATTGGGGATAAATATGTATCTTTATTAGATCCTAAAAAAGGCTCAAGGTTTTGGAAGATGGTGGTAAAATGTATCCCGAAGGTTTTGGATAATTCCAAATGGAGGGTGCGGGATGGTAATATTTCTTTTTGGTGGGATAAATGGTTGAGTGAAGGCCCTTTTGCTAATTCTTATCCTGTAATTGATGTACCAAGACTGATGGTGGCTGATTTAAAAGTTGCTAATGGCTGGGATTTTGACTTGTTAGAGAGGCTAGTGGGAGTTCAAAAAGCGGAGGAGATTGGCAGCTTATTGGGTGCTCATAAATCTGGTCAAGATATATTGGTTTGACTTCATAATAAAAATGGACTATTTTCCACCAAAAGTGCTTGGCAATGTGTGAGGGTCACGGCACCAGCAGTACCTTGGGCTAAATGGGTGTGGCATGAAGCTATACCAAAAAAAATTTCCATTCTTATGTGGAAGGCTTTTCATAATGGTTTAAGTGTGGATGATAGATTGAGGAGAGTTGGTATTCCTATTACTTCTAAATGTAATTGTTGTTTGCAGGGAAGATACGAGGATTTGAATCATGTCTTTGCTGAAGGTGACATTGCTGCTGGGATTTGGAAGAGGTTTTCGAATATTTTGGGTGTCCCTTACGACCCAAATAAACGTTGGTTTGAGTTGGTACTTCTTTAGTTTCGACGTGCGTCTAATAAGTCCCAGGTGGGTTGTATTTTGGGTTTTCTTCCTTCTCTTATTATTTGGAAGTTGTGGCATCGTCGATGTAAGGCAAGGATGGAAGACAAATGTTTTTCGGTGGAAGTGCTTTGGAGGTCTATTTGTATCTGGTTAAGTAAAATGCTAAGTAGCATGTCTAGTTTTACAAAGATGGCTTTTGCTGATGAGGAGAGGTTGAAAGAATTGAATATTCCGCTTAGCCAAATCAAATTGAGGCCGTTAAAGTGGTTTATTGGGTGAAGCCCTCATGTGATAGATTCAAATTAAATATTGATGGAAGTAGCCTTGGTAACCCGGGGAGTTTAGGTGCAGGAGGAGTAATTCGGGATTTTAAGGGTGATATGGTGCTTTCTTTTTCATGTTATCTTGGGGAGGGATCCAATAATCTTGCCGAGTTGAAGGCATTATTAATTGGGTTAAAATATTGCCGTTCTTTGAGATTGTGTCATGTGGATATTGAATCTGATTCTTTGGTTTGTGTATCTTGGGTTCAGAAAAAGCGTTGTGGTGTGTGGTATTTAGAAGATTTTTGGAAGGAGGTTATGGATTTGTTTGAAGGTGGAGATTATGGCATAACTCATATTTATCGAGAAGGAAATGCACCGGCGGATTATTTAGCAAAAATGGGAGCTCAAGGTTTGACTTATGTTTGGCGTTCTTTGTTGAGAGTTCCAAAGTATTTGAAAGGATTGCTTCGCACGGATAAATTGTCATTACCTTATCTGAGAGGTCTTTGAGTCGTTGGGCTTTTATATCATTGTTGATTTTTAGTTTTATTTTGGGGAGTTTTGGGTGTTTTTGTGGCATATTGCTTGTTATGTATTTTTTTCCGATATGCTTGTTTTGTTATCATGGTATTCCTCCGCCACAAGTGAGGGTTTTTATTATTAATAAATTTGGGAAGGGGTCACTCTTGAACATGTGGCCTAACTCTTTGGAAAAAAAAAATATATATGGGGTTTAAGTTACAAAAATTGGAATAAAAAAAAATTAACAAAATATGCAAGAAATAAAGACTGAAACATAATTCTAAAAGAGTCAACTATCCAAAAATTATTTTTACCTTTGATCAATGACATATATTTCCTGAATAGTTGTTATATATTGCTGTACCAAGTCACGTAATATTTATCTGTTACATGTATAAGTGATAAGTAAGGGAACTAAAGTGTATGTATGCATGTTATCATATGTGTCATGCCAAATCATTACATATTTATCTGTTACACATAATTTATTCTGTCACGAATTATTCATATATTATACAAGATATTCTGTCACGTATTGCTATACATTGCAAGTATGTCATGTTAAGTTAAGTATGCCATTTGTTACATGTATTTCATGTCATGTAATATTCACTGTTACATGTTATGTCATGCTACAGAATATTATTTGTTACATGTATGTCATGTTATGAAATGTTGTCTGTTATATTTATGTCAAAGTATGTCATGTCTGTCATCTTATGTTCATGTCACGTTACGCTATGTCAAGACTTCTGTCTTTTATGTCACGTAACGTTACGAAATGTCATGTATGCTAGTTAAGTAATTCATGTCAATCATGACCCTAAGTGCTAGGATAGGGTAATATCCTAGTGGAATTCCTTGTTCATGCTAGAGCGTCTAAATATGTGTGAAATGTAATTCATGTCAATCATGACCCTAAGTGCTAGAATAGGGTAATATCTTAGTGGAACTCTTTGTTCACGTTGGAGCGTCTAAATATGTGTGAAATTCCATGGGTTGACGAAGTACAGTCAACATGTTGCGAATGAGGCCTAACTAGTTGGTCATCGGAGCGCCAGACACTTACGCCAATGGAGCCACACTTTATTTTATGAGTGTCCACAGCAAGTGTGGCACATACAATTCATGGGGCCATAACAACTGTGGAGCATACACTACGTAAGACACAACAACTGTGGAGTACGTATTAACTGTGGAGTACGTGGGGCCACAACAACTGTGGAGTACGTATTAACGCTCACAACTGGTATAGACACCTGTGTTGTGATGCGGTAATCGGCAGGAACACACGGCTCAAGGGGACCCGTGTAGCACCCGTATGGTCACTTTATTAATTAAGTTTATTGAATAAGATTACGCAATCATGGAAACCCCATGACATAAGAATACACAATCATGGTAACCTCATGTGATAAGATTATGCAATCATGGTAACCCCATGAGATAAGACTACAAGTTCATGTTTATGTTATGTTATGTTCAAGTTCACGTTCATGTCAGGTTATGTTTACATTCATGTTATGTCATGTTCACGTTCACGTTATGTTTCAAATTAATGCTTATGTTATGTTATGCTGAGGTTCATGTTATGATCAAGTTCATATTCAAGTTATGTATGTTCATGTTCATGCTATGTTTCAAGTCCATGTATGTTTTAAGTTCACGTACATGTCATGTCACATCAAGCTAATTTTCAGTTTCAGTTCAAGTTATGTCAATTTTGCAATGCTATATGTCAAGTTATACTATGCTTAATTACGACTTTGATTATGGATTCATGCTTTTACTGCCATGCATGCATTATTAACCTATGTGGAAGTTTCCTGTTAACCTACTGAGATTTGTAATCAAATCTTACCGTAGTAGTCCCAACTACCATTTTTCCCGAATGGTAGGCAATGTGTAAGGATCAGAGCAGGTAGCGGACTCTAGTAGACTGGAGGAGGTTGACTAGATGCCGCAGACGTGACGCAGAGCTTACAGCTGCCATAGTTAGTTGTTGGACAGTATTCTGGCCTCGTCTTCGAGTTATGCGAGTTACTCAACGAATTTACCCAATAGTGTATTTTGGTAATGTAAATATGGAGTCTGGTCTCCCATGTTTTGAGTTTACAGTCTTCTGAGATCCGTACTGTAATCGTGGATGTTTATTTTATTAAGTATGAATGGATTACGCTTTAAGTATTTGGGATATTTCAGTTTGATGCATAATATTGCTAAAGAAAAAAAAATTGTATGTTGTGAATATTGTATATTGCTAGATGCATGTTAAGAATCTTACATCTTATATGTCATCAACGGGGGCAAGCAACCTTGTGTTGCATGTCTCGACACTTCAAATGTCCGTCTGATCCCAAATGGAATTTGGGGGCGTCACAGTCATGGTATTACCATGGGAAGCCCATGATTGAAAAACTTCAACCTCATAACTTTGCTACTTTGCACTCAAATTTTTCTCTACAAAGTAAGGGCAAAGCAGTAAAAATAAGAGGTGCTAGGATTGGGTCGGGAATGGGGCATACTTACCATAAGGTCATGGTATTACCATGGAAAGCCCGCAAATGAAAAACTGGAACCTCATAATTTTGTCACTATGCACTCAATCAGTTCTCTACTAAGCAAGGGAAAACTAATAAAACTAAGAAATGCTTGGATAGGCTAGGGGGTGGGACATACATTGCCTAAGGTCATGCTATTATCGTGGGAAGTCCACGATTGAAAAACTCCAACCTTATAAATTTTCCACGTTGCACTCAATTGCTTTTCTACGTAGCAAGGGCAAAGTGGTAAGAGTCATTAGTGCTCCGATTGGTTCGGGGATGGGGCATAGATACCATAAGATCAGGGTTTTACCATGGGAAGCCCGCAATTGAACAACTCCAACCTCATAACTTTGTCACTTTGCTCACAATTGGTTCTGTACCAGGCAAGGACAAAGCGATAAAAATAAGAGGTGCTACGACTGGCCCGGGGATGTGACATACATACCATAAGGTCATGGTATTACCATGGGAAGCCAGCGACTGAAAAACTCTAACATCAAAACTTTGCCACTTTGCACTTAATTGCTTCTCTACGAAGCAAGGGCAAAGTCAGAAAAATAAGAGGTGGTATGATTGGACTGGGGATGGGGCATACATACCCTAAGGTCTTGCTATTACGATTGGAAGCCCACAATTGAAAAGCTCTAACTTCATAAATTTGCCACTTTGCACTCAATTGGTTCTCTACTAAACAAGGACAAAGTGATAAAAATAAGAGGGGGGATGGGGCATACATATCATAAGATCATGGTATTACCATGGGAATGTCGGCATTAAAAAACTCTAGCCTCATCACTTTTTGACTTTGCACTCAATTGCTTCTCTATGAAGTAAGGGCAAGACGGTAAAAATAAGAGATGCTCCGATTGGCTTGGAGATGGGGCATAGATACCATAATGTCATGGTTTTACCATGGGAAGCACGCAATTTAAAAACTTCAACCTCATAACTATGCTAGTTTGCTCTCAATTGGTTCTGTACCAGACAAGGGCAAAGTGCTAAAAATAAGAGGTGTTACGATTGGCCCGGGGATGACACATACATACCATAAGGTCATGGTATTACTGTGGGAAGCCTGTGAATGAAAATCTCCAATCTCATAACTTTGTCACTTTCCACTCAATTGGTTCTCTACTAAGCGAGGGCAAGCTGGTAAAAAAAGAGGGGCTCCAATTGGCCAGGGGATGAGGCATACATACCATAAGGTCATGGTATTATCATGGGAAGCCCACAATTGAAAAACTCCAAGCCCATAACTTTGTCGCTCTGCACTCAATTGGTTCTCTACTAAGCAAGGGCAAATTGGTAAAACAAAGAAATGCTCGGATAGGCCCGTGGATGGCACATATATTACAAAAGGTCATGGTATTACCATGCGAAGCCCGTGATTGAAAAGCTCCAACCTCTTAGCTTTGCCACTTTGCAGTCAATTGGTTCTCTACTAAGCATGACAAAGTGCTAAAAATAAGAGGTACTCCAATTGGCCCTGCAATGTGGCATACATACCATAAGGTCATTATATTACCATGGGAAGCCCGCGATTGAAAAACTCCAAGCTCTTAACTTTCCCACTTTGCACTCAATTGGTACCTTACGAAATAAGGGTAAAGTGGTAAAAATAAGAGGTGCTCTGATTGGCCCGAGGATGAGGCATACATACCATAAGGTCATGGTATTACCATTGGAATCCCACGACTGAAGAACTTCAACCTCATAACTTTAGCACTTTGCACTCAATTACTTATCTTCTGAATAAGGGCAAAGTGGTAAAAATAAGTGGTGCTCCGATTCGCCCTGGGATAAGGCATACATACGATAAGGTGTTGGTATTACCATTGAAAGCCCGGGATTGAAAAACTCAAACCTCATAACTTTGCCACTTTGCACTCAATTGCTTCTCTACGAGGCAAGGCCAAAGTAGTAAAATTAAGAGGTACTCTGATTGGCACGAGAATGGGGAATGGATACCATAAAGTCATGCTATTACCGTGGGAAGCCCGCAAATGAAAAAATCCAACCTCATAACTTTGCCACTTTGCACTTAATTGCTAATTTTCGAAACAAGGGCAAAGTGGTAAAATTATGTGGCGCTCCGATTCACCCGGGGATGAGGCATACATACAATAAGGTTGTGGTATTACCATGGCAAGCCCGTTATTGAAAAATTCAAACCTTATAACTTTGCCACTTTCCACGCAATTGCTTCTCTACAAAGTAAGGGCAAAGTGGTAAAAATAAGAGGTGCTACGATTGGACCGGGGTTGGGGCATACATACCTAAGGTCCGGCTATTACGATTGGAAGGCTGCGATTGAAAAGATCTAACCTCATAACTTTGCCACTTTGCACTCAATTGCTTCTCTACGAAGCAAGGACAAAGTGGAAAAATAAGAGATGCTCCGATTGGCCGGGGGATGGGGCATACATGCCATAAGGTCAAGGTATTACCATTGAAGCCCGCAAATGAAAAACTTCATCCTCATAACTTGGCCACATTGCACTCAATTGGTTCTGTACCAAGTAAGGACAAAGTGGTAAAAATAAGAGGTTCTCCATTTGCCCGGGGATGGGGCATACATACTATATCGTCATGATACTACCATGGGAAGCCTAGGATTGAAAAACTCCAACTTCATAACTTTACCACTTTGCACTCAATTAGTTCTCTACTAAGCAAGGGAAAACTGGTAAAACTAAGAAATGCTCAGATAGGCCTGGGGTTGGGACATACATTGCCTAAGGTTATGCTATTACCATGGGAAGTCCACGACTAAAAAACTCCGACCTCATAAATTTTCCATGTTGCACTCAATTGTTTCTCTACGTAGCAAGGGCAAAGTGGTAAGAATAATTAGTGCTCCGATTGGCCCGGGGATGGGGCATAAATACCATAAGATCGTGGTTTTGACCTGGGATGCCCGCAATTGAACAACTCCAACCTCATAACTTTTTCACTTTGCTCACAATTGGTTTTGTACCAGGTAAGTGCAAAGTGGTAAAAATAAGAGGTGCTACGACCGGCTAGGGGATGGGGTATACATACCATAAGGTCATGGTATTACCATGGGAAGAAAACTCCAACCTCAAAAACTTTGCCACTTTGCATTAATTGCTTCTCTACGAAGCAAGGGCAAAGTGATAAAAATAAGAGGTGGTACGATTGGACCGGGGACGGGGCATACATACCCTAAGGTCCTGCTATTACGATCGAAAGTCCACAATTGAAAAACTCTAACCTCATAAATTTGCCACTTTGCACTCAATTGGTTCTCTACTAAACAAGGGCAAAGTGGTAAAAATAATAGGTGCTTCGATTAGCTCGGGGATAGGGCATACATACCATAAGGTTATGGTATTACCATGGGAAGCCCATGAATGAAAAACTCCAATCTCATAAGTTTGTAACTTTGCACTCGTTTGGTTCTTTACTAAGCATGGTCAAAGTGGTAAAAATAAGAGGAGCTCTGATTGACCCATAAATAAGCATACATACCATAATATGAGGGTATTCCCATGGGAAGCCCGTGAATGAAAAAATGCAACTTCATAACTTTGTCACTTTGCACTCAATTGGTTCTCTACTAAGCGAGGACAAGCTGATAAAAATAAGAGGGGCTCCGATTGGCCCGGAGATGGGGCATACATACCATAAGGTCATGGTATTACCATGGGAAGCCCACAATTGAAAAACTCCAAGCTCATAACTTTGCCACTTTGCACTCAATTGGTTCTCTACTAAGTAAGGGCAAACTGGTAAAACAAAGAAATGCTCGGATAGGCCCGTGGATGGGACATACATTACAAAAGGTCTTGGTATTACCATGCAAAGCCCGCGATTGAAAAACTTCAACCTCATAACTTTGCTACTTTGCACTCAATTGGTTCTCTACTAAGCATGGCAAAGTGCTAAAAATAAGAGGTACTCCAATTGGCCCTACAATGTGGCATACATATACCATAAGGTCATGGTATTACCATGAGAAGCCTGTGATTGAAAAACTCCAAGCTCTTAACTTTCCCACTTTGCACTCAATTGGTACTCTAAGAAGCAAGGGTAAAGTGGTATAAATAAGATGTGCTTCGATTGGCCTGGGGATGAGGCATACATACCATAAGGTCATGGAATTACCATGGGAAGCCCGGGATTAAAAAACTCCCGCCTCATCACGTTGCGGCTTTTGCACTCAATTGCTTCTCTAAGAAGCAAGGGCAAAGCGGTAAAAATAAAATGTGCTCCGATTGGCATGGGGATGCGGCATACATACCATAATTTCATGGTTTTACCATGGGAAGCACGCAAATTAAAAACTTCAACCTCATAACTTTGCCAGTTTGCTCTCAATTGGTTCTGTACTAGGCAAGGGCAAAGTGCTAAAAATAAGAGGTGCTACGATTGGCTCGGGGATGACGCATACATTCCATAAGATTATGGTATTACCAAGGGAAGCCCATGACTGAGAAACCTCAACCTGATAACTTGACCACTTTGTACTCAGTTACTTATCTTCTAAACAAGGGCAAAGTGGTAAAAATAAGTGGTGCTCCGATTCGCTTTGGGATAAGGCATACATACGATATGGTCATTACCATGGAAAGCCCGGGATTGAAAAACTCCAACCTCATATCTTTGTCACTTTGCACTCAATTGCTTCTCTACGAGGGAAGGCCAAAGTGGTAAAAATAAGAAGTGCTCCGATTGGCACGGGCATGGGGAATAGATACCATAAGGACATGCTATTACCATGGGAAGCCCGCAAATGAAAAACTCCAACATCATAATTTTGCTACTTTGCACTCAATTGCTTATCTTCAAAACAAGGGCAAAGTGGTAAAATTAAGTGGCTCTCCGATTCGCCCGGGGATGAGGCATAGTTACTATAAGGTCATGGTATTACCATTGGAAGCCCGTTATTGAAAAACTCCAACCTCATAATTTTGCCACTTTCCACTCAATTGCTTCTCTACTAAGCATGGGCAAAGTCGTAGAAATAAGAAGTGCTAGGATTGGACCGGGGATGGGGCATACATACCCTAAGGTCCGGCTATTATGATTGGAAGGCCACGATTGAAAAACAATAACCTTATAACTTTGCCACTTTGCAGTCAATTGCTTCTCTATGAAGCAAGGGCAAAGTGGAGAAAATAAGAGATACTCCGATTGGCCTGGAGATGGAGCATACATGCCATAAGGTCATGGTATTACCGTTGGAAGCCTGCGAATGAAAAACTTCAACCTCATAACTTTGTCACTTTGCGCTCAATTGGTTCTCTGCTAAGCAAGGGCAAATTGGTAAAACTAAGAAATGCTCGGATAGGCCCGGGGATGAGATATTCATTACAAAAGGTCATGGTATTATTATGCGAAGTTTGCGATTGAAAAACTTTAACCTCATAGCTTTGCCACTTTGTACTCAATTGGTTCTCTACTAAGCATAGGCAAAGTGCTAAAAATAAGAGTTGCTTCAATTGGCCCGGGAATGAGACATACATACCATAAGGTCATGGTATTACCATGGGAAGCCCGCGTTTGAAAAGCTCCAAGCTTATAACTTTCCCACTTTGCACTCAATTGGTACTCTACGAACTAAGGGAATTCTGTAAAAATAAGAGGTGCTCTGATTTGTCCGAGGATGAGGCATACATACCATAAGGTCATCGTATTACCATGGCAAGCCCGTGATTGAAAAACTCCAACCACATAACTTTACGATTTTGCACTCAATTGTTAATCTACGAAACAAGAGCGAAGCGGTAAAAGTAAGTGGTGCTTTGATTGGCCCGGGATGAGCCATACATACCTTAAGGTCATGTATTACCGTGGAAAGCTTGAGATTGAAAAACTCCAATCTCATAACCTTGCCACTTTGCACTCGATTAGATATGTATCATGCAAGGGCAAAGTGGTAAAAATAAGAGATACTCTGATTGGCCCGGGAATGTGGCATACATACCATAAGGTCATGTTACTACCTTGGGAAGCGTGGGACACAAAAACTCCAACCTCATAACTTTGCTGCTTTGCACTTAATTTGTTCTGTACCAAGCAAGGGCAAACAGGTAAAAATAAGAGGTTCACCATTTGGCCCAGGGATGGGGCATACATACCATATGGTCATGGTATTACCATGGGAAGCCAAGGATTGAAAAACTCCAACCTCACAACTTTTC
Organism: Juglans mandshurica; assembly: GCA_022457165.1. Classification (NCBI taxonomy): domain Eukaryota; kingdom Viridiplantae; phylum Streptophyta; class Magnoliopsida; order Fagales; family Juglandaceae; genus Juglans; species Juglans mandshurica. Next base: position 20,624,147 of record CM039619.1, on the reverse strand, counting down.
CACTTTGCAAATTTTTTTATACAAAGCGAGGGCAAAGTGGTAAAAATAAAGGTGCTACGTTTGGCCCGGCAAAGGGGCATACTTACCATAAGGTTATGGTATCACCATGAGAAGCCCGCGAATGAATAACTGCAACCTCATCACTTTGTCACTATGCACTCAATTAGTTCACTACTAAGCTAGGGAAAACTTGTAAAACTACGAAATGCTCGGATTGGCCCGGGGGTGGGACATACATAGCCTAAGCCTCATAAATTTTTCACGTTGCACTCAATTGCTTCTCTACGTAGCAAGGGCAAAGTGGTAAGAATAAGAAGTGCTCCAATTGGCCTGGGGATGGGGCATAGATACCATAAGATCATGGTTTTACCATGGGAAGCCCGCAATCGGACAACTCCAAACTCATAACTTTGCCACTTTGCTCACAATTGGTTCTGTACCAGGCAAGGACAAATTGGTAAAAATAAGAGGTGCTATAATTGGCCAGGGGATGGGGTATACATACCATATGGTCATGGTATTACTATGGGAAGCCCGCGACTTAAAAACTCCAACCTCAAAACTTTTGCCATTTTGCCCTTAATTGCTTCTCTACGAAGCAAGGGCAATGTGATAAAAATAAGAGCTGGTACGATTGGACCGGGGACGGGGCATACTTACCCTAAGGTCCTACTATTACAATCGGAAGCCCACAATTGAAAAACTCTAACCTCATAAATTTGCCACTTTGCACTCAATTAGTTCTCTACTAAACAAGGGCAAAGTGGTAAAAATAAGAGATGCTCCAATTGACCCAGAGATGGGGCAAACAAACCATAAGGTCATGGGTTTACCATGGGAAGCCAGGGATTGAAAAACTCCAACCTCATAATTTTGCCACTTTGCACCTAGTTGCTTCTCTACTAAGCAAGGGCAAACAAGTAAAAATAAGAGGTTCTCCATCTGGCCCAGAGATGGAGCATAAATACCAGAAGGTCATTGTATTACGATGGGAAGCCCTGGATTGAAAAACTATAACCTCATAACTTTGTCACTATGCACTCAATTGGTTATCTGCGAAAGAAGGACAAAGTGGTAAAAATAAGAGGTATTTCGATTGGCCCGGGGATGAGGCATATATAGCATAAAGTCATGCTATTACCCTGGGAAGCCTGGGATTGAAAAACCCCAATCTCAAAGTTTGCACTATGCACTCAATTGCTTCTCTATGAAGCAAAGGGAAAGTGGTAAAAATAAGTGGTGCTCCGATTGGCCCAGGAATTGGGTATGCATACCAGATGGTCATGATATTACCATGGGAAGCCTGAGACTGAAAAACTCCAACCTCATAACTTTGCCACTTTGCACTCAATTGCTTCTCTACTAAGCGAGGGCAAACTGGTGAAAATAAGATGTGTTCCGATTGGCCCGAGGGTGGGGAATAAATACCAGAAGGTCTTGGTATTACCATGGGAAGACGGTGATTGAAAAACTCTAACCCCATAACTTTGCCGCTTTGCACTCATTTGGTTCTCTACGTAGCATGGGCAAAGTTGTAGAAATAAGAGGTGCTTCGATTGGCCGGGGGGTGGGGAATAGATACCATAAGGTCATGCTATTACCATGGGAAACCTGCGAATGAAAAATTCCAACCTCATAACTTTTCCACTTTGCACTCAATTTGTTATCAACGAAAAAGGGTAAAGGGGTAAAATAAGAGGTGTTCCGATTGGCTCGGGGATGAGGCATAGTTACCATAAGGTCATGGTATTACCATGGGAAGCCCGCGAATGAAAAACTCCAACTACATAACTTTACCACTTTGCACTCAATTGGTTCCTTACTACGCAAGGGCAAACTGATAAAAATAAAAGGTTCTCCAATTGGCCCAGGAATGGGGCATACATACCATAAGGTCATGGTATTACCATGTTAAGCCCACGATTGAAAAACTCCAACCTCATAACTTTTCCACTTTGCACTCAATTCCTTATCAACGAAACAAGGGCATAGGGGTAAAAAGAAGAGGTTTTCCGATTGGCCCGGGGATGGGGCATAGTTACCATAAGGTCATGGAATTACCATGGAAAGCCCACGAATGAATAACTCCAACCACATAACTTTTCCACTTTGCACTCAATTGGTTCCCTACTAAGCAGGGACAGAGTGGTAAAAAGAAGAGGGGCTTTAATTGGCCCGGGGATGGGGCAGACATACTATAAGGTCATGGTATTACCATGGGATGCCCGCGAATGAAAAACTTCAGCCTCATAACTTTGCCACTTTGCACTCAATTGCTTATCTACGAAATAAGGGTAAAGTGGTAAAAATAAGATGTGCTCTGTTTGGCTCGAGGATGGGGCATAAATACCAGAAGATCGTGTTATTACCATGGCTATCCCGCAATTAAAAAACTCCAGCCTCATAACTTTGCCCCTTTGCACTCAATTGTTTATCTTCGAAATAAGGGCAAAATGGTGAAAATAAGAGGTGCTTCGAATGGCCCGGGGATGAGGCATACATACCGTAAGGACATGATATTACTATGGGAAGCCTGGGATTGAAAAACTCCAACCTCATAACTTTGCGGCTTTGTACTCAACGGCTTCTCTACGAAGCAAGGAGAAAGCGGTAAAAATAATAGGTGCTCCCGATTGGCCAGGGGATGAGGCATACATACCATAAGGTCATGGTATTACCATGGGAAGCCTGGGATTGAAAAAATTCAAATAACTGTGCCACTTGGCACTCAATTGCTTCTCTATGAGGTAAGAGGAAAATGGTAAAAATAAGAGGTGCTCCGATTAGCATAGGAATGGGGAATAGATACCAAAAGGACATGCTATTATCATGGGAAGCCTATGAATGAAAAACTCTAACATCATAATTTTGCCACTTTGCACTAAATTACTTCTCTACGAAGCAAGGGCAAAGCGGTATTACCATAAGTTCATGGTATTACCATGGGAAGCTCGGGATTGAAAAACTCCAAACTCATAACCATGCCACTTTCCACTCAATTGCTTCTCTACGAGGCAAGGGCAAAGTGGTAAAAATAAGAGGTGCTCCGATTAGCCTGGGAATGAGAAATAGATACCATAAGGTCATGGTATTACCATGGGAAGCCCGCGACTGAAAAACTCCAACCTCATAACTTTGTCACTTTGCACTTAATTGCTTCTCTAAGAAGCAAGTGCAAAGTTGTAAGAATAAGATGTGCTATGATTGGACCGGGGATGGGGCATACATTCCCTAAGGTCCTGCTATTACGATTGGAAGGCCGCGATTGAAAAACTCTAACCTCATAACTTTGCCACTTTGCACTCAATTGCTTCTCTACGAAGCAAGGGTGAAGTGGTAAAAATAAGAGATGCTCTGATTGGCCTAGGGATGGGGCATACAAGCCACAAGGTCATGGTTTTACAATTGGAAGTCCGCGAATGAAAAACTCCAACCTCATAACTTTGCCACTTTGCACTTAATTGGTTCTTTACTAAGCAATGACAAAGTGGTAAAAATAAGAGGTGCTCCAATTGGCCCGGGAATGGGGTATAAATACTAGAAAGTCATGGTATTACCATGAGAAGCCCACAATTGAATAACTCCAACCTCATAACTTGGCCACATCGCACTCAGTTGGTTCCCTACTAGAGAAGGGCAAACTGGTAAAACTAAGAAATGCTCGGATAGGCCCGTGGATGGGACATACATTACAAAAGGTCATGGTATTATCATGCGAAGCCCTCGATTGAAAAACTCCAACCTCATAGCTTTGCCACTTTGCACTTAATTGGTTATCTACTAAGCAAGGACAAACTGGTAAAACTAAGAAATGCTCGGATAGGCCCGTGGATGGGACATACATTACAAAAGGTCATGGTATTACACCATGCGAAGCCCGCGATTGAAAAACACCAACCTCATTGCTTTGCCACTTTGCACTTAATTGGTTCTCTATTAAGCAAGGCAAAGTGCTAAAAATAAGAAGTGCTCCAATTGGCCCTGGAATGGGACATACATACTATAAGGTCATGGTATTACCTTGGGAAGCTTGCGATTGAAAAACTCCAAGCTCTTCACTTTCCCACTTTGCACTCAATTAGTACTTTACGAAGCAAGGACAAAGTGGTAAAAACAAGAGGCGCTTCGATTCGCCCGGGGATGATGCATACATAAATATAAGGTCATGGTATTAGCATGGGAAGCCCGGGATAAAAAAACTCCAACCTCATAACTTTGCGACTTTGCACTCATTTGCTTCTCAACGAAGCAAGGGCAAAGCGGTAAATTAAGAGGTTCTCCGATTGGCCTGGGGATGTGGTATACATACCATAATGTCATGGTTTTACCTTGGGAAGCCCGCAATTTAAAAACTCCAAACTCATAACTTTGCCAGTTTGCTCTCAATTGGTTCTGTACCAGGCATGGACAAAGTGTTAAAAATAAGAGGTGCTATGATTGGCCCGGGGATGGAGCATACATTCCTTAAGGTCATGCTATTACCATGGAAAGCCCATGACCGAAAAACTTCAACCTCAGAACATTACCACTTTGCACTCAATTGCTTATCTTCGAAACAAGGGCAAAGTGGTAAAAATAAGTTGTGATCCGATTAGCCTTGGGATGAGGAATACATACCATAAGGTCTTGGTATTACCATGGGAAGCCCGGGATTGAAAAGCTCAAACCTCATAACATTGCCACTTTGCACTCAATGGCTTCTCTACGAGGTAGGGGCAAAGTGGTAAAAATAAGAGTTGCTTTGATTGGCACAAGAATGAGGAATAGATACCATAAGGACATGCTATAACCATGGGAAGACGGTGAATGAAAAACTCAAACCTCATAACTTTGCTACTTTGCACTCAATTGCTTATGTTAGAAATAAGGGCAAAGTGGTAAAATTAAGTGGTTCTCCGATTCGCTTGGCGATGAGGCATACGTACCATAAGGTCATGGTTTTACCATGGGAAACCCAACATTGAAAAACTCCAACCTCATAGCTTTGCTACTTTGTACTCAATTGGTTCTCTACTAAGCAAAGACAAATTGCTAAAAATAAGAGGTGCTCCAATTGGCCCGAGAAAGGGGCATCCATGCCATAAGGACATAGTATTACCATGGCAAGCTCGCCGCGATTGAAAAACTTGAAGCTCATAACTTTTCCACTTTGCACTCAATTGGTACTCTACGAAGTAAGGGAAAGTGGTAAAAATAAGAGGTGCTCCGATTGGCTTGGGAATGAGGCATACATGCCATAAGGTCATGGTTTTACCAAAGGAAGCCCGGGATTGAAAAACTCCAACCACATAACTTTGCGACTTTGAACACAAATGCTAATCTACGTAACAAGGGCAAAGTGGTAAAAATAAGTGGTTATTTGATTGGCCCAGAAATGGGGCATACATACCATAAGGTCATGTTACTACCATGGGAAGCCTGGGACATAAAAACTTCAACCTCATAACTTTGCCACTTTGCACTTAATTTGTTCTGTACCGAGCAAGGGCAAAATGGTAAAAATAAGAGGTTCTCCATTTGGCCCGGGGATGGGGCATACATACCATATGGTCATGGTATTACCTTGAGAAGCCCAGGTTTGAAAAACTCCAACCTCATAACTTTGCCACTTTGCACTCAATTACTTAGCTTCTAAACAAGGGCAAAGTGGTAAAAATAAGTGGTGCTCCAATTCGTACTGGGATATGGCATACTTACGATAAGGTCTTGGTATTACCATGGGAAGCCAGGGATTGAGAAACTCCAACCTCATAACTATGTCACTTTGCACTAAATTGCTTCTCTACGAGGCAAGGCCGAAGTGGTAAAAATAAGAGGTGTTCAGATTGGCATGGAAATGGGGAATATATACCATTAGGACATGCTATTATCATGGGAAGCCCTCAAATGAAAAACTCCAACCTCATAACTTTGCCACTTTGCACTCAATTGCTTATCTTCGAAACAATGGCAAAGTGGTAAAATTAAGTGGGTCTCCGATTCACCCGGGGATGTGGCATACATACCATTAGGTCATGGTATTACCACGGGAAGCTCGTTATTGAAAAACTCCAACCTCATAACTTTGTCACTTTCCACTCAATTACTTCTCTACTAAGCAAGAGCAAAGTCGTAAAAATAAGAGGTGCTACGATTGGACCGGGGATGGGCATACATTCCCTATGGTCCGGCTATTACGATTGGAAGGCTGCGATTGAAAGACTCTAACCTCATAACTTTTACACTTTGCACTTAATTGCTTCTCTACGAAGCAAGGGCAAAGTGAAAAAAAATAAGATGCCTCGATTGGCCCGGGGAAGGGGCATACATGCCATAAGGTCTTGGTATTACCATTGGAAGCCCGCAAATGAAAAACTTCAACCTCATAACTTTGCCACTTTGCACTTAATTGGTTCTCTTCTAAGTGAGGACAAAGTTGTTAAAATAAGAGGTGCTTCGATTGGCCCGGGGATGTGGCATAAATACTAGAAGGTCATGGTATTACAATTGGAAGCGCGCAATTGAAAAACTCCAACATCAAAACTTTGCCATTTTGCACTCAATTGGTTCTCTACTAAGCCAGGGCAAATTGGTCAAACTAAGAATTGCTCGGATAGGCCCAGGGATGGGACATACATTACAAAAGGTCATGGTATTACCATGCGAACCCCGTGATTGAAAAACTCCAACCTCATAACTTTGCCACTTTGTACTCAATTGGTTTTCTACTAAGCATAGGCAAAATGCTAAAAATAAGAGGTGCTCCAATTGGCTCGGGAATGGCGCATACATACCATAAGGTCATGATATTACCATGGGAAGCCCGCGATTAAAAAACTCCAAGCTCATAACTTTCACACTTTGCACTCAATTGGTACTCTACGAAGCAGGGGAATGTTGTAAAAATCAAAGGTGCTCCGATTGGCCCAATGATTAGGCATACATACCATAAGGTCATGGAATTACCATGGGAAGCTCGAGATTGAAAAACTCCAACCACATCACTTTGCGACTATGCACTCAATTGCTTCTCTACGAAAGGGCAAAGCGATAAAAATAAGAGGTGCTCGGATTGGCTCCGGGATGGGGCATACATACCATAAGGTCATGATATTACCATGGGAAGTCCGGGATTAAAAAACTTCAGCCTCATCACTTTGCGACTATGCACTCAATTGGTTCTCTATGAAGCAAGGCAAAAGCGGTAAAAATAAGTGGTGCTCTGATTGGCCCGGGGATGGCGCATACATACCATAATGTCATGGTTTTACCATGGGAAGCCCGCAACTGAAAAACTTCAATCTCATAACTTTACCACTTTGCACTCAATTACTATGCTTCGAAACAAGGGCAAAGTGATAAAAATAAGTGGTGCTCCGATTCGCCCTGGGCTATGGCATACTCACGATAACGTCATGGTATTACCATGGGAAGCTCGAGATTGAAAAATTCTAACCTCATAACTTTGCCACTCTGCACTTGATTGCTTCTCTACGAGGCAAGGTCGATGTGGTAAAAATAAAAGGTGCTCCAATTGGCATGGAAATGGGGAATAGATACCATTAGGCCATGTTATTACCATGGGAAGCCTGCAAATGAAAAACTCCAACATCATAACTTTGCTACTTTGCACTCAATTGCTTATCTTCGAAACAAGGGTAAAGTGGTAAAATTAAGTGGTGCTTCGATTTGCCCGGGGATGTGGCATACATACCATTAGGTCATGGTATTACCACGGGAAGCCCGTTATTGAAAAACTCCAACCTCATAACTTTGTCACTTTCCACTCAATTGTTTCTCTGCTAAGCAAGGGTAAAGTCGTAAAAATAAGAGGTGCTACGATTGGACCGGGGTTGGGCATACATACCCTATGGTCCGGCTATTACGATTGGAAGGCTACGATTGAAAGACTCTAACCTCATAACTTTGCCACTTTGCACTTAATTGCTTCTCTAGGAAGCAAGGGCAAAGTGGAAAAAATAAGAGATGCTTCGATTGGCCTGGGGAAGAGGCAGACATGCCATAAGGTCATGGTATTACCATTGGAAGCCTACGAATGAAAAACTTCAACCTCATAACTTTGCCACTTTGCACTCAATTGGTTCTCTTCTAAGTGAGGACAAAGTGGTTAAAATAAGAGGTGCTCCGATTGGCCCAGGGATGGGGCATAAATACCAGAAGGTCATGGTATTACATTGGGAAGTGCGCAATTGAAAAACTCCAACATCAAAACTTTGCCATTTGGCACTCAATTAGTTCTCTACTAAGCAAGGGCAAATTGGTAAAACTAAGAATTGCTCGGATAGGCCCAGGGATGGGACATACATTACAAAAGGTCATGGTATTACCATGCGAAGCCCGTGATTGTAAAACTCCAACCTTATAACCTTGCCACTTTGTACTCAATTGGTTTTCTACTAAGCATAGGCAAAGTTCTAAAAATAAGAGGTGCTCCAATTGGCCCGGGAATGGGGCATATATACCATAAGGTCATGGTATTACCATGGGAAGCCCGCGATTGAAAAACTCCAAGCTCATAACTTTCACACTTTGCACTCCATTGGTACTCTATGAAGCAAGTGAATGTTGTAAAAATAAGAAGTGCTCCGATTGGCCCAATGATTAGGCATACATACCATAAGGTCAAGGTATTAACATGGGAAGCTCGGGATTGAAAAAATCCAACCACATCACTTTGCGACTATGCACTCAATTGCTTCTTTATGAAGTAAGGGCAAAGCGGTAAAAATAAGAGGTGCTCAGATTGTCTCCGGGATGGGGCATACATACCATAATGTCATGGTTTTACTATGGGATTCCCGCAATTTAAAAACTCCAACCTCATAACTTTGCCAATTCGCTCTCAATTGGTTCTGTACTAGGCAAGGTGAAAGTGCTAAAAATAAGAGGTGCTACGATTGACCCGGGGATGGCGCATACATACCATAAGGTCATGGTATTACCATGGGAAGCCCGCGACTTAAAAACTTGAACCTCATAACTTTACCACTTTGCACTCAATTACTTTGCTTCGAAACAAGGGCAAAGTGGTAAAAATAAGTGGTGCTCCGATTCAGCCTGGGCTATGGCATACTCACGATAACGTCATGGTTTTACCATGGGAAGCCCGAGATTGAAAAACTCCAACCTCATAATTTTGCTACTCTTCACTCAATTGCTTCTTTACGAGGCAAGGACGAGGTGGTAAAAATAAAAGGTGTTCCAATTGGCATGGAAATGGGGAATAGATACCATAAGGACATGCTATTACAATGGGAAGCCCGCAAATGAAAAACTCCAACCTCATCATAACTTTGCCGCTTTGCACTCAATTGCTTATCTTCGAAACATGGGTAAAGTCTTAAAATTAAGTGGTGCTCCGATTCTCCCAGGGATGTGGCATACATACCATAAGGTCATGGTTTTTCCACGGGAAGTACGTTATTGAAAAACTCCAACCTCATAACTTTGCTACTTTGCACTCAATTGCTTCTCTACTAAGCAAGGTCAAAGTCGTAAAAATAAGAGGTGCTATGATTGGACTGGGGATGGGCATACATACCCTAAGGTTCGGCTATTACGATTGGAAGGCCGCGATTGTAAAATTCTAACCTCAGAACTTTGCCACTTTGCACTCAATTGCTTCTCTACGAGGCAAGGGGAAAGTGGAAAAAATAATAGATGCTCCGGTTGGCCCGGGGAAGGGACATACATGCCATAACGTCATGGTATTACATTGGAAGCCCGTGAATGAAAAACTCCAACCTCAAAACTTTGGCACTTTGCACTCAATTGGTTCTCTACTAAGCAAGAGCAAACTGATAAAACTAAGAAATGCTCGGATAGGCTCGGGGATGGGATATACATACCATAAGGTCATGGTATTACCATGGGAAACCCGCGATGGAAAAACTCCAAGCTCATAACTTTCCCACTGTGCACTCAATTGGTATTCTACGAAGCTCGGGCAAAGAGGTAAAAGAAAGAGGTGCTCCGATTGGCCCGGGAATGGGGCATACATACCATAAGGTTATGTTACTACCTTGGGAAGCGTGGGACAGAAAACTCCAACCTTATAACTTTGCCACTTTGCACTTAATTTGTTCTATACCAAGCAAGGGCAAACAGGTAAAAATAAGAGGTTCTTCATTTGGCCCGGGATGGGGCATACATACCATATGGTCATGGTATTACCATGGGAAGCCCATGATTGAAAAACTCCAACCTCATAACTTTTCCACTTTGCACTCAATTTTTTCTCTATAAAGCAAGGGCAAAGCGGTAAAAATAAAGCTGCTATGAGTGGCCCAGGAAAGGGTCATACTTACCATAAGGTCATGGTATTACCATATGAAGCCCGCAAATGAAAAACTGCAACCTCATAACTTTGTCACTATGCACTCATTTCTCTACTAAGCAAGGGAAAATTGGTAAAACTACGAAATGCTCGGATAGGCCCGGGGGTGGGACATACACAGCTTAAGGTCATGCTATTACCACGGGAAGTCCACGATTGAAAAAGGCCAACCTCATAAAATTTTCACGTTGCACTCAATTGCTTCTCTACGTAGTAAGGGCAAAGTGGTAAGAATAGAAAGTGCTCCGATTGGCCCGAAGATGGGGCACAGACACCATAAGATCATGGTTTTTCCATGGGAAGCCCGCAATTGACCAACTCCAACCTCATAACTTTGCCACTTTGCTCACAATTGGTTCTGTACCTGGCAAGGGCAAAGTGGTAAAAATAAGAGGTGCTACGATTGGCCCGGGGATGAAGCATACCTACCATAAGGTCACGGTATTACCATGGGGAGCCCACAACTGAAAACCTCCAACCTTTAAACTTTGCCACTTTGCACTGAATTGCTTCTCTACGAAGCAAGGGCAAAGTGGTAAAAATTAGAGGTGGTACGATTGGAGTGGGGATGGGGGGCATACTTACCATAAGGACCTGCTATTACGATCGGAAGCCCACAATTGAAAAACTCTAACTTCATAAATTTGCCACTTTGCACTAAATTCGTTCTCTACTAAACAAGGGTAAAGTGCTAAAAATAAGATGTGCTCCGGTTGGCCCGAAGATGGGGCAACAGACCATAAGGTCATGGGTTTACCATGGAAAGCCCAGAATTGAAAAACTCCAACCTCATAACTTTGCCACTTTGCACTCAATTGCTCCTCTACTAAGCAAGGGCAAACAGGTAAAAATAAGAGGTTCTCCATCTGGCCCAAGGATGGGGCATAAAAACTAGAAGGTCATCGTATTACCATGGGAAGCCCCCAATTGAAAAACTCTAACCTCATAACTTTGCCACTTTGCACTCAATTGGTTATCTACGAAACAAGGGCAAAGTGGTAAAAATAAAAGGTACTCTGATTGGCTTGGGGATGGGGCACACATACCATAAGGTCATGCTATTACCCTGGGAAGCAGCCTGCGATTGAAAACCCCAACCTCATAAGTTTGCCCTTGTGCACTCAATTGCTTCTCTACGAAGTGAAGGTAAAGTGGTAAAAATAAGAGGTGGAACGATTGGCCTGTGGATTAGGCATACATACCATAAGGTCATGGTATTACCATGGGAAGCCCAGGATTCAAAAACTCCATCCTCATAATCTTACCACTTTGCACTTAATTGCTTTTCTACTAAGTAAGGGCAAACTGGTAAAAATAAGTGGTACTCCGATTGGCCCAGGAATTGGGTATGCATACCAGATGGTCATGGTATTACCATGGGTAGCCCGGGACTAAAAAACTCCAACCTCATAACTTTGCCACTTAGCACTCAATTGCTTCTCTACTAAGCGAGGGCAAACTGGTAAAAATAATAGGTACTCCGATTTGCCCGTTGGTGGGGCATAAATATCAGGAGGTGTATTACCATGGGAAGCCCGCGAATGAGAAACTCCAACCACATAACTTTGCCACTTTGCACTCAATTGGTTCCCTACTGCGTAAGGGCAAACTGGTAAAAATAAAAGGTGCTCCAATTGGCCCAAGGATGGGGCATACATACCATAAGGTCATGGTATAACCATGGGTGGCTTGCGATTGAAAAACTCCAGCCGCATAACTTCGCCACTTCACACTCAATTGCTTATCTTCAAAACAAGGGCAAAGTGGTAATAGTAAGTGGTGCTCCGATTGGCCCGGGGATGGGGAATTGATACCATAAGGTTATGGTATTACCATGTGAAGCCCGCGAATGAAAAACTTCAACCTTAAAACTTTGCCACTTTGCACGCAATTGCTTATCTACGAAATAAGGGCAAAGTGATAAAAATAAGAGGTGCTCCATTTAGCTTGGGGATGGGGCATAAATACTAGAAGATCATGTTATTACCATGGGAAGCCCGCAATTGAAAAACTCCAACCTCATAACTTTTTCACTTTGCACTCAATTGGTTCTCAACTATGCAAAGGCAAACTAGTAAAACTAAAAGATGCTTGGATAGGCCCGAGGATGGGACATACATACCCGAGGGTCATGCTATTACCATGGGAAGTCTGTGATTGAAAAACTCCAACTTTATAACTTTGCGACTTCTTACTCAATTGCTTCTTTATGAAGCATTTGCAAAGTGGTAAAAATAAGTGGTGATCTGATTGGCCCGGGGATGGGGTATAGATTCCATAAGGTCATGGTATTAGCATGAGATGCCAGCGAATGAAAAACTCCAACCTCATAATTTTGTCACTTTGCACTCAATTGCTTATGAAAGAAAAAATGACAAAGTGGTAAAAATAAGAGGTGCTCCTATTTGCCTGAGAATGAGGCATAGATACCTTAACATCCTAGTATTACCATGGCAAGCCCGCGAATGAAAAACTCAAACCTCATAACTTTGCCACTTTGCACTTAATTGGTTCTTTACTAAGCAAGGGCAAGCTGGTAAAAATAAGAAGTGCACCGATTGGCCCGAAGATGGGGCATACATACCATAAGGTCATGGTATTACTATGGGAAGCCTGCGAATGAAAAACTCAAACCTCACAACTTTGCCACTTTGCACTCAATATGATCTCTACTAAACAATGGCAAAGTAGTAAAAATAAGTGGTGCTCCGATTGGCCTCGGCATGGGGAATATATATCGTAAGGTCATGATATTACCATGGGAAGCCCGTGACTGAAAAAATCCAACCTCAAAACTTTGCCACTTTGCACTCAATTGGTTCTCTACTAAACAAGGACAAACTGATAAATGTAAGAGCTACTCCGATTGTCCCGGGGATGGGGCATAAAAACCATAAGGTCATGGTATATTACCATGTTAAGCCCACGATTGAAAAACTCCAATTTCATAACTTTTCCACTTTACACTCAATTCCTTATCAATGAAACAAGGGCAAATGGGTAAAAATAAGAGGTGTTCTGATTGGCCTGGGAATGAAGCATAGATACCATAAGGTCATGCTATTACCAAGGAAAGCCGCGAATGAAAAACTCCGACCGCATAACTTTGCCACTTTGCACTCACTTGGTTCTCCACTAAGTAAGGGCAAACTAGTAAAATAAAAGGTGCTCCAATTGGTCTGGGGATGAGGCATAAATACCAGAAGGTCATGTTACCATGGGAAGCCCGTGATTGAAAAACTCTAACCTCATGACTGTGCCACTTTGCACTGAATTTGTTATCTACGAAGCAAGGGCAAAGTGGTAAAAAGAAGAGGTGCTCTGATTGGCCTGGGGATGGGGCATACATACCATAAGGTCAAGGTATTACCTTGGGATGCTCGCGATTGAAAAACTCCAACCTCATAACTTCGCCACTTTGTACTCAATTGCTTATCTACGAAACAAGGGCAAAGTGGTAAAAATAAGTGGTGCTTAGATTGGCCCGTGGATGGGGAATAGATACCATAAGGTCATGGTATTACCATGGGAAGCCCGTGAATGAAAAACTTCAACCTCGTAGCTTTGTCACTTTGCACTCAATTGCTTATCTACGAAATAAGGGCAAAGTAGTAAAAATAAGAGGAGCTTCAATTGGCCCAGGGATGAGGCTTAGATACCATAAGGTCATGCTATTACCAAGGAAACCCGCGAATGAAAAACTCCAACCGCATAGGTTTGCCCCTTTGCACTCACTTGGTTCTCTACTAAGCATGGGCAAACTGGTAAAAATAAAAGGTGCTCCAATTGGTCTGGGGATGGGGCATAAATACTAGAAGGTCATGGTATTACTATGGGAAGCCCGCAATTGAAAAACTCTAACCTCTTGACTTTGCCACTTTGCACTTAATTGGTTCTCTACTAAGTAAGGGCAAACTGGTAAAAATAAGAAGTGCCGATTGGCCCGAGGATGGAGTGTACATACCATAAGGTCATGGTATTATGGTGGGAAGCCTGCGATTGAATAACTCCAAAATCATAACTTTGCCACTTTGATTGAATTGCTTATCTACCAACAAAGGCCAAAGTGGTAAAAATAAGAGGTGCTCCGATTGGCTCGAGGATGGGGTTTAGAAACCATAAGGTCATTGTATTACCATGGGAAGCCCACGAATGAAAAACTCCAACCTCATAACTTTGCCACTTTGCACTCAATAGGATCTCTACGAAGCAATGGCAAAGTAGTAAAAATAAGCGGTGCTCCGATTGGCCCGGACATGGGGAATAGATACTGTATGTTCATGGTATTACCATGGGAAGCCCGTGAATGAAAAACTCCAACCTCATGACTTTGCCACTTTGCACTTAATTGCTTATCTACGAAACAAGCGCACAATGGTCAAAATAAGAGGTGCTCTAATTGGCCCGGGGATGCGCCATACATACCATGAGGTCAATGTATTACCATAGGATGCTGAGATTGAAAAACTCTAACCTCATATTTTTGCCACTTTGCACTCAATTGCATCTCTACGAGGCAAGGGCAAAGTGGAAAAAATAAGAGGTGCTCCATTTGGCCCGGGGATGGGGCATATGTGACGCCCCCAGATTCCGCTTGGGACCGGATGGATATCCGAAGCGTCGGGACATGCAACACAAGGTTGTAGTCCCCGTTCATGATATATAAGATGCAATGTTCATAACATGCATTTAGCATTATGCAATATTCGCAGCGGATATTTTTTTTAGCAATACTATGCACCAAACTTATAATATCCCAAATAGTTAAAACATAAACCATGCATACTTAAAACATCCATGATTACAACATGAGTTTCAGAAGACTGTAATCTCAAAACAACGGAGACCTGTCTCCATAATTACATTGCCAAAATACACTACTGGGCTAGGGCATTTAGTAACTCGCGTAACTCGACTAACGATGCCATAATACTATCCAAAGACCTAACTATGGAGGCTGCAAGCTCCGTGTTGCGTTTACAACGTCTAGTCAATCTCCTCCAGTCTCCTAGTGTCTGCTCTCTACTCTGATCTTGACACATCGCCTACCATTCGAGGGAATGGTAGTTGGGACTATCACGGTGAGATTTGATTACAAATCTCACCAAGTTAATAGGAAACTTTCACACAGGTTAATGATGCATGCATGACAGTAAAAATATGAATGCATAATCAAAGTCATAAGTAAACATAGCATAACTTGACATATAGCATAGCATAAATGACATAACTTGAACTGAAACTTAGCTTGATGTGACATGGCATGTATGTGAACTTAAAACATAACATGGACTAGTAACATAGCATGAACGTGAACTTGAAACATAACATGGACTTGAAACATAGCATGAACGTGAACATACATAATTTGAACATGAACTTGAATATAACATGAACTTGAGCACAACATAACATAAACATGAACTTGAAACATAACGTGAACGTGAACATGGCATAACATAAATGTGAACTTGAACATAACATGACATAAACATGAACTTGAAACATATTCTTGTCTTATGGGGTATCTCATGGTGTTACCATGATTATGTATCCTTATCCCATGGGGTTACCATGATTGACATGAATTTAAAACTTGACATGAACTTGAAACTTGACATGAACATAAACTTGAACATAACATAACGTGAAACATGACTTGAACATGAAATACATGAATTTGGAATCTTATTCAATAGACTTAATTAATAAAAGTGACCATACGGGTGCTACACAGGTTCCCTTTAGCCGTGTCCCTGCCGATTACCTCATCACAATACATGTGTCTATACAGCTGTGAGTGCGTTAATATGCACTCCACAGTTGTTGTGGCCCCACGTATTCTACGTGTCACAATTGATGTGTCTCACGTAATGTATGCTCCACAGTTGTTGTTGCCCCATGAATTGTTTGTGCCACACTTGTTGTGGACATACGTAACATAAAATGTGACTCCATCGGCGTTACTGTCTGGCGCGGTGACCAGCTAATTAGGTTCCATTCGCAACCTGTTGACTGTACTTCGTCAACCCATGGAATTTCATACCTATTTAGACACTTCAATGTGAACAAAGGAGTTTCACTAGGATATTATCCTATCCTAGCGCTTAGGGTCGTGATTAACGTGAATAACTTAACTGGCATACATGACGTTTCGTAACGTGACGTGACATGAACGTAAGACGACATACATGACATACTTTGAGACATGAATATAACATACAACATTTCATAACATGGCATACTTGTAACAGACAATATTTTGTAACATGGTATAACATGTAACAAACAATATTTTGTAACATGACATAACATGTGACAATGAATATTATGTGCCATGACATACATATAACAGATAGCATACGTAATGTGACATACTTGCAACATATAGTAACATGAGACAAAATATATTGTGTAACAAATAAGTATTTTATGACAGAATAATTAGTGTAATAGATAAACATGTGATGACATGGCATATATAACAACATACGAACATACTGTAGTTCCCTTACACATCACACATACATAGTAAACTAGTAGTAAGTTAAGAGCTAACTTACCTCGATAGTCACGTTTTACAAGAATAAAGCACGAAACCCCAGGAACTGTAAGAGGGTATTCTAAAAGTTAGAAATTTAATTACTAACAATTATAAATTTGATAATAGACAACTTAGAGTAAAATTACCATTTTACCCTCTACATGTGGAAAAATGACCATTTTACCTATAATTTAAGGATTTTACATCCTAACTCCAAAAATTACCAAAATTTACATTTCTCATATAAATTTTGTCCTAAACTCAAATATCAACTCAGAAGAATTTAAAACCATTCACAACTATGGAAAACTCATAATGGAAGAAACATTCATAGGCCATTTCTCTTGATTTTGGTTGTAATTTCTTCTATCTTTAAAACCCATGATTAAACCAAAATTTTGTAACAAGGATTTTCCTATCCTAATTTTAAAAATACACTTAAAATATCCATTAAGAAAAGATAATCATCAACACCAAAGTCTTTGTAAAAAGACCCAAATTTTTTAACAAAAGGTAAACCTTTAAATCACAAGTTTTAACCTTGATAAAAACATCTCCAAGAATTCCAAAAAAATCAAATCTTACTTCTAACATATTCATAGCATCATCTTAAGATCAACCATGTTTTAAATCATCAAACAAAAGTCACCAAAATCACAAAACAACACTTGGAGTTTTTGGTTTTACACTTAGTCCAAAAACATAAATTTTTCTCTCAACTTACTTTGATCAATTTCTTGATCCATGACTTAAAGACATGTGATCTTCAAACTAAAGCATCTCATGGTTTAAAAATGTGTCCTAAAGAAGAACCAACCATCAAACTTAAAATCACATGGCTAAAACTCAATAAAACATGGATCTAACCCAAAAAATCAAATTTTAGTTCGAACCGAAATCCTCTTACATAGAAAAATCATATCTTTAAAACTAATACTAAATATTTTCAAAATAACATCCTAACATGTATATAAGAGGCTTAGGATCATCATATAAAAGTATCAAAGCCTTTGGAATAAGATCAAACCATGAAATATTCAAATTTTCACAAAACAAAAACTGTTTTTTCACTTCCAGTTTTCAAGTTTATAGATCTAAGGAAATCTATCATCGAAAGCTTTATCCACGCAACAAAACCTCAATGAACATTCATAAACACATACTAAAAACACTCCATAAAATTTTTGAACCAAGATATGTCCATTAGCTTGGTAAAAAATTTCAAAACATAACATACTCTCCAATTTCACGCCCGGAATGACCATTACATGGTTAAAAATACTTTTGACCAACCAAATGAGCATGAAATGAGACAAATAAGATATCCAAGAAAATTACACTCAAAGAATAAGACCCAGGAATATGCCCGAGAGAGCTCTTTCGAGTTTCTCTCTAAGAATGGGGTGAATAAGTGATAAAATGGAGTGAAATATGCCTTGCACGACTTTAGACTCACGGAGGGGGAAGTTATGGGCTTGAATGACCATTGATTGGTGTTGGCTATGTGACATAAAGTGGAGAATAGTGAGGGCCTGCAGCAGCTGTGAGAGTTGGTGGTTGATGGAGTGGATTTCTCCTTCACATCGAGGCACTATTGCGTGCAGCCAATGGCAGGGGATGGTCTGCCATGTTGGGGAGGAAATTTCTTCAAGAAGCTTTGCCAAGGTGGCCAAATTCGTGGGTCTTGGTGGGGCCCAACCAAGTGGGCTTCAATTTGGGGTTTAAAAGGGGTTTGGTTAGTATTTGAGATGCTATCAAGCCCAAAATCAATTTTTCTTGGCCCAATCAAATTTTCAAGGTTTAAAAGGTTGGATAATGATGTCATAACAAGGATTTGATTAATTAATAGCATGCGGAAATGATTTAATCAAGTGATTAAATACAATGCTAGAAATCGAATTAAAATGGGTTTGGAGGCCAACTTTAGGGTTTGGGGAAACCGTTTAGGATTTCGGTTTCAATCAAGCTTTTGGGGTTTCAACTGGATTCCAACCATATAGGGTTTTGCTAGGATTGAAACACTTTTTGATCTGACACAATTTGGCTGATCAGATGAAACAAAGCTTTGCTTAGGTGGCATGATCTCACACCTTGATTTCCTTCACAAATCTATTTAATGGTTCCTCATAGAGCCAAGTGTCTAATACTATTCACTATGTGTGGCTAAGATCTTGTCAAGTGTCCAAATAAAACTTCTGTAACTAAATTTGGACATTCTACACTGTGATTTTGAAAACATTGTACTGGGCCTGCTTATCGAGGTTACTACTCACTCTGAAGAAATGCATAATAAACTTAGTACTAAAAAATCCTAAATATTCATATTAACCTATAGTGAAAATCGTTTACTGAAATTCAACCCTGAAGTACCCCTAAAAATAATTTCACAATTTCTAACAGGGGTTTCGTCCGGAAATTTGAAAATGGGCTATTGGGTCATAAAATTCTAAATAATCAACTGAGTCTAATGGCGTAGGCCAAAACACATTCTGGCACTTCTAACTACCTCAAATAATTAAGCTCATATTTCTAGCACCATAGTGAGTGATAACACGGACTATGTTGACAGATTAAAACCTGTGCGATTAGTCGATTCGTAAAAACTTATAGAATTTTCACGAGATTCCTAAAGTGAATAGAAATCCACCAGTGAATTTCTACCGGACTGTTACATCATAAATACTAGAAGGTCATGGTATTACCATGGGAAGCCCGCAATTGAAAAACACCAACCTCATAACTTTGCTACTTTACACTCAATTGCTTCTCTATGAAGCATGGACAAAGTGGTAAAAATAAGTGGTGCTCCGATTGGCCAGTGGATGGGGGCATTGAAACCATAAGGTCATGGTATTACCATGGGAAGCTCGCGAATGAAAAACTCCAATCTCATAACTTTGCCACTTTGCTCTCAATTGCTTATCTACGAAACAAGGACAAAGTGGTAAAAATAAGAAGTGCTCCGATTGGCCCATGGATGAGGCATAGATACCATAAGGTCATGGTATTACTATGGGAAGCTCGTGAATTAAAAACTCTAACCTCATAACTTTGCCACCTTCCACTCAAATGGTTCCCTACTAACCAAGGGCAAACTGGTAAAAATAAGAAGTGCTCCGATTGGCCTAGGGAATGGGCATACATACCATAAGGTCAATGTATTACCATAGGAAGCCGAGATTGTAAAACTTCAACCTCATAACTTTGCCACTTTGCACACAATTGCATCTCTAAAAGGCAAGGGTAAAGTGAAAAAAATAAGAGGCGCTCCATTCGGCCTGGGGATGGGGCATAAATGCCAGAAGGTCATGGTATTACCATGGAAAGCCTGCAATTGAAAAACACCAACCTCATAACTTTGCCACTTTGCACTCAATTGGTTCTCTACTAAGTAAGGGCAAACTGGTAAAACTAAGAGATGCTCGAATAGGCCCGGGGACGGGACATACATACCTTAAGGTCATGGTATTAGCATGGGAAGCCCGCAAATGAGAAACTCCAACCTCATAACTTTGCTAGTTTGCACTCAATTGCTTATCTACGAAACAAGGGCAAAGTGGTAAAAATAGGAGGTGCTCCGATTGGCCCATGGATGAGGCATAGATGCCATAAGGTCATGGTATTACTATGGGAAGCTCGTGAATTAAAAACTCCAACCGCATAACTTTGCCACCTTGCCCTCAATTGGTTCCCTACTAGCCAATGGCAAACTGGTAAAAATAAGAAGTGCTCTGATTGGCCCAGGGAAGGGGCATACATATCATAAGGTCATGGTATTACGATGGGAAGCCCGCGATTGAAAAACTCCATACCTCATAACTTTGCCACTTTGCACTCAATTACTTATCTACGAAATAAGGGCAAAGTGATGAAAATAAGAGGTGCTCCGAATGAAAAACTCCGATCTCATAACATTGCCACTTTGCACTCAATTGTGTATCTACGAAACAGGGGCAAAGTGGTAAAAAAATAGCTGCTCTGATTGACACGAGGATGAGGCATAGAAACCATAAGGTCATGGTATTGCCATTGGAAGCCCGCGAATGAAAAACTCTAACCTCATAACTTTGCCACTTTGCATTCAATTGGTTCTCTACTAAGCAAGGGAAAACTGGTCAAAACAAGAGGTGCTCCGTTTGGCCCGGGGATGGGGCATAGATACCATAAGGCCATGGTTTAACAATAGGAAGCCCGCGATCGAAAAATTCCAACTTCTTAACTTTTCCACTTTGCACTCAATATGTTCTCCAATTTGCTCGCAGATGGGGCATTAATTCCAGAAGGTCAGGGAATTACCATGGGAAGCCCGCGATTGAAAACCTCTAACCTCAAAACTTTCCCACTCTGCACTCAATTTGTTCTCTACGAAGCAAGGGCAAAGTGGTTAAAATAAAAGGTACTAGGATTTTACTAGGGATGGGGCATACCTACCATAAGGTCATATCACGACGAGAAGCCAGCGGTTGAAACACTCCAACCACATAACTTTGCCACTTTGCACTCAATCAGTTCTCTACTAAGCAAGGGCAAACTGGTAAAAATAAGAGCTGCTCCGATTGACCCGGGGATGGGGCATAAATACCAGAAGGTCATGGTATTACGATGGGAAGCCTGTGATTGAAAAACTTCAACCACATAACTTTGCCACTTTGCACTTAATTGCTTTTCAACGAAACAAGTGCAAAGTGGTAAAAATAACAGGTGCTCCGATTGGCCCGGGGATGGGGCATAAATACCAGAAGGTCTTGGTATTACCATACGAAGCTCGCGACTGAAAAACTCTAACCTCATAACTTTGCTACGTTGCACTCAATTGGTTCTCTACGAAGTAAGGGCAAAATGTTGAAATAAAAGGTACTACGGTTGGACCAGGGATGGGGCATACATACAGGTCATGCTATTATGACGGGAAGCCAGCGATTGAAAAACTCAAATCGCATAACTTTGCCACTTTATACTCAATCGGTTCTCTACTAAGTAAGGGCAAACAGGTACAAATTAGAGCTGCTGCGTTTGACCCGATGATGGGGCATACATACCACAAGGTCATGGATTTACTATGGGAAGCCCACTATTGAAAAGTTCCAACCTCATAACTTTGCCACTTTACACTCAATTGGTTCTCAACTAAGCAAGGGCAAACTGGTAAAACTAAGAGATGCTCGGATAGGTCCGAGGACGGGACATACATACCCTAAGGTCAAGGTTTTACCATGGGAAGCCCCTCAATTGAAAAGGACAAACCTCATACCTTTGCCACTTTGCACTCAATTGCTTATCCACGAAATAAGGGCAAAGTGGTAAAAATAAGAGGTGCTCCAATTGGCCCGGAGATGAGGCATACATACCGTATGGTGATGGTATTACCATGGGAAGCCCGCAATTGAAAAACTCTAACCTCGTAATTTTGCCACTTTGCACTCAATTGGTTCTCCACGAAGCAAGGGCAAAGTAATAAAAAGAAGAGGTGCTCCAATTGGCTCGGGGATGGGGCATACATACCATAAGGTCATAATATTACCATCGGATGCTCGTGATTGAAAAACTCCAAGCTCATAACTTTGCCATTTTGCACTCAATTGCTTATCTACGAAACAAGGGCAAAGTGGTAAAAATAAGTGGTGCTCCGATTGGCCCGGGGATGAGACATAGATACCATAAGGTAATGGTATCACCATGAGAAGCCCGCGAATGAAAAACTCCATCCTCGTATCTTTGCCTTTTTGCACTCAATTGCTTATAGGGGTGTAATCGGTCCGGTTTTGGACAAAATCTAGGACCGAACCGGTATGTACCGGTTTTGTATTTTTCAAAATCGATTACGCACCGGTTATCCTCCTAAACCGGTACTTTCTGTTTTACCGGTTTCTGGTCCGGTCCGATTTTTCAGTTTTTTTAAAATGTAAGTTTCACAATTTATTAATTAAAACTTTTTTATAAAAAAATAAATAAATAAATTGAAAAAAAACTGTTTTATACTTTTCTTATTATATTAGACTATATAGTAGTATTAATATTAGACTATTGGTATAGTTATAAGTTATATATTAGTATTAGTTATAAACTATATATTTAATATTAGTATTAGTTATAAGGGCAAAGTGGCAAAAATAAGAGGTGCTCCAATTGGCCCGGAGATGAGGCATATATACCGTATGGTGATGGTATTACCATGGGAAGCTCGCAATTGAAAAAACTCGTAATTTTGCCACTTTGCACTCAATTGGTTCTCCACGAAGCAAGGGCAAAGTAATAAAAAGAAGAGGTGCTCCAATTGGCCCGGGGATGGGGCATACATATTACATACCATAAGGTCATAATATTACCATCGGATGATCGCGATTGAAAAACTCCAAGCTCATAACTTTGCCATTTTGCACTCAATTGCTTATCTACGAAACAAGGGCAAAGTGGTAAAAATAAGTGGTGCTCCGATTGGTTCGGGGATGAGACATAGATACCATAAGGTAATGGTATCACCATGAGAAGCCCGCGAATGAAAAACTCCATCCTCGTATCTTTGCCACTTTGCACTCAATTGCTTATAGGGGTGTAACCGGTCCGGTTCGGTCCAGTTTTGGACAAA
Organism: Juglans mandshurica; assembly: GCA_022457165.1. Lineage (NCBI taxonomy): Eukaryota > Viridiplantae > Streptophyta > Magnoliopsida > Fagales > Juglandaceae > Juglans > Juglans mandshurica. The sequence continues at coordinate 20,600,681 of CM039619.1, read as the reverse complement.
ATCTTGGACCGAAAAGGTATGTACCGGTTTTGTATTTTTCAAAACCGATTACGCACTGGTTACCCTCCTAAACAGGTACTTTCGGTTTTACCGGTTTCCGGTCCGGTCCGGTCCAACTTTTTGATTTTTTTAAAATGTAAGTTTCACAATTTATTATTAAAAATTTTTTTATATAAAAAAAAAAACTGAAAAAAACCGTTTTGTACTTTTCTTAATATATTAGACTATATAATAGTATTAATATTAGACTATTAGTGTAGTTATAAGTTATATATTAGTATTAGTTATAAACTATATATTTAATATTAGTATTAGTTATAAGGGCAAAGTAGTAAAAATAAGAGGTGCTCCAATTGGCCTGGAGATGAGGCATACATACCGTACGGTGATGGTATTACCATGGGAAGCCCGCAATTGAAAAACTCTAACCTCGTAATTTTGCCACTTTGCACTCAATTGGTTTTCCACGAAGCAAGGACAAAGTAATAAAAAGAAGAGGTGCTCCAATTGGCCCGGGGATGGGGCATACATACCATAAGGTCATAATATTACCATCGGATGCTCGCGATTGAAAAACTCCATGCTCATAACTTCGCCATTTTGCACTCAATTGCTTATCTACGAAACAAGGGCAAAGTGGTAAAAATAAGTGATGCTCAAATTGGCCCGGGGATGGGACATTAATTGGCTCGCGAGCCCAGGGATGGGGCATTAATTGGCTCGCGGGCAAAGTGGTGAAAAGAAGAGGTGCTCCAATTGGCCCGGGGATGGGGCATACATACCATAAGGTCATAATATTACCAGCGGATGCTTCCGATTGAAAAACAACAAAGTCATAACTTTGCCATTTTGCACTCAATTGGTTCTCTACGAAGCAAAGGCAAAGTGGTTAAAATAAAAGGTACTACGATTGGCCCGAGGATGGGGCATTGATACCATAAGGTCATGGTTTTACCATGGGAAGCCCGCGAATGAAAATCTCCAACCACATAACTTTTCTACTTTGCACTCAATTGGTTCTCTACTAAGCGGGGGCAAAGTGGTAAAAATAAGAGGTGTTTCGATTGGCCCGGGGATGGGGCATACATAACATAAGGCAAGGGTATTACCATGGGAAGCCCGTGAATGAAAAACTCCATCCTTATAACTTTATCACTTTGAATTCAATCGGTTCTCTACAATGAAAGGGCAAACTGGTAAAAATAAGAGCTACTCCGATTGGCCCAGAGATGGGGCATACATACCATAAAGTCATGGTTTTACCTTGGCTAGCTTTTCTATTTAAAAACTCCAACCTCATAACTTTGCCACTTTGCATCCATTTGCTTTTTGACGAAAAAGGGGCAAAATGGTAAATATAAGAGGTGCTCTGATTGGCCTGAGGATGGGGCATAGATACCATAAGATCATGGTACTACCATGGGAAGCCCACGAATGAAAAACTCCAACCTTATAACTTTGCCACTTTGCACTCAATTGCTTCTTTACTAAGCAAGGGCAAGCTAGTAAAAATAAGAGGTTCTCCAAGTGGCCCGGGGATGAGGTATGAATACCAGAAGGTCATGGAATTACAATCGGAAGCCCGCAATTGAAAAACTCTAACCTCATAACTTTGTCACTTTGCACTCAATTGTTTCTCTACGAAGTAAGGGCAATGTGGTAAATGTAAGAGGTGCTCCGATTGGCCTGGGGATGAGACATACATACCATAAGGTCAAGGTATTACCATGGGAAGTTCGTGATTGAAAAAGTCCAACATCATAACTTTGCCACTTTGCACACAATTGGTTCACTTCAAAGCAAGGGCAAAGTGGTAAAAATAAACGGTGCTCTGATTGGCTCGGGAATGGCACATACATACCATATGGTAATGGTATTTCCATGGGAAGCCCGCGATTGAAAACTTCCAAGTTCATAACTTTGCCACTTTGCACTCAATTTGTACTGTACGATGCAAGGGGAAATTGATAAAAATAAGAGCTGCTCCGATTGGCCCGGGGGAGAGGCATACATACCATAGGGTCATGGTTTTACCTTGGGAAGCCTGCAAATGGAAACTCCCACCTCATAACTTTGTCACTTTGCTCTCAATTGGTTCTCTACCAGGCAAGGGCAAAGTGGTAAAAATAAGAGGTGCTACGATTGGCTTTGGGATGGGGCATACATACCATAAGGTCATGGTTTTACCATGGGAAGCCCGCAATTGAAAAATTCCAACCTCATAACTTTGCCACTTTGCTCTCCATTGGTTCACTACCATGCATGGGCAAATTGGTAAAAATAAGAGGTGCTACGATTGACCCGGGGATGGCGCGTACATACCATAAGGTCATGGTATTACCATGGGAAGCCCACAATTGACGAACTCCAACCTCAATGCTTTTGCCACTTTGCACTCAACATGTTATCTACCAAGAAAAGGCAAAGTGGTCAAAATAAAAGGTGTTCTGATTGGCCCGGGGATGAGGCATACAAACCATAAGGTCATGTTATTACCATGGAAGCCAATGATTGAAAAACTCCAATCTCGTACATTTGCTACTTTGCACTCAATTGGTTCTCTACTAAGCAACGACAAAGTGGTAAAAATAAGAGTTACTCCGATTGGCTCGAGGATGAGGGGCATACATGCCATAAGGTCATAGTATTACCATGGGATGCCCACGAATGAAAAACTCCGACCTCATAACTTTGTCATTTTGCACTCAATTGGTTCTTTACTAAGCATGGGCAAACTACTAAAAATAAGAGGTGCTCCGATTGGCCTGGGGATGGGGCATATATACCATAAGGTCTTGGTAATACCATGGGAAGCCCACAATTGAAAAACTCTGACCTCAATGCTTTTGCCGCTTTGCACCCAACTGGTTATCTACCAAGAAAAGGCAAAGTAGTCAAAATAAGAGGTGCTCCGATTGGCCCGGGGATGAGGCATGCAAACCATAAGATCATGGTATTGCCATGGGAAGCCTGTGATTGTAAAACTCCAAACTCATATACTTGCCACTTTGTACTCAATTGTTTTTCTACTAAGCAAGGACAAAGTGGTAAAAATAAGTGAAGCTTCGATTGGCTCGGGGATGGGGCATACATACCTTAAGGTCCTGACCATGGGAAGCCCGTGATTGAAAACCTCCAACCTCATAACTTTGCCACTTTGCACTCAATTTCTTCTCTACGAAGCAAGGGCAAAGTGGTAAAAATAAGAGGTGTTTCGATTGGCTCGGGGATGTGGCATACGTACCATAAGGTCATGGTATTACCATGGGAAGTCCGCGAAAGAAAAACTCCAACCACATAACTTTGCGACTTTGCACTCAATTGGTTCTTTTCGAAGCAAGGCAAAGTGGTAAAAATAAGAGGTGCTCCGATTGACCCGGGGATGGGGTATATATACCATAAGGTCATGGTATTAGCATGGGAAGCCCGCGAATGAAAAAAACCAACGACATAACTTTGCCACTTTGCACTCAATTGGTTCTCTACTAGGTAAAGCAAACTGGTAAAAATAAGAGTTGCTCCGATTGGCCTGTGGATGGGGCGTAGATACCATAAGGTCATGGTATTACCATGGGAAGCCCATGATTGAAAAACTCCAACCTCATAGCTTTGCCACTTTGCACTCAATTGGTTCTTTACTAAACAAGGGTAAACCAGTAAAAATAAGAGGTGCTCCAATTGGCATGGGGATGTGGCATAAATTCCAGAAGGTCATGGTTTTACCATGGGAACTAACCAAGAGAGAGTGAGGTTAAGAGGGCTTTCTTCACAGATCGCCCTACGATTTTTCTTGTCTATGAAGAGTCTTATCTTAAGTTTGATGAAACTAACTAGTCTCTTCTTAGTTTGTCTGTTTCTTTGTTGCAGGAGTTTGATGATGTATTCCCGGAGGAGATGCCAAATGAGTTGCCACCCATTAGAGGCATTGAGCACCAGATTGATTTTGTGCCCGGAGCTGCTATTCCAAACTGACCAGCCTATAGGAGTAATCCAAAGGAGACAAAGGAGCTTCAGAGGCAAGTTGGGGATTTGATGAGCAAAGGGTACGTGAGGGAGAGCATGAGCCCTTGTGCAGTACCAGTGCTACTAGTGCCAAAGAAGGATGAGACGTGGACGATGTGCATTGATTGTAGGGAGGTCAATAATATCACGGTAAAGTATCGCCATCCCATTTCTAGATTAGATTATATGCTTGATGAATTACATGGCTCATGTATTTTTAGTAAAATTGATCTTAAAAGTGGGTACCATCATATTAAAATGAAAGGGGGTGATGAATGCAAAACTGCTTTTAAGACTACATATGGGCTTTATGAATGGTTGGTTATGCCATTTGGACTTATAAATGCGCCCAGTACTTTCACGAGATTAAGGAACCATGTCATACGTCCGTTCATAGGCAAGTTTGTGGTTGTGTACTTTGATGATATCCTAATGTATAATAAGGACTTAAATGAACATATTGAGCATTTGAGATATGTGTTTGATGTGTTGAGATGTAAAAAGTTGTATGCTAATTTCAAGAAATGTACCTTTTGCATAGAAAAAGTTATTTTTCTTAGTTATGTTGTTAGTACAAAAGGTATTGAGGTGGATGAAGAGAAAGTCAAGGCCATCAAGGAATGGCCAATGCCAAAAAGCATCACTGAGGTAAGAATTTTTCATAGCTTAGCCTAGCTTTTATCGGCGTTTTGTTAAAGACTTTAGCACCATTTATGCACCACTCACTGAGGTAATTAAAAAGAATGATGGGTTTCATTGGGGGGCTCATCAAGACAATGATGTTGTCACTATTAAAGAAAGGTTGTGCTCTGCACCTGTGTTAACATTACCTGATTTTAACAAAACTATTGAGATTGAATGTGATGCTTCAAAGAATAGGGATTGGAGCTATTTTGATGCAGGATAGGCGGCTCATAGCCTTCTTCAGTGAGAAGCTAAGTGGGGCGTCCCTGAAGTACCCAACTTATGACAAAAAGCTTTTTGCTCTTGTTGGTGCATTAGAGACTTGACAGCACTACTTGTGGTGTAGAAAATTTGTGATCCACACCGATCATGAATTATTGAAGCATCTCAAGGGTCAAGGTAAGTTGAATAAAAGGCATGTTAGATGGATGGAATATATTGAAACCTTTCTATATGTCATCCGTTACAAGGTAAGGAGAACATTGTTGTCGATACTCTATCCCGTAGGTATGTACTTCTTACTTCAATGAGTGCTAAAATTATTGGGTTTGAATATGTGAAAGACATGTATGCAGATGACGCTGACTTTTCTAATGTATACATGGCATGTTATAAGGCGGCAATTGGTAAGTTTTACATGCATGATCGGTATTTCTTTAAAGAAAGCAAACTTTGCGTGCCAAGTTGTTCTATGCGTGAGTTATTAGTGCATGAGGCACATGGTGGGGGATTAATGGGACACTTTGGTGTCAAGAAAATTTTAGACATTTTGCATGAACATATCTTTTGGCCTAAGATGAAGAGAGATGTCAACCGCATTTGTGGCAGGTGCATTACATGTAGAAAGGCCAAATCTAAGGTTATGCAACATGAGTTGTATACACCCTTACCCGTTCCTAGTGAGCCATGGGTAGACATATCTATGAACTTTTTTTTGGGGCTGCCTAGGACAAAACGGGGTAGAGATTCTATTTTTGTAGTTGTGGATAGATTTAATAAGATGACACATTTCATTCCATGCCATAAAATAAATGATGCCACAAACATAGCTGACTTGTTTTTCAGGGAGATAGTGTAACTCCATGGTATGCCAAGGAGTATTGTTTCTGATAGGGATGTTAAATTCCCTAGCTACTTTTGGAAGGTGTCGTGGGGAAAATTAGGTACTAAACTCTTATTTTCCACTACTTGTCATCCGCAGACTGATAGTCAGACTGAAGTAGTTAATAGGACTTTAACTCAGCTTTTACACACTGTTGTTCATAAGAATTTAAAGACTTGGGAGGATTGCCATTTATAGAGTTTGCATATAATAGGACTATACATACTACTACTTCATATGAGATTTTGAAATTGTTTATGGTATTAATCCACTTACTCCTTTAGATTTGATGTCTTTACCTGTTGATGGCAGGAGTATCTTGGATGGACAAAAGAAGGTGGAGTCGGTGAAGTCACTTCATGAGAGGGTACAACTTCAAATTATCCAAAAGAATTAAAGGGTTGCTTCCCAAGCTAATAAAGGGCGAAAGCGTGTCATCTTTGAATCAGGAGATTGGGTTTGGGTTCACATGCACAAAGAAAGATTATCAGCTCATAGGAGGACTAAGTTGCATCCTCGAGGAGATGGACCTTTCCAAATTCTTGAGAAAATTAATGGCAATGCATATAAAGTAGATCTTCCAGGTGAGTATAATGTTTTTGCTACCTTCAATGTTTTTTATCTTTCTCTTTTTGATGTAGGTAAAGATTCATGGTCAAATCCTTTTGAGGAGACGGGGAATGATGGGAACCAAGGTGGGCCTACTCTTAAAGATCATTTGCAAGTTCCTGATAGGCCAATTACAACATCAAGAGCCAAGAAGATCAAGGGAGTAATGTAAGGATTGGTGCAATCCACTTGGGATGAACCTAGCAAGAGGGTACGGCTTCAAATTATCCAAAAGAATGAAAGAGTTGCTTCCCAAGCCAATAAAGGGCGAAGGCGTGTCATCTTTGAATTAGGAGATTGAGTTTGGATTCACATGCGCAAAGAAAGATTCCCAGCTCATAGGAGGACTAAATTGCATCCTCGAGGAGATGGACCTTTCTAAATTCTTGAAAAAATTAATGACAATGCATATAAAGTAGATCTTCCAAGTTAGTATAATGTTTATGCTACATTCCATGTTTCTGATCTTTCTCCTTTTGATGTAGGTAAAGATTCGTGGTCGAATCATTTTAAGGAAAAGGGGAATGATGGGAACCAAGGTGGGCCTACTCTTAAAGATCCTTTGCAAGTTTCAAATAGACCAATTACAAGATCAAAAGCCAAGAAGATCAAGGAAGTAATGCAAGGATTGGTGCAATCCACTTGGGATGAAGCTAGCAAGAGCCCAACACAAGATGGGCTTGAAAGAAGGAGAACCAGTTTTAATCCATTTTATTCAAACTATGGAAGACATGACTTAGAGATAAGACCTATTGTTATTGGAGGGTTCCAAATTGGTTAAATGATTTATTTTATTAGTTTATAATAAGTGGGCTTGAGGATGCTTGACCCACATATGTCTTATTTCTTATGAACTAGGGTTTTCGAGAAGGCTTTGTATTTTGGCCAATGGCTTATTTGGAAAGTTACTTTTTAGGAACTAGGGTTTCAAGAGGTTACTGTAGCCGTGACATTGTTCATCCAGGGGCATTTTGGGTAAATGGGGCTTTATTTTGGCTAGGATTTTAATTAGGTTTTGGTTTAAATACTCTTTATAGCCTCATTTGAAGTTTTTAGACAATATTGAATTTTCATTATGAGTTGAGTTTACTCCTCTTGTTCTTGATTGAAATTTTGAACTTATCAAAGGTAAATCACAACCTTTGTAGCGTTCCACGTTGTAATCTGGGCTCTTGAGACAAGTTCTTTAACGGGTCTAGATTTTAATATAATCTAGGTGAGTTCTCAACGGGTCTAGATCCTACATCCATTGACTTTATTGGGTGAGTTTTCAAATTCATTGTGGGTTCCAGGACTTCCATTCCTACGGGTTCATATCATGCTTCGATTGGCCTGGGGATGGGGCATGCATACCATAAGTTCATGGTATTAGCATGGGAAGCCAGGGATTGAAAAAGTCCATCCTCATTACTTTGCCACTTTAAACTAAATTGGTTCCCTACAAAGCAAGGGTAAACTGATAAAAATTAGAGGTTCTCCGATTGGCCCGAGGATGGGTCATACATACCATATGGTCATGGTATTACCATGGGATGCTCGCGATTGAGAAACTCCAACCTCATAATATTGCCACCTTGCACTCAATTGCTTCTCTACAAAGCAAGAGCAAAGTGGTAAAAATAAGAGGTTTTTCGATTTGCCCGAGGATGGAGCAAACATACCATAAGGTCATGGTATTACCATGGGAAACCCCGCGATTGAAAAACTCCAACCTCATAACTTTGCCACTATGCACTCTATTGTTTCTCTACAAAGGAAGGGCAAGGTGGTAAAAATAAGAAGTGCTCTGATTGGCCCGGGGATGGGGCATACATACTATAAGGTAATGGTATTACCATGAGAAGGCCGCGATTGAAAAAGTCCAACCTCATAACTTTCCCACTTTACACTCAATTGGTTCTCTACTGAGTATGAGAAAACTGGTAAAAATAAGAGGTGCTCAGATTGGCCCGAGGCTGGGGCATATATACCTTAAAGTCATGGTATTACGATGGGAAGCTTGCGATTGAAAAACTCCAAACTCATAACTTTGTCACTTTGCATTCAATTAGTTCTCTACTAAGCAAGGGCAAACTGGTAAAAATAAGAGTTGCTCCAATTGCCCTTGGAATGGGGCAAACATACCTTATGGTCATGGTATTAACATGGGAGACCAGCGATTGAAAAACTTCAACCACATAACTTTGCCACTTTGCACTTAGTTGGTTCTCTACTAAGCAAGGGTAAACTGGTAAAAATAAGAGGTGCTCCAATTTGCTCGGAGATGAGGCATACATACCAAAAGGTCATGCTATTACCCTGGGAAGCCTGCGATTGAAAAACTCTAACCTCATAACTTTGCCACTTTACACTCAATTGGTTCAATACTAAGCAAGGGCAAAGTGGTAAAAAAAAGTGGTGCTCCTATTGGCCCTGAGATAGGGCATACATACCATAAGGTCATGGTATTACAATGGGAAGTCCGCGATTGAAAAACTCTAACATCATAACTTTGCCACTTTGCTCTCCATCGGTTCTCTCCTAAGTAAGGGCAAAGTGTTAAAAATACAATGTGCTCCGATTGGCTCGGGGATAGGGCATACATACACCATAAGGTCATGCTATTACAATGAGAAGCTTGCGATTGAAAAACTCCAAACTCATAACTTTGCCATTTTGCACTTAATTGGTTCTCTACTGAGCAAGGGCAAACTGGTAAAAATAAGAGATGTACCGATTGGCCCTTGTCACAGCCCCGCCCTAACCTAGGACGAGGCAGTGACCTATGACCTGTTCTTTCCTTATTATTATTAGTACTATATTTTGTTTTCTTCAAGGGTAATAAGGGATGTGCGTTAACATGTCACGCATGTACTCTGCACTTCTAGTTAAAAGAAAACACCTAATAGACGATCTGTTCAATATTTTACATAAAGGACTCTCAAAGCCCATCATTCATTCATCAAATAAAGCTAGCTCTAAATAAGAGGGGACTCAATCCCTACAACACTTACAGAAAGGTGTTAAACCATCCAATGTGGGGTTACCATCACCCCACTATAGAAGTTACACCATTACCATCACCCCACCATAGTATTTACATCAAACCCAAAGACATATTGTCTTAAAGTTAAGCCAGCAAAACGTCCCAACACGAGACCCATCGTAAAAACATAAAAACGTAAACCATATCATCAAAAGTCGAACCGACAGGGAAACTCTAAGCATTGGCCTCTCCCTCCTCGGTAGTGCCTGGCTCCACAGCCTCTTCATCCATATCTAGACGTTTAAAACATAAACACAAAATGAGTCTAATACTCAGTAAGTAGTACACCATGATGTTAACTTATTAGTCACATAATCTTTTCTTTCGAAAACATACATATATAAACATTTGCTAATTCTTGGCAATGCTTTCATGCATAAACAGTTTAAGGAATAACTATACTTTCAAGCATAAATGGTTTAAGGCATAACTATACTTTCATGCATAAACATTTCTAAGAAATAATTTTACTTTATGTTCCACTTTTTTTGGCCAGTGCACACTATTACATCCCGTGTGTTGGGGTTAGCAGTCTTTTGGACCCAGATTCCACCCGCGGCCACAGGTTGGGAATCCCTTTTATGGGGGGGAGCACTGGGTACACTACCAGTACTACTTACCCGGCATTGCAATCTGCCCATTCCGTTGGTACCCTTTCATTCATATGGCCGTTACGTACTTTCATGCTTTCATTCCTTTTCTTTCTTTTCTTTGTAGTCAAACATTTTCATTATCTTTCCTTAGTTCAAATGCATATGCGTTTATTTGAAAAGAGCCTTTCATGTCATGCTACATATAAGTAAGGCGTAGTTATTTAAGAGTGAGCATGTATGAAAATCTCATGATGCATTATCTTATAGACATACACACAATTATAATCAATAGGATGCTTAACAGGGGCTACCAAGAAAGGCTTGTACATAATATATATACATTTATTCTTTCATAAGAATAACATTGAAAGGAGAGAGAGACATTCTTTCATAAGAGAGCTTTGTGTAAGGAGCATGGTCATAGCTACTTACCTCAATGCTTTACTAGTAGGTACATTGAATCTTGAAAATAAACTCCTATTCAATGAAATGGGATAAACATATTAATATTTATTACACATTAAGCTTACTATACGGCACCCCTACGCGCTTAAATTCCAAATTGGAATTAAAGTGTTTTCCTTAACCCCTTTAGCTTCATACATGGCATTAAATCAAGCATTAATATCCTCATTTCGATAATTAAGGAAACTCCTGAAAGTACATAACTTGCTTGTTGTCCCCTTTTAAAGGCCATCGTTTTCTATATGAAGGATAGGTAGAAATCATAGGTTAGAAATGTATAAAATGGTGGGGATTTATTTAAGAATAGTAGGGAACAAGGAAGTGCTACCAATATGAAACTTTCATCAAAGAGGGCATTTAATAGCTTTGTAACGTCATGTGGAAGGTAAATCCAACAAAAAGGCAATGCTCACAAGAGGGTTGATTTTTGTCACTTGTTCTTCAAGGGTTTTTCACACTAACATTTATCTTTGGTTAAACAAAAGTGTGAAGTTGAACAAGGGATGAAATGAGCTGGTTTAGGCTTCAAAACAGAACACATCTCAGAAATTTTGCAGTACATGGGCAGTTAGCAAGTCTTGCTACATTCATGGTCTTAAACATCCTCTCTTAACCAAAATCCCAACTACATAATTAAGCAATATTAGAGTTGTAGAAAACTTAAGAAAAGCCTCATATATTTTCGGAAAACATAGCATAAATAAAAGGAGTACAACACTTGGGAACTTAAAATTCCTAAGTAAGCTTACTAGTTTAAATTTAAAATTCTTAATGGCTTACTTAGGCCATAAACCTGAGGAAAGTATATCTAAAATTATAAACCTTAACTCCATTAATTTAACACATAAAGGCATAATTAAAACATGGCTTAGACTCAAGAAAACATAAGAAAGGACTACAAAATCTGCCTTGCAAAATACACAGCTAGAACACAAAACAGAGCATAACACACGGCTTCTTCATACATCTATATGTGTAACACCCGGATCCAATCAAGCAAAATTTTTATTTTTTTTCCTTTGTTATTTATTTTGTTTTAGTTTATTTATTTATTTATTTTCTTAGTGCATTTTATTTTTCTTGAATTATTTTCTTCACACGTTAATTTTTTATTTCTTCCCGCATGTTTCTTTTTTTATTTCTTTCCGTTTATATTTCTTATTCACCCGTAAGTCTTCCTCTCGCCCACTCCATGCACACACATGACACAACCTTTCATCCGCACACACGAATCTCTCGTCTCTCTAGGGTTTTCACTTCATATATATATAGACACTCATAGGTTTTTCCCATGCTATTAGAAACTACCCAGACTCTAGCTGCCGCACCACCTTGGAATCGCAAGCCCAGCCTCCATTCTCTCGGTTTCATGCACTCCCATACCGAGAGTCACCCCACGTAAGCTAGCCCTCCGTCGTCCCTACTACTGCCACCTGTGCACCCCCTCGTAAGCCTCTGATCAACTAACCCATCTCCACCGTGCACCGACAAGAATTCACGCTGCCCTCCATACAAAAATCGATGCAACTGTGCATGCATTGCATCTCCAAGGATCGCAACTCCGCCTCGCCGTGCGTCACCTCCACTTGACCATCACTGGTAGTCCACCTCCTCCACAGTACACCGCTGCACCACCACCAGAGTGCCGAGAACAACCATCTGCGGAGTGAACCGAAACTCCTTTGTTTTGGGTCTAAAAAACAGAGCATTTGGTTGCTCCTCCAAGCACGACAGTTTTGCACTACCAATCCTTTCGGGCATCTCCTCCGCGATGCAAAGGGAACCCATAGACCAGTATCTCAGCCACGCCTAGCCGTGCCACCGTCGATAGCCACCCAGACCGTCGCGGCGTGTAAGTCTCTCGGCAAGGAGCCCTCTGTCTTTGTCTCCTTCTCGGTGCTCTCATACCTCTCTCTCTCACTTATCTCTCTCTCTCTCTCTCAGTGCCTCACCACCGTGACCTTCTTCGCCGCATCGCGCGTAGCTCTTTCCTTCGTGGTGAGTACGTCGCGCCCCTGTTCTCGCCGATAGTTGCACCGAGACTGCATGAATGCATTTCCAGTCTACGTAAACTTATATTTTTGCATAGTATTTGAATAAGGAAATACAGTTTTTCCCTTATTATTGAATGTGTTCAAGTTGATATTTTTGGTTATATTAAGTATGTTTTTACGTGGTTTATACCGGTGGTATAAGAAAATTTTACAGAAAATAAATAGGATTTTCATTTGTACTATTGGTAACAAATTATTTTAGTAATTGTGTAATTTTTATTTTTGCATTTTAGATATATTTTAGTCTATTTAAAAATAGTTATGGTTTATTTTAAAATATTTTGAGATAATTATATCATCTAGTATTAAACTTTATAGTTGGTTTTCAATAATAAATAGGTCCGACTTTTAAATATTTTTGTCAAAGTTATTAAATCAACAGAGATGATTTTAGAAAATGATGATTTGAAATTTTAGATTTTGAGGATTTTAATAGGTTATTTTACAAGCGTAGGATTGAATATCGAAATATGAGATTAATTGAAAATTTACGAGAATTATGTGATTATTTATAGGTGACGATTAATTATTATTCGACATTTTGAAGAAAATTTCGAAAAAGCTAAGAAGTCCAGGTAAGCAGAGTTCCTATGCTAGACTTTGCATTAAAATAAAATGAGCTGAGGTTGATTTTTCGAAAATATACATATTTGGTTATGAAAATAAATTTGAACTGCCTCAGTTATTGGTTCAGCATTACTCACGAGATTCTATTTAAGAAGAAAGTATATTTTTGTCATGACTGGTGTAGACATGAGCTTATTTTTGACATTCTGTTTCTAAACTTTGAAAAAGAGAGCGAATATGAAATTTGTGCATAAATTATGTTGTAATATGATTTTGTTCTATTCTGAAGATTTTCTGTACTCTGATATGATCTGATGTGATTTCTGAAAACCTCTGGCATAACATTCTGTTTCTGTTTCTATTTCGTTTTGACACGGGTGTAAAACTGTGGCCTCTGTTTGGGTTGGTATCAACTTTTCTGTTTCTGGTGCACCCACTTTGGAAACAAAGTGGTTTTCTGCGTAGTCTTTCTTATGTGCACACTCGGGGCTCTGAGAATGAATAAGGGGAAGATTCACATTCTGTTTCTGCTCGGTTAGCTACCGGGATTTGTACAACCCTGCCACGGGGGTTAAACATGGTATATGTTCTGATATGATATGATAAAATGTGATGTTTCAGTTTATGCTATGCCAAAGGGATTTTGATTATGAATATTTTTGAACTTTCGCTCTGATATTTTTGATAACATGTTCTGACACTGAATTATGAAAATGTTATTCTGATTCTGCATTCTGAAAGAAAATATTTTGTTTCTGCATTCTAAATTTTGTAAATGCTCATGTTTACACACTAGTATATGTTCTCTGCTTACTAAGTTGTTGATAACTCATCCCTTATCTCCATATATTTTTCAGATAATTTTGATGGTTCAGCTGGAGAACAAGAGTAGGAAGTTTTAGTAAGGTGTGATAATCGAAGTGGAATAAGTGTCTGAAGGTACAAGTGCTTATTTAAGAGTCGTAGTTAGTAAACTGATTTTATTTTTCGAGTATTTTGATTTGATGAGTTAAGGATAATTTCGAGTTTGGAGAGTTTTTAATTTATGTTATTGAGATTTTCTTTATTGTCCCCATGGAGGAACTTAGATATATGGATTGATTAAATGGATTAATATTTTATGGAATTTTCTAGATGTTATAGTTGTATTATTTAAGTTGATTTTAGGTATTAAGAGTTAACTCTCCGGACCTCCGGGAACGGAGCGTTACAATATGTATATATCAACGATCAACCAATCATCACTTGTGACTAACCAAGTTAAATAAGAAAATATACCATTTTCGAATGATAGGAGATACATGGCAAAACAACTTCAACATACTCGGTTTGGCCAAAAAAACAGAGCTTTAAGGTTTATTAATACATAAACAACAACTAAAAATTAAGATCCAAGCTAAAACAACTCAATGGGTCTCCCAAAATCAACTAAAACCGAGTGGGTCAAGTTAGGATTTTTACCTTAGGTGAAATCCTTCCCAAAACACGAAAATGGGGAAGAGGAAGGTAGGTTCGGCTTAGGGAAACTGAGGGCACACGAATCCTTTGGCTGGAAGTCCAAACCGAAGCATTAACATTCACAAAAAGGAAAAACCCACTTGATTAAACCATGGCTAATATTTCAAAATACATAAGGGAGAAGATTGAGGGTATTCTTACCTTGTTATTTTCCTCTTGAGGAGAAGGAAAAATTGATGTTTGGCTTGAGATTGGAAGAGAAATGGAACGGGAGAGTAGTGGGTTGGTCGCAAGGTGAGGGCTGGAAGAGTTCTCTTCCTTTCCTTGTTCTAGATGTCGGTGGGTGCAAGAGGAAAAAGAGGATTTATTTTCTTGTCTCTTGGAAGCCGACGTGTAGGAGAATGAAAGGAGATTTAATTGGCTTATAGAGGAAGCTACGGGTTCTAGGGGAGAAAAGTCAATGGATTTAAATCAAAACTTATCTCATAAGCTAGGGAGATGAATGGTGGAGATCAAATGTGGGGAGATATTTCCTTTACCTACCCATCCAATGGTAGAGAGAGTTTGGGCCATTTCTTGAGTAAATAAAATTAAAGGATTTGAAAGAAAATATTGTAAGGTCATAAAAAAAAAAAATCATACCCTTGAATTATTTAATGACCCACATAAAAATAAAAGCGCACTCATCTTAAAATAAAAATAATAAAATAATAAAAGTTTCTATCTCAAAATATTTAACTTAAAGAATTAATGAATGACGTAAGGATCTACGTAGTAGGGTTCGGGTATGGGGCATACATACCATAAGGTCATGGTATTACCATTGGAAGCCCCACGATTGCAAAACTCCAACCTTATAACTTTGGCACTTTGCCCTCAATTGGTTCTCTACTAACCAAGGGCAAGGTAGTAAAAATAAGAGGTGCTCCGATTGGCTCGGGGATAGGGCATAGAAACCATAAGGTCATGGTAAAACCATGAGAAGCCTGCAATTGAAAAACATCCAACCTCATAACTTTGCCACTTTGCACTCAATTGGTTCAATACTAAGCAAGGGCAAAGTGGTAAAAAAAAGTGGTGCTCCTATTGGCCCGGGGATGGGGCATACATACCATAAGGTCATGGTATTACCATGTGCAGCCCATGATTGAAAAAGTTCAACCTCATAACTTTGCCAATTTGCACTCGATTGGTTCTCTACTAAGCAAAGACAAACTAGTAAAAATAGGAGGTGCTCCGATTGGCTCGGAGATAGGGCATAGAAACCATAAGGTCATGGTATTACTATGGGAAGCCTTCGATTGAAAAAATCCAACCTCATAACTTTGCCATTTTGCACTCAATTGGTTCACTACTAAACAAGGGCAAAGTGGTAAAAATAAGTGGTGTTTCTATTGGCTCAAGGATGGGGCATACATACCATAATGTCATGGTATTACTATGGGAAGCCCGCGATTGAAAAAGTCCAACCTCATAACTTTACCAATTTGCAGTCAATTGGTTTTCTACTAAGCAGGAGCAAACTGGTAAAAATAAGAGATGCTCTGATTGGCTTGGGTAAGGGGCATACATACCATAAGGTCATGGTATTACCATGGGAAGCTCCGCAATTGATAAACTCCAACCACATAACTTTGCCACTTTACACTCAATTAGTTCTCTACTAAGCAAGGGCAAAGTTGTAAAAATAAGTGCTGCTCCGATTGGCTTGGGGATGGGGCATACATACCATAAGTTCATGGTATTACCATGTGAAGCCCGCGATTGAAAAAGTCCAACCTCATATCTTTGCCACTTTAAAATTAATTGGTTCTCTACTAAGCAAAGGCAAACTGATAAAAATAAGAGCTGCTCCGATTGGCTCGAGGATGTGGCATACATACAAAAAGGTCATGGTATTAAGAAGGGAATCCCAGGATTGAAAACCTCCAACCTCATAACTTTGTCACTTTGCATTCAATTATTTCTCTACTAAGCAATGGCAAAGTGATAAAAATAAGAATTGCTACGATTGGTCTTGGGATTGGGCATACATACCATATGATCATGGTATTACAATGGGAAGCCCGCGATTGAAAAAGTCCAACTTCATAACTTTGCCACTTTGCACTCAATTGGTTCTCTACTAAGCAAGGGCAAAGTGGTAAAATATGTGGTGCTCTGATTTGCCCTACGATGGGGCATACATAACATAAGGTCATGCTATTACAATGGGAAGCCTACGATTGAAGAACTCCAATCTCATAACTTTGTCACTTTGAGCTCAATTGGTTCTCCACTAAGCAAGGGCAAACTGGTAAAAATAAGATGTGCTCCGATTGGCCTGGATATGGGGTGTACATAGCTTAAGGTCATGGTATTACCCTTGGAAGCCCCGCGATTGAAAAATTCCAACCTCATAACTTTGCCACTTTGCACTCAAATGGTTCTCTACTAAGCGAGGAAAAAGTGGTAAAAATAAGTGGTGCTCTGATTGGCCCGGGTATGGGGCATACATACTATAAGATCATGGTATTACCATGGAATGTCCCGCGATTGAAAAACTCCAACCTCATAACTTTACCACTTTGCACTCAATTGGTTCTCTACTAAGCAAGGGCAAAGTGGCAGAAATAAGTGGTGCTCCTATTGTCCCGGGGAATACATAATGTATTCCACGTGTCAACCTTAAAAGAAGAGCTTCAGAGAAAGACGGCCAGTGTAATGGTGCCTGTCAAGATTCGCCTTCAACACAATTTGTCATATGAAGAATGGCCAGTGCAGGTTGTAGATTGCAAGAAGCAAGAGTTATGGAATCTGAAGATACCTCTAGTGAAAGTGCCCTGGAAGAATCCAGATTTTGATGAAGCAACTTGGGAACGGGAGGATTCATTGAGAAGTGAATACCCTCTCATTTGTTTGTATCTTAGAATCTGAAAACTTGTGATCTATGCATGAAATTATTTGAACTATATGAATGTTCTATTTTGTGTGAAATTTATCTGTTCTATGATTGTTAGTCTAAGTGTGGTAACCCTGTGTACACCTACCATACCCTTGAAACAGGGAATGGCACGATCTAGAAGGACCCCATGTATGTTTGTGTCTTCAGTGGCACAATTGAGAGACCGTAGAGAATGTTGTCTTAGAGATCGGCTCAGGAGAAGGCAACAGTTGATGGCAGCACAATCAAGACAGATCGAGAAATTTGAGCATCTTCATACTCATGTGATGGATGTGGATTTTGGAGGAAATCTTTATCTTCAATGAGCTTTACCGCATGAGGAACGACAACCTTGGTGCAGCTGGAAGGAAGCAGAAAGGGGATATCTGCGCAATTTTAATTCGGAAGCAGAATGGAGTCTCGCAGCAGAAGAACGTGCAAATAGGTTTTTGCCTTGTGAGACGTCGGATACGTCTACGGATCGTATTCTTTTCCATGAAGAAGGTCAACCTATCGAGGATACAGAGCTCGAGATAAAGCATAGATTGAATTAGATGCGAGTGAATATGTATTTCAACTTCGACTTGGATGTAATATTTTACTTTTCGTAGGATTCAGTAACAAAAGAGGCAAATGAAGTACCTCCATCATCATCATCATCTGAAAAGTCTATGGCCGCAAATAGAAGAGGTAGTAGCCTCGGTATTTCTTATTATGAATGCTTTGATTGATGGCTATGGTGCCGATTTCAAAGAGGAAATCTTTTTCTAAGCAGGGGAGGATGTGATAACACGAGGTTGACTAAGCATGGTTCATATATTTAATTATTAGTTGCCATAGTATTTTAATGGCCTTAGAATCTTTGATTTAGCAATTTGAGCCCAAGTCAGGAGTAACCCTAGAATGCCTTGTATAATTTCGGCCCTATTTAGAAACCCAAGCCCAATGGCCCTAAGCCCATGACCCAAACCCTAGTCACTAGTGCCATGTGTCATACATGTGTTGCACTATGAATCTAGTTTGGATAGTGGACTAAGGGTAGAGAGAGAAGTGAAGGGAAACCAAGAGATGGCTTGCACGCCTACCCTAGAGGAATTGCCACTTGTCAAGTATGCTAGAAGCCTTCTAGAAGAATCAAGGGACAAAATGGACCTAGGGAGACTAAAGGATTTTTGGCTAACCCTTTCCCACACGCCTAGACCCATTGTTTTGGCCCAGTTTCAAGTTTCAAGGTAGATATTCTTGGAAAGGAGAGCCTAGGGAAGAGAAAAATGGATTTTTTTAGGAGATTTGCATGGGAAACCGAAGTGACATAAGGGATTTCGAAATTGTCAGATTTTGCCAAGTGTCAATCATGCAATAAACTTCTAGAAGAATAGATGAAGAGACATTTACATCAAAGGACTAATATATCCTTAGGATTTCGGCCACTACGCTCCCAAGCACCTTTTCACTTGCCACTTGTCACTCATGCCAAAAGTTGTTTGTTGGGAAAAAGAAGAGGCATGATACGTTTTACAAAAGTACCATTGAGGAAATATTCACTTGTTTAAGAAAAAAGAAGGGCATAAAGGGAAAAATGAAGGTTTCAGCCAAGGGAGAGGAAGCCCTACACGCCACCCATGCATGTCCCTTCCCAATGCAATCCAAATTGGGATTTTAAGAGTCTTTTCGGCAAAAGAGAAAGAGGAAGAAGAAACACTTGCCACTTGTCACTCATGCATGGGTTTTGGAGGCAACCAAAGGAGGAAGAGAGGGGACCACTATAAAAAGAAGTGAGTACACTCCTATGGACTTTTCCCTTGCCATTTTTCGGAATTTTCATGAACCCTCACCCTCTCCATACAACTCTCACATCCTCACTTGAAGATTCTAACACTTTCTCGCAGTTTCTTTCCAACTAAACAAAGAAGACTTCTTTTCAAGAGAAGATTTTGCTACCTTCAAAGAGAGAGAAGGTAATACTCGGTTTTCTCTTAGTTCCTTCACACACATATCACTTTTCCAACTCAAAATGAGATTCAAATCTCAAATAAATTTGAGTGGTGAAACACACGTTTTCATGAAAAATGATTTAGGGTTTTCAAGAAGCCATTGAAGCCAAATAGTGGGAGGTATTCATCCTACATGTATTCGACCACCAAAATGTGTTCTTACCCTACTTTGAGTTTTGTATAAAAACACGAGTGAAATGAAGGGGTTTTGACCTAAAAATCCTAAAGGCCAAATGGTTTAAGATCAAGTGATGCCCTAGAAACTCTTACACACTCAAGAACATGAAATAAGGTGTTTAGACACTTTTTCTAAAGTAAAACTGTAACACTTTGCTTAATTAACTCTTGATTAACCCTTAAGTACTCTAGATTAGGCTTTTATTTTTGGGTTAATCACTTTCATTAAGGTTGATAGTGGGATTAGCATTAATATTGGTACTTAGTGTTAAGATTAGAGAGGCAAGCCCATTAGTAATTTTGGTGAGGCTTTTTAGGACCCAAGTGCATTCATGGGCTTAGCCCAAGAAAATCTTAAACCAAGCCCTTAGGAAATCAAGACTAGTCGTGGCCAAAGTATAGGAAGGCATAAGGTCTTTGGTGTAGATTGGACCCTTGGCCCTTTGCAAGCCCATATGGCCCAAAGCCATGTTTGGACTCATTTTACCATTCAAAGACCAAAGGCCCAATATACCATACCATTGGTTTCCTTAAACCCAAATCACACTCAAAGTACCCAAATTAAGTTTTGAAAATTGGCTAAGGCCATTAACCATCATACTTGAGGTTAATGCACTTTAAGCTATGTTTTGAAACTTAATCATGCTTAATTTTTTCTTAAACTTTTTAATTCAGATTTTTTTGAATTAATACTCCCTTAAACCATGATTAGACCATGTTAATACCCTAGCTAAATCGTTCCATGTGTCATTAAGAAAAATGACATAACAAGCCCAAACCATGCTTCAATCGGTTTTGTGCATTGCCCTTTGTAATGCTTGGACTGTTTTGCCCTTGGGCCCAACATTTTTGTGGTTTATTCTCAAGGGTAATATGGTTCTTAAACACCTCATGAGACCCTCCAAAACTCAGTTTGAGCCTTGGACGAAATTGGTTGTATCAACCAACTCAAAGAACGAAACCGGGTGCACCTTGGTCTAGTTTGTGTAGGAACCATTTGGATCGAAATTGAACCAGCCTCCTACCATGGTTTGCACCACCACCCCACACCTCCTTCTCCACCCAATCACCAAGAAGTCCCATGACCATCATGAAGGATTTTGACTCATTTTTGCTGCCCAAAAAGATCCAAAACTGAACTGATTTTCTGCCACCACAAAACCACCTGCATCCACCTGTTTTTAAGGGTGGTTTGAGGGATTTTCTGCCATCCAAATGATGCCCCACGACCTGGAGTCATCTACAGAACCCTTGCAGCTACTTTGAAGAGGAAATGATGTGTTTTAGGGAACTATTTCAGTCTGCACAAGTGACCTAAGCTCATGAAAGCAAATCTGAAAATTTTCCAGATTTGAGCACCTCTCACTTCACCCAAACACTGAGCACCCAAGCCAACGTCCCTCACCCCTTGGCCACCTATAAATACTTCCCTCCCCTTCTCATTTCACCCACACCACAGCTCCAAGTATCATCTTGAGTCTTGAGAGCATTTCCCCCTCTTAGAGATCAAAAGAGTGCAAACCGAGTGAGTTTTTGTGAATTTTTGAGTGTTATTGTATAAGGCAGTCTAGAGTGCTTGGAAGGCCACGAAATTTGTAATTTTTCTTCCTTTTAATCTTAGCTAGCATGTCAAGTTTTGTTTCCAAGTGTTGGTACGAAATTTGGTTGAGTTTTGAGAAGGTTATGATGCTTAATGCAAAATCGGGTCAATTAAAGGAATATCTGAATAATTGAATGTTTTTAATTGGAAATTTAGCTATGGCATGTCCTAAGCATGATTTGATATGATCTATCATTATCCTAACATAATTATGGAAGGTTAAATTTGTGATTAGAAGCATGTCATGATAGGTTTTAAATCTATCTTGTTTTGATCATCAAGCATGAATTGGTTTTAAGCATATTGGTTATTAAGGATTTCTTAGTTTTGATTAAGTGTTGGGATGAACTTGATTACTCAAGGATTAGACTTCATAATTTCCCTAAAGATGTCAGTGATCATTAATGATTAAAGAAAATATCATATGCATGCATTCATAGGGATCAATAGTTGAAAATACACATAGGCATCAACTAGGATGCATGCCACTGGTTGGGACTAATTGGAAAAGTTCCACTTTGAATTTTGAAATTCTAAGGGCATAGATAGTTTTACAATGCCAAGAATATGAAGTCCATGTAATTTGGTTAAATTTGGAGTTCGTTTGCAATTAGTGAAAATTTAAGGCCTAAATGACAATTTTTGAAAGTCTATGGATATTTTTGTAAATACTCAATTTTTTAAAGCCTTTGATTTTGAACCTATCCATAAGAGTATTAACCCTAACTTTGTATACACACGATTTACCCAGCTACGATGCTAATTTCAAATTTCCCCAGAATTTTGTAAGTTGGCCTCTAACTTATACTTTGATAAATTTCTTGTGAATTGTTTATAAATGCTTCATTTATTTTTCAATTATCATTTTGAGCATAAATTATCATGTTATATGACACATTGAATGAATACTTACATAACATATGACATTTTCACAATTTTCACATATTACATTTATAAATGTCATATTTGCATGTAATTTACTACATATGCACATGTCATGAAAAATATTTTTTAAAAAGCATAGCATGAAAATCATTTTTTCACGACCCCAAAGGCCAGGATGGGGAATTATCCTGGTGGACTCCACTGTCTACTCTGGAGTGTTTAATAATAGAGTGGTAACCCCTGAGTTGACGAAGAATAGTCAACAGGCTTCGAATGAGTTCTTTTTAAAGAACACATGAGCTAAATCAACATGTTATGACACCTAACGTTGGTGGGTGTACACGTTATAATTTTTATGATGTTATGTTATTTACCAATGCATTGAGAACGAGTTTATAGACAACGTAATTTCAATGTAACTTATACTACGGTCACCGACAGGTACTCACAGTGCATATGGGGAACTATGACACTACTACACGTTATGTTATTAATTAAGATAATGATGTAAGTCTATGATGAAGAAAATTTATGATGAAATTTTTATGAAGAAATTTTTATGAAATGTAAGTCCATTGTAAGTCTACTCCGTGTCTTCTTATTTTTAAAAAATGTTGAGGAATCTAGATAAGTGTAACAGCCAACTAGAAATTCATTGGTGGAGTTTCTATTGACTTTAGAAATATCGTGAAAACACCATAAGTTTTTACGAATCGACCAATCGCATAGGTTTTAGTCTGTCAACATAGTCAGTGTTATCACTCACTATGGTGCTAGAAATATGAGTTTTATTTATTTGAGATAATTAGAAGTGTCAGAATGTGTTATGGTCTACGCCATTAGACTCAGTTGATTATTTAGGATTTTATAGTGCAATAAGTTTATTTTCATATTTTCGGACGAAACGCTTGTTTGAAACAATGAAATTATTTTTAGGGGCACTTCGAGGTTGAGTTTCGGTAAAATATTTTCACTGTAGGTTAATATGAATATTTAAGAATTTTTAGTGCTAAGTTTATGATTCATTTTTTCGGAGTGAATAATAACTTCGGTAAGCGCACCA
The DNA here is from genome assembly GCA_022457165.1 of Juglans mandshurica. NCBI lineage: Eukaryota > Viridiplantae > Streptophyta > Magnoliopsida > Fagales > Juglandaceae > Juglans > Juglans mandshurica. The sequence continues at coordinate 20,577,480 of CM039619.1, read as the reverse complement.
ATTGCAGTGTTTCAAAATCATAGTGTGGAATGTCCAATTTAGATTAGAGAAGTTTTAGTTGGACACTTTGCAAGATCTTAGCCACACTTAGTGAATAATATTAGACACTTGGCACAATGAGGAACGTTTGATTGATTTGAAGGAATCAAGGTGTGAAATCATGCCACTTAAGCAAAACTTTGTTTCATCTGCTCAACCAAATTGTGCCAGACCAAAAATGATTTCAATCCTAGTGAAACCCTAAATGGTGGGAATCCAATTGAAAGCCCAAAAGCATGGTTGAAATCAGAACCCTAAACGGTTTCCCCAAAACCTAAAGTTGGCCTCTAAACCCTTTCTAATCTGATTTCTAGTATTGTCTTTAATCACTTGATTAAATCACTTCCACATGCTATTAATCCTTCAAATTTGTGTTAGAACATCATTATCCAACCTTGTTAACCTTGAAAAATTGATTGGGCCCAGTGATATTGGAGTTGGGCTTGATAGCAACCCAAACCCTCTTTAAACCCCAAAATTTAGGCCCATTCGGTTTAGGCCCATTAAGGCCCACGAATTTGGTCACTATAGGATTGCTTCATGGCTAAGTTTTGTACCCCCACTTGGCTGGCCAGATTTTTACAAGAAGGGCCTAGAAGGTTCTTGAAGTACAAAGCTAAAGGGTCACCTCACTCTTTCACTCTTACACTCCACCTTGAGAAAAGATTTTGGACTGATTTTTATGAGAAGAAAAGGCCAACACTCAACCTTTCCTTCAGTCCTATCACTTTCCATAACTTGTGTAAGAAGCTCTCCAGTCCACTTCCCACGAAAAGCAACTCCCCTTTACACTTTTCCTTCATAGAACACAAAAGACTCTCTCGGACAGTTTTTGTACCTCTTTTGAACGCCTGTTTCGAAGCTTTTGTAAGTATTTTCTTGCAAAGTTTCCTTCATTAAAGTTGTTTCTTTTAGCTTCTAGTTTACGTAGATATCTTATTTGTTCCATTTGGAGATCATTGGTTAGGTCAAAAGTTGTTTAGACCCCAGAAAGGTCATTCTAGGCGATAAACTGGAGAGTGTGTTCTTTTTTGGAGTTTTTGACCAAGCTAATGATTAGATCTTGGTCCGAAATTTTTATGGAGTACTATTAACATGTGTATATGATTATAGGTTGAGGATTTGTTGCATGATTAAAAGTTTTGGTGAAATAGTTTCTTAGGTCTAGAAACTTAGAAACTGGAAGAGGAAAATCAGTTTTTGTTTTGAGAAAGTTTAAATCTTTTATGATTTAATCTTATTTCAATGGCTTTGATATTTTTATTGGAAGATCATAAGCCTCTTATATACATGCTAGAATGTTATTTTGAAGATATTTGATGTTAGTTTCGAAGATATGAAATTTTATGCAAGGAGATATTCGGTTAGGCCAAAGTGATGATGTTCTTGGCTAAATTTATGTTTTGGTTGATATTTAGCCATGTGATCTTGAGTTTGATGCTTGGATCTGTTTTATAACATCGTTTTAAACCATGTGATGTTTGGGTTTGAAGATCACATCTTTATAAGTCATGGATCAAGAGGTTGATCAAAACAAGTTAGAAACAAAATTCTGTTTTGAACTTAGAAGAAAAACCAAAAAGTTCAAGTATGGTTTTAATGATTTTGATGACTTTTGTTCATGATTCAAAACATGATTATTCTTAGGAATATGTTATGAGTATAGTGGAAGAAAAATTTTGGTTTAATCATGAGTTTTGAAATTTGAAAGAATTACAACAAAATCAAGGGAAATAGCCTTGTAAGTTTCGGCCCTATAGAGTTTTAATGGTTGTGCTTAGTTTTAAATTTTTCTGAATTGATATTTGAGCTTAGGACAAAATTTACATAAGGTATGTAAATTTTGGTGATTTTTGAAGTTAGGATGTAAAATCCTTAAGTTAGGGGTAAAATAGTCATTTTTTCACATGTAGAGGATAAAATGGTAATTTTACTCTAAGTTGATATTTCTCCATATTCTTAATTTTTAGTGATTCAGTTCTAATTTTTAGAAATCATTACTTTCAGTTTCTCGTGATCGCACTTGAGTTTTGTCTCGTAGCACGAAGATCGAGGTAAGTTAACTTTTAACTTACTATCAGTTTAATGTGTATGAGTGATAAGTAAGGGAACTAAAGTCTACATAAGCATGTTATCATATCTACCATGCCAAGTTATTACATATTTATCTGTTATACAGAATTTATTCTGTCATGAATTATTCATCTGTTACACAAGATATTCTGTCATGTATTGCTATATATTGCAAGTATGTCATGTTTAGTTAAGTATGCCATATGTTACATGTATTTCATGTCACGTAATATTCACTGTCACATATTACGCCATGTTAAGAAATGTTGTCTGTTACATGGTATGCTATGTTACGAAATGTTGCATGTTACATGTATGCCATGTTATGAAATGTTGTCTGTTACATTTATGTCTCAAAGTATGTCATGTCTGTCATCTTACGTTCATGTCACGTTATGCTACGTCAGGACTTCTGTCTTTTATGTCACGTTCATGTTATGTCACGTTACGAAATGACATGTATGCCAGTTAAGTTATTCATGTCAATCACGACCCTAAGCACTAGGATGAGGTAATATCCTAGTGGAACTCCTTTGTTCACACTGGAGTGTCTAAATAGGTGTGAAATTTCCTGGGTTGACAAAGTACAGTCAACAGGTTGCGAATTGGGCCTAATTAGCTGGTCACCGGAGCGCGCCAGACACTAATGCCGATGGTGCCACACATTATGTTACGTGTGTCCACAGCAAGTGTGGCACAAACAAATAAGTCATGGGGCCACAACAACTGTGGAACATGAAGTATGGGGCCACAACAACTGTGGAGCATACACTACGTGAGACACAGCAATTGTGACACGTAGAATACGTGGGGCCACAACAACTGTGGAGTACGTATTAACGCACTCACAGCTGGTATAGATACCTGTGTTGTGATGCGGTAATCGGCAGGGACACATGGCTCAAAGGGACCTGTGTAGCACCTATATGGTCACGTTAATGATTAAGTCTATTGAATAAAATTTCAAGTTCATGTATTTCACGTTCAAGTCATGTTTCATGTTATGTTCAAGTTTACGTTCACACAATCATGGCAATCCCATGAGACAAGAATATGTTTCAAGTTCATGTTATGTTATGTTCATGTTCAAGTTATGTTCCAAGTTCACATTTATGTTATGTCATGCTCAGGTTCATGTTATGTTTCAAGTCCATGTTATGTTTTAAGTTCATGTACATGTCATGTCACGTCAAGTTAAGTTTAAGTTCCAGTTCAAGTTATGTCAGCTCATGCCATGTTATGTCAAGTTACGTTATGCTTATTATTTCATGCCATGTTATGCCAAGATATGTTATGTTTCCTATTGATTTGATTATGCATTCATGCTTTTACTGCCATGCATGCATCATTAACCTGTGTGGAAGTTTTCTGCTAACTTGCTGAGATTTGTAATCAAATCTCACTGTGGTAGTCCCAACTACCATTCCCCCCGAATGGTAGATTTTGTTACAGGATCTGAAGGAGAAATGAGAATCGACCAACTGGAAACGGTCGACTAAGCGACGGTGCGACGTAGATGGTAGTACAGTAGTTACCTCAGATTACTACTTATATTTGTGGAGTTCAATCTCCAGCACTCTTTTGATCACAACCATATGTACTATTGTTGTGATCTTAGTTGTTTAGTATGTCGTTAAGTATGAAGTATGTTTTAAGTATTTGGGATATTTTAGTTTGGTGCATAGTATTGCTAAAGAAAAAAATTATCTGCTGTGAATATTGCATAATGCTAGATGCATGTTAGGAACATTGCATCTTATATGTCATGAACGGGGGCAGGTAACCTTGTGTTGCATGTCTCGACGCTTCAGATGTTCGTCCGATCCCAAGCGAAATTTGGGGGCGTCACAATAAGAGACATGCATACTGATTTTTCGCATCTCATGCATTACATATTTATCATTTTTTATTATTGATTTATCTTTGTGTAAGCTAGTTGTTTAACTTACTGAGATTTCGAGTAAATATCACCCTTTTATGGGATCACTATGATAAAAGTTGTGTCAGGAATCGACCAGGACGAGATTGATGGAGCACTGGGTTTGCATGATTGAGGAGGAGTTGAATCTAGAGTGGAAGCTAGACTTAATTTTGATGTTCATAGCCCAAGTCCTTTATGCTTTAGATTGCATTAAGAGAATGATATGATTTTGTATATAAGTCTATGCTACTTTAGTATTTTGAACATGATGATTATCTAATGAAGTTGGGATGTTTTAGTTATTCTAGCACATTTTTTACCTTAACATTTTATTTCCGCTGCGATTATTGTATACTGCTAGTTGCATACTAAGATGCATTGCATGTTAACTGTCATGAACGGGGGTATGTAACTTTGTGTTGCATATCCCGACGCTCTAATTCTCCGTTCCATCCCAAGCGGGGATTAGGGGCGTCACAAAAACACTTCGGATTACAACTTGCTAATATTTTATTTCATGAATTTTTTTTAAGTAGACACTCAACTAGCTCTTGGTTAATACTTGTATATATTTGTGTAAATCCTTTTATTGTTATGGTTGTTTTGATTACTATTTCTTGTTTGCTTACTTGAATATGCTTATATGATCTTGGAATATGAATATGATATGAATGACATGATTTGGTTTAAGATGAAAATGGCAAGAATGTCCTATGTATATTTCAGTTTTAAGGAAAACAATGTTGTTAATTTGTGATGCTTGATGATTTAGCTATACCATGTCTTAGAGGTTTTGGATCTTAGCCAAACACCATGATTTTATGTTTTATTTTGTTGTCCTTTGATTCCTAAGTAATATGTTTGAAGTTTGAAGCATTTTTAAGTGATGATTATTCTTGTTTTTGCACCTATATGTTGTTTCGGCCAATGCCCTTTTTCATAGTTTCATTGATATATTTTTATAGTTCATGTGATCTATATTATCATGCCATGAATTGAACATGTTATGCTTAGTTATTTCATGTACGACATTTCATATGTCATATGTCAAGTATAAGAACGTATATTTTAAGTCTCATGTCACATGCATTTGTGATAAGTGATCTCAAAAAGTGTTTTCAAAGAAAAGAGTCTAAACGTTTTTATCACGACCCCGAGTATTAGGGCGGGTGAATGTCCTAGTGGAACTCTTCTATCCACTCTCGAGTGCTTAAGAATGGAGTGGTAACTCCTAGGTCGACAAAGAATCGTCGACGAGCTCGAATGGATTCTTTTTAAAGAATTTCGGAGCGAGGAAGCGCCTAACACTAGTGGATGCACAAGGCATATAACCCGACGAAATACTATCAAGTTAATATGAAATGCCTCTGTTTATGACGTATTTATCACGATGTACGGACCGTTAATGGTGCGGTAACTAACAGAAACACGCAGTGTAAAGGGGAACCGTGATGTGTCCACCCTCTGAACAAGAATAAGAACTCATATGTTATAGATCACTTGATGAAAATCTCGTGATATGATAAGTATCACTCGATGAAAATCTTGTGATATGTTCTGATAAGGTAAGTTCTGATTGAGTTCAACGTAGAAAGGAAAGTTAAAGATGTTTTCTGAAAATGTCAATGTCTCTGTTACAAGTCTTTGAAAATGGTTAAATGCATAAGTCAAGTTCTGGTCAAGTCATATGTCAAGTACATGTCCATGCATGCATTTCATGATATACCTTTTGTATGTTTGTGTTAACTATTGTATGTTGCGTGTTTACTTGTTGAGATTTCTCAAAATCTCATTATGGTAGTTTCAACTACCATTTCCGAACCAGAATGGTAAAAGTTGTTACAGGATTAGAAGACGGCATCCATGGCCAAGCGGAAGAGAATAGCACCTCCTCCGGAGAGGATTGTGGCTAAGATGGATATGAGTCGGCCTGAGCCCTCCATCTTGGAGAGACTCGAGACCATTGATCAGGAGATTACTGGAATACTCCAGTTCATTGAGGATTTCAAACGACGCAACAATTTGAGAAGGTCCCGTGTTTTGGGAGTTTAAAATTACTCTATGCTTTGGGATACTATATCTTTTATATGATGCATGTTTTATGGGAATTTGACAATGTTGGGATATTTTGTTAGTAACGGTGCCATGTGCTTTGCAATTACTTATCGTATTGCATACATTATCCGACTTTTATTATTTTCTCTTGCGATTTTTATTGTATACTGCTAGTGTACTTAGGTGAATTGTATTTTATCTATCATGTATGAGGGGTGTCTAGCCATGTGTTACATGTCCCGACGTTTCAGTCACCGTCCAATCCCAAACAGGGGCTGGGGGTGCCACAATGATTATTGTTTTTAATTAGTAGTCTTGTCATAGCTGTCTAACCTGCCTATAGTTTCAGTGTTGGAACCATAGAATTTGATGTAAAGGTAGATCTAGGAGTGACTCTAGAGGAGGAAGAGTCAACCCAGCCCGAGATAGGCTAGTTAGGTGATCATATGTGTTTAGTCGGCCTTATTTGGGTGTACGAATCAAACAACTAGACATGTATATAATTATTTAAGGAATGGAGTGACTTTTGGATATTGTGAGAATATCTTTATGGTTTGTAGACTTCTAGTACTATAATTCTAGCCTTCAAACTAAACTTTTACTTTTCCGCTACGATTCAATATTTATATCATTACACATGTACTTTCATGTAAACGTTGCACGCCTAACTTGACTTGAACCTTCGGTGTTGTCGATCAGTAATATCCTTGACACCACAAATCCTCGCCAAATCCTTTATCGAGGAACGAGGCATCACGGCTAGTTAGGGGTTCAAAAGGAGAGGGCATTGTCGTATGGTTTGATTTGGGATGAGGGCTTCCCAGATTTCATTTGATATTTTTTAGAATAATTCTAGATATAGTCACGGATTGTCCAAACGCCGCACACTCCTTTTGAAAATGAGTGAGGTTCACCATTAAGAAATTAATTTTCATGTGGTAACTGGATTTACTCATTTTTTTTTTAAATGAGTACGCAATACTTGCATACTTTATAACTGCAAATATAATTTCTCTTTTTTAAATTAGCCACATGGCATGGCCACGTCAAGCAGACATAGGGAGTATATCACAGGAGGTCGAATAACAATTATCTTATATATATATATATATAATTATTCGATCAAACACTATATTATACATATGAACCTAAATGGGCAAGACTAAGGATTCATGTTGGATTTCTATTAGGTTATGAATGACAAATACTCGAAATGGTAGTTTTTATCCAAAATACAAGAATTTGAGCATTTAATCAATTGCCTTTTGAAACATAGGGAGTTTTCTAAAATAAATTACAAAACGAAAGGATCATATGGGTATGTACACATCTGAAATTGAATGGGGGTGGTGATGTCCAAAAAATCTGATTAATTGATTTAAACGGTTACTCGATTTTCTAATTTGGAATGTTATTTGGAAAATTACTTTGAGGTGGTTGTATAAATGGTCTTATGCGCTTACCATTTCTTATTCATTTCTTGCCTTTTGTGTTGTAATTCTTAAGAGAGCTTTTATGGACACATTTATTTCTATGATACCTTACTTTAACTCAAGTCATAACTATTAAATATTGGTTTGATTCAAGGCTGCTTGGTTCTTAAGTAACCTTTATTCTCTTAGTTTGATTAGTTTTTACTTTAATTGTTCATAAATGTATATAAAAAAAAAGTAACCTACACCTATATTCTGTACTTCTTATTAGTATGTACTACTTCAGAATTGTACTATATTTCATTCTAGAAGAAGTATTCATTTAATACGTATCTTTTAAATAATTTTTAATGTTAGGATTTATTTAAATATAACAAATAAAAAATTAAGAGTAACGACTACATCCGTTATTTAAAGATTTGCATAATTCATTTACGATCGATCGGATCGAGATATCGATCGGGATATCGATCCGATCAATCGATGTATAAAATTATTATATTATTAGCATGATTAAAGATGAAAAACTCAAAAAGAATAATCTTATTTAGTTTTAATTACTTGCAAATTTTATTTTTATTGTCTATTTTTATCGCAATTTTTCCTCCAAAAAAATATTATCCAAATAAAATAATTATTAATATCGAAAAATAGATTACAGACAGACAAAAGAATGTAAGGACACTGATTGCAGAGGATACGGTCCCCTCGTCGTGTGTATGTATACACACACCCACATATACCCTATATATATACACAGACGCCCCTCCCTTCACCCCTCCACGGCTCCCCCCTCTTTTACATGCCGTCTCCGAAGCTTCGCTTTCGGGTCTCTTCAGACACACTCCTTTCTTTCCATCTCCATGTGATTTTGTTTGTTCAGATTCTCTTCCTGCACAAACGCGTGCGATTCTCCTCTGCTTTGCTTTCCAGCTGCCAACTCCAAGATCTGTTTGTGCAATCCTTTAGAATTTGTCAACTATTAAGATTCCCGAGAAAATCCCCTGTTTTTCCTGGAGATTTTGTGCGTTTTCGTTGAATGCTGATAGATTTATACATATGAATGTATGTATGTGTCTCTTAATTCTATGTTCTATGAACCTCTCTATATCTAATTGCTTGTTCTGTTCGAATACATCCCCTGGTCAGATCTACGGTTTCTTAAGGTTTCTGTGATCTCTGCTACCTTAATTTTCGGGTTTGTGTTGGGGGGTTCTAGGGTTTTAATCCAGTCAGTTAATGCCACCCTTCTTTAAAGATAGGAGAGAAATCTGTAATTTTTTGGGTTTTCTGTGCTCATCATAGCTTTCACTTATTGTCTTCGAATATATTGGGTAATCCATTTGTTGAGTCTTGAAGGACAACTGGTTTTTTTAGTGTCTGGAAAATCTGCATTTGGCTAAGTTTCTTCTAGAGTTTTGATTTATTCGGTAAGGTTCTAAAGTTTCTGGGGGTTTGGTATTGTTGAGCTCTTGTGTGAGAGAATAATAGGGTTTGAGCCTTTGAGGTTTTTACTAGATGGATAAGGAGAAAACCCCTGGCCACGGTGGAGGTTTACCACCTCCATCAGGCCGTTACTCTGGGTTTTCGCCCACCGGAAGTAATTTCAATGTAAAACCTGAGCCATCTTCGGCATCACCATCCTACCCGCCATTGGCCCCAGGTTCTAGTTCAGACTCGGCTCATTTTGGGCATGGCATGAGTGCTGATTCCAGTCGCTTTAGCCATGATATTAGCCGAATGCCTGATACCCCACGGAGGAGTTTGGGTCATAGACGTGCCCATTCGGAAATTCTCACCCTTCCTGACGATATTAGCTTCGATAGTGACCTTGGGGTTGTGGGTGGCGCGGATGGGCCTTCCTTTTCTGATGAGACTGAGGAGGACTTATTGTCTATGTATCTTGATATGGACAAGTTCAATTCATCATCTGCTACCTCATCATTCCAAGTGGGGGAGCCATCTTCTGCTGCGGCAGCACCAAGTCCAGCACTGGCAGCCATGCCAACACCAGCATCAGGAGCTGTGACTTCGTCTGAGAATTTTGCCATTGGTTCTAATGAAAGGCCCAGAGTTAGGCACCAACATAGCCAGTCCATGGATGGGTCAACTACGATCAAACCGGAGATGCTTGTGTCAGGTTCTGAAGATATGTCTGCTGCTGATTCGAAGAAAGCCATGTCAGCTGCTAAGCTTGCGGAGCTCGCTTTAATTGATCCCAAGCGTGCAAAGAGGTATTATTTCTTGAAGAATGGTATGCGTTTGTTTAATCTTCATAAGATTATGATGAACAATGGTTTGTTTTCATATATTAACTCTAAAATTGGTCGGTAAGATTTCTTTTTTAAGACATCAATTAGCTGGTCCAAAGAGTCATTCTGTCCTGCACAAGTGTTTGTTCATGTTTGGTTGTATATCGATAACATTCTGACTTCATCTTTTTTCTTCCTCTCTAAATATACCAAAATGATATGTTTATAAAAATGCGGGATTACCCATTATGGTATTTATGAGGCCCTTGAAATTTGCTTCTTTGCATACAGAATAAAAGGTCTCTGTTTTTCAGTTCTGAAATTTATATATGCGTATGTTCCTGCTCGGTAGTTCTCTATTATTTATTTTAGTTTGCACACCCAGTGAAAAACTCTAAATGAAGCAGAAATATAAATTTTTACGTAAATTACACTTCTTGCACGGCGTACCACTGGACCGTGCATGATTACTGTACGCTGCTCTCTAGCTGGTTATTTCCTTTCAGACGATGTGGAGAGCAGAACATCTGACCTGTAAAAGTTTTTGGAAGTTTCGCTATAATTTTCACAGCTTCATTCGCTGCCATCTTTTCCTGCTTTGTTTTTGGTGGCTGCTGTTGAGTTTTGTGGGGTTGTGTTGCTATTGCTTTCTTATAGGTTCCTTGGGATGAGATGAAGATGGTCCCTATGATTCTGTCGCCACCTGTTTTTGCTTCATTTCAGACCGGAATAAGATTCTGTAATGCCACCTTTTTTTTTAATTCAAGGGCATATACTACTTTGAGTGATGTCGTCTTCCTCTTATTGTGGGGTGTCCTCAGTTTTAATGTGACTGCCCATTCTATGGAGAAATAATGTTTAAATTTTGTTGGTACCATGGATTCCAGTCTCGTTATTTCTATGGATGTGTTGGTCCGGAGGCTCTTGCGAGAGGTGCTATTGATGCTCCTCCAAAGTGTACTTTCCTATTAGATGATTTATTGCTTGCTCTCTCTCATTATTATTCTCTTCAGTTTTTCCCTTGTAATAGCTTTGTGTTTTACTTGAATATCATGCTATTTGTTCCATGTGATAGGATCTGGGCAAACAGGCAGTCAGCCGCTAGATCAAAGGAAAGAAAGATGCGATACATTTCTGAGCTGGAAAGGAAAGTGCAGACACTGCAAACAGAAGCGACTTCATTGTCTGCTCAGCTGACCCTCTTGCAGGTTAACTGCATCAGCTCTGGACATACTCTTATTTTTGGCTTTACGTGTCCAGTTTCAGTGACTATATCTGCTATATATATTTTTCCCTGTTTTTTTTTCTTTCACAATTTTGATATCTAGCATTAGGAAAGTTCTACATATTACGCCATCATCCCACTCTTATCCCACTATGATGAGATGGTATTGTCCTTCAACCTTTGAATTTCTTTTTTTAAGAAAATAAAAGATGATCCAAGGGTGATGAAAAGTAATACATTTACAAAGTGGGATAGTAGTGTAGCATATAACATTTCTCCTAGCATTATTCAAAACATAGCCTTATATGGTAGTTTCAATGACATTTATTTTATTTGTTTTGCTTAGAGAGATACAAATGGCCTGACTGCTGAGAATGGTGAACTAAAGCTGCGCTTGCAAACAATGGAACAACAGGTTCACTTGCAAGATGGTAAGCACGTATCTTGTAAACCCTTTCCAAGATTAGTACCCCAATTCTAAAGTTTCTTTCTTTCTCTCTCTTCCTACAAGTGGGGTGTGTGCATGCTTGCATTCATGTATTTGAAAATTTTGTTTTCATCTTCTAATCTTGATAGAGACATATTCAATGCCACATGACTTGTGTTTTTTTTTAATGTTTCTGTAGAGATTGGCACAAGATTTATTTATCAAAAAAAAGAGATTGGCACAAGATTTTAGGGAAATAAAACAGCCAAGATGATGAAGCTTGGTTGAGTAGGATATTCATGATGCATTAAGTATATGCTTACATGTGTGCATCCATGTCATGTTAGAGGAGATAGAGGTTTTAATGCCAAGATCTTTTTTTTTTTCCTGTCTGTCAAGAAGTGAACTTGTGTGTAATTACCTTTTCATTTTTGACGGTGATATATTGCATTGTCTTTCTAATTTTGTTATCATGCAATTGTACCTTGTTATAAGTATATGATCTTTTATGTCTTAAGGTGCCACTACTAATGAAAGAAAAAGGTACCACTTGCTTGTGTCTTGTTTTATAGGTTCCCATGTTTGTTCTATTCTGGGACTTGACATTTTATGAGTCGCTTGAACATACCTCTAAGTAGACATGTTCCAGCCATGGCCTTTCCCTACTTTTTTTGTTTGGATGAGCATATCTAGGATTTGTGGTAACATTTCAGTTGATGAAATACATTATGCCTTGAAGGATTGGTTTTGTATTTTGTTTCACGCAATCTGGTCTTTTGTTTGAATTGGAAATAATGAAGAAAAAAGAAGAATTAACGGAAGTTGATCCTTAATTGCTTACACTTACTAGGTATATATATCATTCATGTTGGACCTGTTTACTACAGAATTTTATCGGTGTCAAGTACTTGTTTGATTTACGCCAATCAAAAGAAAACCATCTACATCTTTTGACTTTCTTTATTGTTAATTGAATATCTTGATAATTTTTCTGTATTTGATGGAAGTTAACTTACAATATTGAGCACTCTGCATAATGGTCCTTTTAACAACTGGGATGGTATTGAAGATGAAATTTCCTTTTAAAATTGGATTTGACCAGCTGGACTATGCATTCCTTTTTTCTTTCTTTCCTACAGTTGGGGTTTTTCTAACAAGTTAATATGCTTTGGTTTCAAACTTTAATATCGTTATATAGTAAATATTATTAGGTAGATTTCCCTGACCGGTTAATTATCCTAATGATGACAGTTGATTTTCATATCTTTGTTTGCATTTTAAAAATTTGGCACTAGTGATACTGGACTATTGGAGATTGCTTATTAAAGGATATGACTTTGTAGTTTTTGTAGATTTTGTTTCTTTTTTCTTTTCTCTCAATTTGGACTTTCTGTTTAGATATGCTTGGTTTTCTTATCCACCCATGTTGGTTTCTCTCTGTCTCCCCTCTATACAGTTTTCTGCTCCAGTGGTGATGTTATTTGTGCAGTTGTTTGCAGTATATGAAAATATGATTAGTTTAGGGTTAGCATGATGCATCATTTAATGCTTTTCTAGGATGGGGAAACAATGAAAATGGCCTATAATGTTAGAGAAAATAAATTTAAAACCCCAGTTGTTGCACGAAATATTGTCTGTTATGCATAAGTTACATACCTAGATCGTTGCAGATACTATATTGAGTTGTTTTACTCATTCCACTAAATCAATCTTATTTGTTCACCCCAAGTATTCCTGAGCCACTTTTTGCAAGGTTAAATTATATTATTTCCCCACCCATTGTCACTTTCCCCCCCAAAACTTTGACTTGGTACAACTTAATCTCACGAAGTCCCATCCATTGTCACTTACCCACTAAAATTTGACTCAGTACAAATGTACGCTCCTAAAATTACCCATGTGAACCCTTTTAGTAATTAAGTGATACATTGGTGCGTTTTGGTTGTGATTGCATTGTAGCTCTTTATATATATATATATATATATATATATATATATTGTTAGTACCTCACTAACGACCTCCCCACACCCCAATGCCAAAAGAAAAAAGAAAAGCAGTACAAACACACAGACACACAAAATTCACTCTACTTTTTTTCTTGTGGTCTTTTCCATGGTAATTATATCTTGTTTGTATTCTGTAATAGCACTAAATGATGCACTCAAAGAGGAGATTCAGCATTTGAAAGTATTGACTGGCCAAGCTATTCCAAATGGTGGTCCTATGATGAATTTTGCTTCTTTTGGAGCTGGCCAACAATTCTATCCCAACAATCATGCAATGCACACTCTTTTAACCACACAGCAGTTTCAACAGCTCCAGATTCACTCGCAGAAGCAGCAGCAGCAGCAGCAGCAGTTTCAGCAGCATCAACTGCATCAGCTGCAGCAGCAACAACTGCAGCAGCAGCAGCAGCAGCAGCAGCAACAAACTGGGGACTTGAAAATCAGAGGATCATTGTCTTCTCCCAGTCAAAAGGAAAATGCTACGGATGTTGACTCTGCTGTTTGAGAGATGGGCAAGTAGGGCAGGTATTAGAAGGGTCATCGTTCAAAATGGTAGTTCAGATGCATCACACAGGACATTCCATCGACACCCCTGTAGCTCCTCCATCCTTTTTGAATCTGTTCAGGAACATCTTTATCACATTTTACATGTAGGCAGTTCTCTATATGATTTTAGGACTACATTCATTGCATGTGTAGGTAGGTCTTTATATGTTTTAGTTTAAAATTGAATTGTGGATTATCTATCTGGTTTGGTTTTAGTTATCTAACACCTAGTTGTTGCTATTATGGGGCGCTGCTGATTTAGTTCTGTTGAAATATAAGTTTCCGAGGTTTTCTTTGAGCGATCTCTCTCTCTCTCTCTCTCTCTCTCTGCGCGAGCGCACACAAACGTTCGCCAGCATCTCAGGGTTAAACATAGTTTCTGTTGGACCTTGGAATGCGTTCATGTTTGCTAGGGTAGCCAGGCTACTACTTCCTACAGAACTGGGCCGTCTTGTGGTATCTAATCTGTAGATTTTCCAAGGGATTTGTGGTGAAGCTAATTATGCCTTGTAATGAATGGTTCACCGGTATTGATAATCATTTTCCATGGGCCTCCTGTAAAGGCCGAATTGTCGGCGCAATTCCAATATAAAGCAAAAAAATGGGTGGGCATGGGAAACCGCTTCTATGCTTCAACAACAAACTTCGCCTAGACCTCCTGAATCAATTATCTCCCATTCCTACAACTGCTTAAAAATTGCTGATTTAGGTGAGGTTTGGATGGTGAGATAAAATGAATTGAGATGAAGTTGAAAATTGAATAAAATATTATTAGAATATTATTTTTTAATATTATTATTATTTTTTAATTTGAAAAATTGAATTGTTTATTATATTTTTGTGAATTTGAAAAAGTTGTAATGATTAAATGAGATAAGTTGGAAACCTTTTCGTAGAAAAAAAAAATCTATTCATCATTTATTTTCTCATCATCTCATGAAGCAGCATTAGATAATGGGTTCACAAATGAAATATAATAAATAGTCTCCAATTATTTAATGTCACATCATAGGATGATGAGAATTAGGATGATGAGTAGCATTATTCATTTTTGCATCCAAACCGGACTAAAACAACCCAGCAGATGGATGTCCCCTTGTCCTATCACAATTTGACTCTTGAGTTTAAAAATAAAAAATAAAAATCCCTCCAAAATCACTCGCCCTGTGAGGAGGATGTTGTATATAATATAAACCATGCTAAGAACAAGAATCATAATTATCAAATCATAGTTTAGAAAATATACCTGTGGAAAACATCTTGAAAGCAAATCTTGATTCTCCACAAATATTAGCAGCCAAATCTTCCTATATTACTAAGGTGCAAAAAACTCTAAATGATCACTCAACATATTAACCAAAGTACCATTATGATCTATATATCTAACCCGTTTTTATAAAACACAAAATATGCAATCAAATGAAGCCCATATTTTGAAAATATTCTAACTTTCTCCCACTTAAGCGAACATTGATTGCTATTAAATAATAAAATAAAAATTTGTTTTGAAAATGACTCTCGGGTTAGACTACATAGGTGGCCACACATCTATATAGCTCTAATGATAGCACCTTAGAAAACATAATCTAGTCCTACAAGAATATTAACATCGAACATGAAAGTCATTACACCACTTAAACGATATAAGACCACTCCACAGCTACAAATGTTAATATCCTCATCGACATGGATCCCCATCCTCCAACAAATGTGGTAGTAGGTAGTATGAACTCAGTACCAATGTGATCAAAAGTTGTGCTAATTCATATCAATCCTCATAATGCTTCAAAATGAAGCCACATGTCTCAAAAATATACTTATCTTATGTCTTTTATCCGTTATATCTCTTATGTCTTTTATCCGTTATATTTCGAGATCTTAATGATATCATAATAAAAGACACAAGCCAAATGCATGCTCAAAAACATAGTTTATGAATAAGGGAGATATTTGTATTTTTATTATTATTGGAAAGGGGCTGCACCCAAAAACAAATGGGTTGCCTACGTACCCCGTAAAGGGATCAAACCAAAACGTAGTTCTTTTTACATAAGTAACTCCCACTATCCAAAAATATCAAAAGTTTTCACAATACCCATATTAGTAACATGTGTTTTAAAGACGGGTCGTTTGTTTTCAGAGATGAGATGAGATGAGTTGAAATTAAAGTTAAAAAGTTGAATAAAATATTGTTAGAATATATTTTTTAATATTATTGTTGTTTTGGAATTTGAAAAAGTTGAATTATTTATTTTATTTTGTGTGGGGATTTGGGAAAGTTCTTTTTATATAAATCATCGCCGCTATATTTATATGCTCTATCTTTGTCTTCCCTTGCTTAACTCTGTCTCTAACCACCAAATACTTGATGTCAATGTGCTTGGACCCACTAGAACTCTTATTATTTTTAGAAAAGAACATCGTTACGCTATTATCACAATAAATTGTAATTGGCCTTGAGATGGAATCAACAACTTTCAATCCAGAAATAAAATTCCTTAACCAAACAACTTGGATTGTAGCTCCATAACATGCCACAAATTCAGCTTGCATAGTAGAAGATGCCACCAGAGTTTACTTAGCACTTTTCCAAGAAACAACACCCCCAGCCAGCATAAAAACATAACCTGAGATTGATTTCAAATCATCTTGACATCCAGCAAAATCAAAATCTGAGTAGCCTACCACCTCAAAGTGATTTGAACGCTGGAATGTGAGCATATAACTTTCAGTCTTCTTCAAGTATCTCATAATTTTCTTAGCTGCTTTCCAATACTCTTGCCCTAGATTTGACTGAAACCTAATGAGAACACTGACTGCATAGGCTATATATGGTCTAGTGCAAACTTGAGCATACATCAAGCTCCCCACAACACTAGCCATATTACATATTCTTCATAGATTCCCTTTCTAGCTCATTCATAGGACATTGAATTTTGTTGAACTTATCCCATTTTATGATGGGTACATCACTAGGTGCACAATTTTGCATTTCAAACATTTGCAGTACATGCCATATATAAGCCTTTTGAGAAAATCCCAACAAACCACGAGCTCTATTACGACATATTTCAATGCCAAGCACAAAAAAAGCTTCCCCAAGATCTTTCATCTAAAAATTAGCAGATAACATTTCTTCGTCTCATCAAGTAATCCCAAGTCACTGCTGGTAAGCAAAATGTCATCAACATACAGAACAAGGAAAATAAAGTTTCTCCCACTGGTCTTGTGATATATGCACTAGTCAACTGTATTTTTAATAAAACCAAGAGAAGTTACAACTTCGTCAAACTTTAAATACTATTGTCAAGATGCTTGCTTAAGGCCATATAAGGATTTATTTAACTTACATATTAAGTTTTCTTTTCCCTTTACAACAAAACCTTCAGGTTATCTCATGGAAACTTCTTCATTATGATCTCCATTCAAAAATGTTGTCTTTACATCCATCTGATGAAATCTCAAATCATAGTGTGCCACAAGTGCCACGATAATTGTAAAGGAATCCTTGGACGAAATTGGTGAAAATGTTTCATTATAGTCAATGCCCTCTCGCTTAGTGAACCTGTTTGCAACCAATATTGCCTTCTTTCGATCAACATTCCCTTTTGAGTCCAATTTGCTTTTGAAAATCCACTTATTATATTTATAGCCTTAGCATCTGGAGGTAGTTTAACAAGTTCCCAAACTCTATTTTGTTCCATAGAATTCATTTCATCTTCCATAACACTTTACCATTTATCTTACTCATGGCTTGTCAAAGCTTGATTAAATGTAATAGGATCAACAATATGCCCAATATTAAAATCACCTCCAACAAGACAATGTAATCATTTGGCAATGCAAACCTTCTTTCCCTTTGTGATCTTCTGACTTGTGGCTCAGAAACTGACTCAATAGCTATTGGAGGAAGAAAATGAAGTTTTCTTGATGCCTAGGTTCTTCATTAACAATTTCAATAGGCTAAGAAACAACTCTTTCCTATATAATATGGACTGGAACCACAACTTGATTAGGTTCAACAAAAATTTCCTTCAGTATAGAACTCACACTATCACCAACATCATTCTCCATAAATTTGGCAGTGATGGACTCAATAATTATGGTGCCATGATTAGGACAATATAACTTATATCCTTGGATACCCAATAAAATAACCAGGAGTGGATTTTGGATCTAATTTCTTTTCAAGAGAATTATAAATCCTAATCTCAACTGGGCATCCCCAAACTCTGAAATGAGCCAAACTTGACTTACGGCTTGTCCACAATTCAAAAGGAGTTTTTGAAACAGCTTTATTGAGAACTGTGTTCAAAATGTACATAGCAATTTTCAAAACTTCACCCCATAGATACTCTGGCAAATTTGTTATGCTCATCATGCTCCTAACCATATCCTTCAAAGTCCAATTTCGTCTTTCAGAAGCACCATCCTGCTCAGGTGTCTCTGGCATGGTGTATTGAGGTACTATCCCACACTCTTGTAAAAATTTTACAAAATCACCCATGTTTTGATCAGACTCGTCATACTTCTTATAGTACTCACCACCACGATCAGACCTAACAACTTTAATACTTGTCCCACATTGTTTTATTACTTCCATTTTGAATATCTTAAATTTCTCAATAGTAATGGATTTATCATTAATCAAGTAAACATATCCATAGCGGGAGAAATTATCAATAAAAGTTATGAAGTACTTATTTCCACATATGATAGAAGGTAAAGGTCCACTAATATTGATATGTATCAAGTTTTAAAGACCATCGCTCCTAGTAGAACCTTTTCTTGTGGATTTAGTCAGTTTTCCTCCTATACAGTCCACACAAGTGTTAAAATATGAGGAATCTAGTGAGGGAAGTATCTCAACTTTTACCAATCTCTCAATTCTTTCCTTTGAAATGTGCCCTAACCTCTTGTGCCACAACATATAAGATGATTCATAGATTAAAGACATTTTCTTTGTTACATTAGTGACACAATAAACTTCACTAAAAGGAGCCAAAGATATTCTATATAAATCATCACATACTATGTCATTTCCAACCAAACGAGAATCATAAAACAACTCAACTTTTCTATTACTAAACTTAAAAGAAAATCTTGAGTCATCAAGTTTTGATATAGAAATTAAATTTTGTTTCATTGACGGTATAAAAATTGTGTTCTCCAAAACAAGAGAAAAATCAAACTCCAAATTTAACTTTACTACTCCTACAAACTCGACTTTCACTTGAACTCCATTCCCAATGCACAAGCTCACTTCATCCTCACTTGGCCTCTGTTTGCTTATGAACCCCTACATGGAATTCGCAATATGAATACTTACACCTGAGTCTATCCACCAAGAATTTAAAGGCACATCTACTAAAGAAGACTAAAAACAAACTAAGGCCAAGGAGGTGCCTGCCGAGTTATTATTATTCTTCTTCTCTAACCAAGCCTTAAACTTAAAACAATCCTTTTGCCAATGACCCTTCTTTTTACAGAATTTACATTGATAATTTTCTTTATAGTTCCTTTAGGATCACCAGAAGTCTAACCTCCAAACCTTTTATTGTGCTGATTTCGGTGTGACTTATTGCCCTTATGGAACTTAGACTTATGATTATGAGAAGACCTCTTGTTTGGTGGTGGCTGAAAAGCCAATTGCACAGTTTCAACAGTCTCACGATGCATGCTATACTCCTCTTGGACACTAACAACTATTAAATCATTTAAATCTCATTTATCCCATTGAGCATTATAAGTAGCTTTTAGCTGATTAAACTGGCTAGGAAGGCTATTGAGAACATGATAGACCAAAAGAGGCTCTGCAATGGGAATTTTAAGGGCTTCTAGCTTAGAGGATATATGTATCATTTTCATAATGTACTCCCTAACTCCACTTGTACCATCATATTTCATACTCATTAGTTTATCCATCAAGTCTCCAGTTTCAGCTTCATTAAACTCAACAAACCTTTCTCCTATGGCATCAACAAAATTTTTAGCATTGTCATCGTCCGGAATAGCTTACATAATGGAATCAGATATAGAACATTTGATAATCTTCAAACAAAGTCTATCTTTCCCACTTTTGATACTCAGCCACATTCAAACAAAGCCTATCTTTCCCACTTTTGATACTCAGCCACATATTCAGCAGTGCTCTTATCAGTAAGTTTTGAAGGCTTCTCCTCCAGGGCAAAATCCAAACCCAAATGACCAAGTGCTATTTCTACATCTGATTTACATCTCACATAATTATTCTCAATCAAAGTTTCAATAGCAGATGACTGACGTGAAAGAGATGAGGCACTCAAAATTGTGGAAACGTAAAACAATACATTTTATTAATATCATCCAATCATAATGCATGCATCATCTAAATAAACATGGGCTATTTATTAGATAGTTCTTAATTAAACTCGAAACCATATGAGCCTAATTACTGTCAGAGCCTAGGTGCATCATTGTAAAGTCACATTTGGGTTGACAAAGCAACATGCTACAAGGTACTTTTAAAACATATCTTGAAGCTAAACAACAAAATCACATCAGTTTTGGAATACCAACACCTTTAGGTAGAAAGTGATTTCTAGACCAATGCAATCTTATTAACTACCTCATGCCATTTTCCAAAGTATCACACACAATAACACCTTTGGGCAAGATATTGTGTGCAATAAAATTGAAAAAATGCAATGCTACCCTTTTTTTTAGAGAAAACAAATAAATATCAATGAGTGTGCCACTTTGGCAGCTACCACGCATTTTTATTTCAAAATATTTCTCTTAATGGGAAAATAATGATAGTCTTAATGCCCAAAAATTCAATCACAAAATGATAATTGTGCAACAAAATCATAATCATCAATTTATCACAATTAAAGTCAAAGTTCAAATGTGATTGAGAGACAAAAAACTGTATGGACAGATCAGGCATATATGACAAGTTACAAAAATAGTATCTAAATAAGCATATATTTATAAAAGCATGCTCATAACAAGTTACAAAATTAATATGCGTCCTAAAACACTCTTACAGAGACAGTACATATATGCATAGATCATATAAGACACAAAATTCACTAGAAAATTTTATTACAATAAAATATTCACTGTAACCACTCAAAAAATGTGTAAACAATATTCAAACTTATAAAACAATATCTTATGATGGTCCTAAAATTATTCAAAAAATCATATAAAATCTTAATATGGCGCGTTAATAAATACTAAAAAAAGAAACAAACAAAAAAGTGTCCATTTGAGCTCTCACACGCCACCTGGTGCGGGTGGGCCTCGTCATGGCTGGAGGTGAAATCATCTTCAACCTCCAGCCGGGTCTAAAACGGGTTGCAGATTACTGTTTCAGGTCAACGGGTTGTTCAAATGGATTTTTCTCAATTCATTACAATTTTTGGGTAAAAACAAAACAAAATTTATTTAGGGGAAAAAATATTTAGAACTCGTAGAACACATGTGACGTCCCCATATTCCACCTGGGATCGGACGGACATCCGAAGCGTCAGGACATGCAACACAAGGTTACCTGCCCCCGTTCATGATATATAAGATGCAATGTTCCTAACATGCATATAACATTATGCAATATTCGTAGCGGATAATTTTTTTTTGAGCAATACTATGCACCAAACTTATAATATTCCAAATAGTTAAAACATAAATAATGCATACTTAAAACATCCATGATTACATCATGGGTCTCAGAAGACTGTAATCTCAAAACAACGGAGACCTAGCTCTATTATTACATTGCCAAAATATACTATTGGGATAGTTCGTTGAGTAATTCGCGTAACTCGACTAACGACACCGAAATATTATCCAAAGACCTAACTATGGAGGCTGCAAGCTCCGTGTAGCATCTACAGCATCTAGTCAACCTCCTCCAGTCTATGAGTGTCTGCTCCATGCTCTGATCTTGACACATCGCCTATCATTCGGGAGGAATGGTAGTTGAGACTACCACGGTACAAATCTTACCAAGTTAACAGGAAACTTCCACACAGGTTAATGATGCATGCATGACAGTAAAAGTATGAATGCATAATCAAATATAAGTAAGCATAGCATAACTTGACATACAACATGACATAAATAACATAACTTGAACTGAAACTTAGCTTGACGTGACATGTCATATACGTGAACTTACAACATAACATGGACTAGTAACGTAGCATGAACGTGAACTTGAAACATAACATGGACTTGAATCATAGCATGAACGTGAACATACATAATTTGAACATGAACTTGAACATAACATGAACCTGAGCATGACATAACATAAATGTGAACTTGGAACATAACGTGAACGTGAACATGACATAACATGAATGTGAACTTGGATATAACATGAACCTGAGCATAACATAACATCAATGTGAACTTGGAACATAACGTGATCGTGAACATGACATAATATGATCGTGAACTTGAACATAACATGACATAAACATGAACTTGAAACATATTCTTGTCTCATGGGGTCACCATAATTTTGTAATCTTATCTTATGGGGTTACCATGATTGTGTATTCTTATCTCATAGGGTTACCATGATTGACATAAACTTGAAACTTGACATGAATGTAAACTTGAATATAACATAACGTGAAACATGACTTAAATGTGAAATACATGAATTTGAAATCTTATTCAATAGACTTAATTAATAAAGTGACCATAAGGGTGCTACACGGGTCCCCTTGAGCCGTGTGTCCCTGCGGCGTTAGTGCCTGGCGCACTCTGGTGACAGCTAGTTATCCCTCATTCGCAATCTGTTGATTGTACTTCGTGAACTCAGGGAATTTCACACCTATTTAGACACTTCAGCGTGAACAAATGAGTTCCATTAGAATATTACCCCATCCTAGTGCTTAGGGTCGTGATTGACATGATTAACTTAACTGGCATACATGGCATTTCGTAACGTGATATGACATGAACGTGACATAAACGACATAAGTCTTGATGTAGCATAACGTGACATGAACGTAAGACGACAGACATGACATAAAATGTAACAGACAATATTTCATAACATGGCATACATGTAACAGACAATATTTCGTAACATGACATAACATATAACAGACAACATTTCATAACATTGCATAACATGTGACAGTGAATACGTGACATGACATACATGTAAGATATAACATACTTAATGTGACATACTTGCAACAGATAGTAACATGAGATAGAATATATTATGTAACAGATAAATATTTTGTGACAGAATTATTCGTGTAATAGATAAACATGTGATGACATGGCATATATAACAACATACGAACATAAATTGTAGTACCCTTAGCCATCACACATACACAGTAAACTGATAGTAAAATAAGAGCTAACTTACCTCGATCGTCGCGTTCTACGAGAATAAAATGTGAAATACGAGGAACTGTAAGAGGATATTCTAAAATCTAGAAATTTAATTACTAACAATTAGAAAAGCGAAAAGGGACAACTTAGAATAAAATTATCATTTTACTCTCTACATGTGGGAAAATAATCATTTTACCCCTAACTTAAAGATTTCACATCCTAATTCCAAAAATTTACATTCCTTATGTAAATTTTGTCCTAGAATCAAATATCAACTCAGAAAAATTTAAAACCATTCACAACTATGGAAAACTCACAATGGCCGAAACATTCATAGGTCATTTCTCTTGATTTTGGTTGTAATTTCTTCTGTCTTCAAAACCCATGATTAAACCAAAATTTTGTAACAAGGATCTTCCTATCCTAAGTTTAAAAAATACACTTAAAATATCCATTAAGAAAAGCTAATCATCAACATCAAACATTTTGTAAAAATACCCAAACTTTTTAACAAAAAGTAAACCCATAAATCACAAGTTTTGACCTTAATAAAAACATATCCAAGAATTCCAAAAAATCAAATCTTACTTCTAACACATTCATAACATCATCCTAAGATCAATCATGTTTTAAACCATCAAACAAAAGTCACCAAAATTCACAAAACAACACTTGGAGTTTTTGGTTTTAAACTTAGTCCAAAACAAAAACTTTTCTCTACACTAACTTTGATCAATCTCTTGATCCATGGCTTATAGACATGTGATCTTCAAACTAAAACATCTCATGGTTTAAAAATGTGTACTAAAGAAGATCCAACCATCAAACTTAAAATCACATGGCTAGAATTCAACAAAACATGGATCTAACCCAAAAACATCAAATCTTAGGCCAAACCGAAATCCTCTTGCATAGAAAATCATATCTTTAAAACTAATACTAAATATCTTCGAAATAATATCCTAACATGCATATAAGAGGCTTAGGATAATCATATAAAAATATCAAAACTTGGAATAAGATTAAACCACGAAATATTCAAACTTTGACAAAACAAAAACTGTTTTTCCACTTCCAGTTTTCAAGTTTCTAAATCAGAAATCTATCATCAAAAGCTTTATTCATACAACAAAACCTCAATTAACATTCATAAAAACATTATAAAAACACTCCATAAAATTTTCGGACCAAGATATGTCCATTAGCTTGGTCAAAAATTCCAAAACATATCATACTTTCCAATTTCACGCCCAGAATGACCTTTCCATGGTTAAAAATATTTTTAACAAATCAAATGACCATGAAATGAGACTAATAAGATATCCACGTAAACTAGACTCAAGAATGAACAACTTTTATGAGGAATCAGAAAAGTGTAAAAAAATCCACGCAAAAAGAC
Source organism: Juglans mandshurica (assembly GCA_022457165.1). Lineage (NCBI taxonomy): Eukaryota > Viridiplantae > Streptophyta > Magnoliopsida > Fagales > Juglandaceae > Juglans > Juglans mandshurica. The sequence goes on along the minus strand of CM039619.1, from coordinate 20,552,753 downwards.
CCAGAAATCTGCCCGAGAGAGCTCTTTCGGGTTTCTCTCTAAGAATGGGGGGAAGAAGTGATAAATGGAGAGAAGTGTGTCTTGCACGACTTTACACTCCTGGAGGGGGAAGTTATGGGCTTGAAAGACCCTTGATTGGAGTTGGCTATGTGACATAAAGTGGAGAGTAATGTGGGCAAAGGACTGCCTGCAGCAGTTGTGAGAGATGGAGGTTGATGGAGTGGATTTCTCCTTCACATCAAGGCACTATTGGGTGCAGCCAATGGCAGTGGATGATCTGCCATGTGGGGGTGGAAACTACTTCAAAAAGCTTTGCCAAGGTGGCCAAATTCGTGGGCCCCAACCAAGTGGGCTTCAATTTGGGGTTTAAAGGGGATTTGGTTAGAGTTTGATATGCTATCAAGCCAAAACTAATTTTTCTTGACCCAATCAAATTTTCAAGGTTTAAAATGTTGTATAATGAAGTCACAATAATGATTTGATTAATTAATAACATGTGGAAGTGATTTAATCAAGTGATTAAACACAATGCTAGAAATCGGATTAAAAAGGGTTTGGAAAACCATTTAGAGTTTCGGTTTCAACCAAGTTTTTGGGGTTTCAATTGGATTCCAACCATTTAGGGTTTTGCTAGGGTTGAAACTCTCTTTGGTCTAGCCCAATTTGGTTGATCAAATGAAACAAAGTTTTGCTTAGGTGCCATATCTCACACCTTGACTTCCTTCACAAATCCATCTAATGGTTCCTCATGGTGCCAAATGTCTAATACTATTCACTATTTGTGGCTAAGATCTTTCCAGGTGTCCAAATAAAACTTCATTAACCTAATTTGGACACTCCACACTGTGATTTTAGAAATACTTCACTGGATGCGCTTATCGAGGTTACTATTCACATAAAGAAATGCATAATAAACTTAGTACTGAAAAATCCTAAATATTCATATTAATTAACCTATAGTGAAAATCGTTTACCAAAATTCAACCTCGAAGTGCCCTAAAAAATAATTTCACAATTTCAAACAGTGGTTTCGTCCGAAATTATGGGCTATTATGCCATAAAATCCTAAATAATCACTTGAGTCTAATGTCGTAGACCAAAACACATTCTGACACTTCTAACTACCTCAAATAATTAAACTCATATTCTAGTACCATAGTGAGTGATGACACTGACTATGTTGACAAACTAAAACCAGAGCGATTGGTCGATTCGTAACAACTTATGGGGTTTTCATGAGGTTCCTAAAGTCAATAGAAATTCCACCAGTGAATTTCTAGTGGGCTGTTCAACACAAATATGGTGTTTTAAAACAATGGGTATCAATATTTGATATAGATTTTCAACCTTTAAAAATGGGTATGAACCCTAGCTTTTGTAAAACACAAATTCAAGACAAAAGGAATAAATAGAAGCATCTGCAACTAGTAGACAACATCCCAAAAACATGCTTTGATAAACATTTGATGAATTAAAACAATATTTTAATTATTAATAAGGAAATCGATTTTTTTTCATCAAATAGAGTCCAAAAATTAAAATGTTTAATTGAATCCTTAAAACATAATAAAAAATCTCGATTAATATATCAAAAAAACAAGGAGATTGAGAGTAATAAAAGCCCTAGCATTTTGAAATTTTTCAACAAACTAATTTCAACGAATTTGATTAATAGTATTCAGACTGTATAGGAAAAAAAATTTTGAAAAATCCAAACTGACGAACAGTTTTTATTTTTTTATTTTATACGAAGGATTCTAATTTTAGCATATTGTCTCTGATACCAATTGTTGTATATAATACAAATCATGCTAAGAACAATAATCACAATCATCAAATCACAGTTTAGAAAATATACATGTGGAAGACATCTTGAAAATATCTAACCCGTTTTTATAAAACACAAAATATGCAATCAAATGAAGGCCATATTTTGAAAATATTCTAACAGAGGAAGGTGAGGATACTTCCTACCAAAGCCAAATTACCTACCCGATGTCCACTCTGCCAAACAGGTTGAAACTCTATAGCACATTTTGTGTCTTGAGCGTCACTTCTAATGAGTTATTTAGAGGTTATCCCCATGGCCTTTGGGCTAGGGGTGCTACCCGCCCCCTACGGGGCGGGGGCACCCCTTCCATGGGGCGGGGGGTGGGGTTTTCACCCCCGTCCCCCGCCCCGATGGGCAGGGTGCGGGATCGGATTCCCATCCGCCCTGCCTCTTTTCACTTAAAACAAAACACTACTTTTATTTGATTTAAAAATTATTTATAAGTACAAAAGTAATTAAAAATACATTTTTAGATCCAAATTATAAATTTGAATTTTGTAAATATGACTATAATTTAAAAGCTATGTAATTTTTAAATTTGCTAGTGCATATTTTGTGTAAATTGTAGTGTATTAATTTTTAAACTATGTAGTTTTTAAATTTGTCAATGCATATTTTGTGTAAATTGTAGTGTATTAATTTTTAAACTATGTAGTTTTTAAATTTGTCAATGTATATTTTGTGAATAAATCTAACAAATTGTAATATATATTTATATATACACAATTTTTAAAATATAAATATATATTTAATAATATATATATATATATAAAAATAGGGGCGGGGGGGGGGGGGGGGGGGGGGGGGGTGGGGTGGGGTGGGGCGGGGTTGGGCCCTCCTTGCCACCTGCCCCCACTAGGGGCCCTAGATGCGGGGCGGGGGGCCCCGCCCCCGCATGGGCAGAGCGGGGTTGCCCGCCCCGCCATGCGGGGGTGGGGCGGAAGCGGAGCGGGGCCCCGCCCCCGCTGCCCACCCCTACTTTGGGCTCTCTAGCTGCAATCCATTTCCCCTCTTCTTTCTTTTTTAAGCAATGCGCGGGAGACGAGATAAAGTGGCATTAAAGTGGCAAACTTAAGTTTCTATTCATTGCATTGACTTACTTTACTGTTAAAGTCTCCAACACAGAGTGAGGGAGACTAGAGGTTGGTTCTCTCCGATCTATAATAGCATCCTATTATAAGTTGAAGGCGGCCTAGATGCGTCAGTGGAGAGAGCCAGCAAAGGGCGTCAAAGCGAAGAATAGCATGCATATAAGTCGATAGGAAGAGATAATGTGCATGAGTCCCATTTTATATTCGAATTCATGACCTCCCAGCCAAGCCACCAAATCACTCAAGTGGATGCTGTCTAGTTAGCAAAAAAAAATCAAGTAAACAATGACTACAAAGAGAATCCAAGGACACATTATTGATCCAAGAAGTGATCTCAAAGATGCCTTTCACCTCGAATTTTTAACTGGCAGTGTGTCCTTCCTTCTCAGCCATTGCTGCAATTTGCAAAGCTCCAAATGGTGCAATAATCTATTCTTGGACCGAGTAATATTACATACAGTCGTGGATTGCGCAAGCGTCGTATAGTCGTTTTGAAGAAAAGTATGATCCATTATTAAAAAATTATTATTTTTTTCTTGTGAGTCCTGTATTTATTTACTTTTTTAAAAGTAATTGCACGGTGCTTGCATATTCACGACTGCAACTATCATTTCTCTTAAGGATAATAACGAAATTGAATTGTTGATTTAATATTATTTCTAACAGCTCAATATTTGCCACTCTGAAGAAAGAAATCCTCTCTGTATTGCCGAAAGGCCTAAACAAAACATGGAACATCCAAAATCTTCGGTTACATTCTTCTCGCTATAACAGCCTTTGGGTCCGTGGCTCTTATCACTCTTCATGTCAATTCACACACACAAGCTTATTAAAGCATGATCGGCCCTTTTTTTCAATTTTCTAAATTTTCTAACTCAAACGAGATTGTAACAAAAACACAAACAGATAATTTTTGACAATATGTCAATAACAACACCGAAGACCACTCTTCTTCAGCAAAAACCACAAAGGAAACAACGGTCAACAAAATCACAATCTTCAAAGTTAACAAAATGACAGCAAGATTATAACCAAGCTGCTACAAAACCTATACGTTGTAAGGAGACAAGTGTAGATCAGTTTCGCTAGCAAGGAGACAAGTGTAGTCAATTTTGTGGAGGACAAAACAACTTGAGAAATATGTAACCGAGATGTTTAATATGCTCTCAAGAAGACAGTAAAGCTTTTGTGTGTTAAGAGCTGAGCTGAACAATTAGTTGCTTACCAATGCACAACTTTGCTCTAAGATTCTACAGCAAAAGGGAAAATCTCTTGGGACGTGTTCACGGAAGGCTTACATGTCCGCTATGGCTGTTGGGTGTTCTCATTAAACTGCAATAGGAGAGGAAAGTTTCCAGGAGTACCAAGCCAAGTTTGAAACTTTCCTGGCCAAAGTATGGACCCTTTCTCATGAAATGTGGTAGTCATGTCTGCTCGTAATTTCAAGAATGACTTGTTAATTTGAAACTTCCCCATAATCACTAATAAAATCCAGTTCCACCTAATAGATAACCAATATGGGACTAACCACCTCAATGGATGCTCCAGTTTCACATGGTTAGTCTTATTAGGTGGCTGTTAAAGATTGAAAATTGAAGAGTTTAGATGGGAAGCAATATCACCTGGAAACAGCAAAAAAGGGAGCGGCCCTATTATGTTATGAGAATTGATGTTAGAAAAGATATAGTTTAAAAGTCACATTTTTTTCAAAGTGAAATTTTATTTAATGGCGTGACCAAGTACATAAGGTGTTGAAAGAGAAAACACCCTATATACATAGGATGTGTAAGGGGCTTTTCCCCCTCTATTGGCCCTTAAAACAAGCCCACGAGATACTACCAGGGAAGTAAGTCAAAGAGCTCAGCCGAGCTCAGTCAAACCCAACGACCATCCTCTAAAAGAGTCAGTGGGTATTTGCAGAGTACTTGGCCCATGAGCAAAATCCACCCACGAAGCAACCCACACATAGGGAAAGTGGACGATAGGGGTAGATGAGACTCGTCGCCCTAACACCACCCCAATGAAAAACTACCATCGGGAACCTACACAGGCAGGTGGACGAGAAATATGGAGAACTCGTGATCTCCTGACAGCAGGCATGGAGAAGCTTAATAGAAAACGCTTCTAGGTAAAGTGAATTAGGGAGCCACGCCGCATTAATGACGTCGCCCTAGAAGCTACTCCGCATTAAAGGATTCTGACTGAATGAACAGTGGAAAGGACACGAACCCCTCAAAGTTAGGGATAAGTTGTCCCCACCAGAAACCTAGTATACTTTGGCATTGGAGACTCCCTGGCCACCACCAAGGCCCCCTATTCTTCGTGTTTGCTTAAGTGTGCAAGTGAAAGTTCGAAGACCCGAGTTGCTGGAACCCGGCCCAAAGGCGTGCGTTATACGAATAAGGCTTGCCCGAAAGATAGCTTCCCGCTACCCCGAATCGACCTGATCGTCGACTCCACTATGGGTCATTGCATGCTCAGCTTTTTGGACACCTACTTCGAGTACAACCTAATATGCATGAACCTGGCCCGATGAGGAGAAGACTTCATTCATCACCGATCGGGGATTGTACTGCTACTTTGCCATGCCATTTGGGCTGAAAAATGCGGAAGCCACCTACTAGTGACTGGTCAACCGTATATTCAAAGATCAGATCAGGAGAAACATGGAGGTCTACATGGACAATTTGCTAGTCAAAATCAGAACCCCCAAGCAACACCTGGACGACCTTTGTGAAGCCTTCATGGTATTAAGGCAATACTGAATGAAGTTGAACCCGACAAAGTGTGCCTTCAGTGTAGGATTCATGGTGACTGGATGAGGGATAAAAGCTAATCTAGAGAAAGTGGAAGCCATACTCTGCATGACCCCTCATCGAAGTATAAACGAAGTGTAGAAACTAGCAGACGGGTAGTGGCCCATAACAGATTCGTAGCAAGTGCCTACCATTTTTCAAGGTTTAGCAGAAGGCGCGAACATGGGATGAATTGTACGACTACGCGTTAGAGGCTCTCAAGAAATATCTGATGGGCACCAATATCGATCTAGTCTTAAAGATGCTTTGCAAGTTTCAAATGGACTAATTACGATATCAAGAGCTAAAAAGATTAAGGAAGAAATGCAATAATTGGTGTAATACACTTGGGATGAAACTAGCAAGAGGCAACACACAATATGAGCTTTAAAGAAGAAGAACCAGTTTTGATCCACTTGATACAAGCTGTGGAAGATATGACTTAGAGTTATTGTTTGGGCCCATTGTTATTGAAGGCTTTTAATTTGTTTAAATCATTTAAAGGATTTATTTTATTTGTTTAGAATAATTGGGCTTGAGGATGTTTGGCCCACATATGTTTTATTTTGTTGAACTAGGGTTTCAAGAAATTATTGTAGCCAAGTTACTGTAGATGTGGCACTATTCATTCAGGGGTAATTTTGGAAGAAAGTGCTTTATTTTGGCTAGGGTTTTAATTAGATTTTGGTTTAAATACTCTTTGTAGTCTCATTTTATTTAGTTTATGAAATTTGATGAATTTATTCATTGTGAGTTGAGTTTATCTCCTCTTATTCTTGAATGAACTTTTAAACTTATCAAAGGCAAATCACAACCTTTTTGGCGTTCTTCCTTATAATTTAGGTTCTTGAGACAGGTTCTTTAATGGGTCTAGATTTTCATATAATCTAGGTTCTTAAAACGAGTTCTTCAACGGGTTTAAATTTTCCATTGGCTTGATTTTGGTTTTGTTGGGTGAGTTTTCAAATTGATTGTGAGTTCAAGGGATTATATTCCCACGGGTTCATATCAATACCTCACCAACCCTCTGTTCCTCCACCAACCTAAATGTAGAGAGACTTTGGTCTTGTACCTATCAATCTCCCCACAGACGGCTTCCTCGGCCTTAGTACGAGATGAAGGTGGGGTCCAGATGCTTGTGTACTACACTAGCCGGGCATACCGAGGAGCGGAAGCCAGATATCCGCGCATAGAGCAGCTCGCCTTCGCTCTAGTGGTGACCACCCGAAGACTCCGCTCGTACTTCCAGGCCCATCTAGTAAGTGTTCTCAGTGAGATCCCCTTAAAGAAGATCCTTCAACCCCATCCACTTGCTCCTTAGCACCATAAAATACTGTTAAGGAGCAAGTGCTGGCAGATTTTGTATCAGAATTCACCGACATCTCGGAAGGGGTTGAACATGCATCTTCTATGAAGCCCTGTCAGGTCTTTGTTGACGATTCATCCTACAGGGTTGGAGGGGGAGTGGGGTGCATGTAGTTACAGACGAGGGTGAAGAGCATTATGCTATCAAGCTGGCATTCAAAACCATTAACAATGAGGCAGAGTACGAGGCACTGTTCTCGAGTTTGGCGGTCGCCAAATCTCTAGGCGCCAAGGAAGTAGAGGTGTGAGTTGATTCTCAAGTTGTAGTCAATCAAGTATAAGGGGAGTTTGTTGCGAAGAGTGAAAAATTGAAGAAATATCTAATGCTGATAGAAGTTGAGTGTGTAATGCCCCAATAGAACACCCAAACCACATGATCTATACTCCAAAAGGACTAGTCAATGATACAATTAGAGCCCCATTGGAACCTTATAAAAAGCAATAACTTATCCTTCCCAAGCAATGTGAGATCTCATGCACCACCTACCCTTATCTATATCATATGGGGTATCACAATCTACCCCCCTTAAATTCCCGACGTCCTCGTCGGGCCTGTCCATTGTAGGTGGCATGGCTCAATTCCCACATTTCTGGTTGGGATAGGCTTTGATACCATTTGTAACGCCTCAATAAAAGACCCAAACCACATGACCTATACTCTAAAAGGACTAGTCAATGATGCAATTAAAGCTCCATTGGAACCTTATAAAGAGCAAGAATTTCTCATTCCCAAGCAATGTGGGATCCCATACACCACCTACCCTTATCCATATCATATGGGGTATCACAAGGGGCTCCAATTGCATCATTGACTAGTCATTTTGGAGTATAGGTCATGTGGTTTGGGCTTTCCATTGGGGCGTCGTTTCACTTGTATTTTTTTCTTATACTTTAGGTCTAAAACGACGCCGTTCCACTTAAGTTTAAGTAACTTAAGTGGAACGACGTTGTTTTAACTACGATATATATATATTTAGGTATAAAACGACGCCAAAACGGCAGTTTAAATCAGGTTCAAATCGAAACCGAACCGGCCGACATCGATTTTAAGGAATTTTTACTATCATTCAACTAGTTCTCCGCTTATTTCGGCCGGTTCCATACTCCAACGATCGGTCTGCGTCGATGCCTCTAATTTCGTCGATTGTTGTTCAGCCCTAAGTCGGTGGTTGTAGCACAACTCATAATATTTTCTTACTCGTAAGAGAAAATTGATTTTTTTCTTCATTATTTTGGATGGTTTTCTTATAAGCAAGAAGGATAAAAATATATATATATATATATATATATATATCAGCATCTTGATTTCTTGCTTGGGTCACAAGTCACAGTCTTTCTTGAAACGTAAAGAGAGAGAGAGAAACAAAGGGGGGAAAAGATGTTGCGTGAGTCGCACCCTGGGGGCAAAAATGTAATCTAAAGAGTAGGAGCTCTACAGCTCTATGATATTTGAAATCTGCAAGCTACATGATTGGTCAAAACGGCAAGTCTTTCACCCGCAACCGGTTTAGCAATTACAGCTACTTCGCACTTCAAAACTCCTTACCATTGAATCGTCCACTGCCTTGACCAGTTGCCAGTCAAACCTCGAGAAGAAGGAAGAGCTTGAAGGGAAGGCTCTCGTTGAAAGCTTCTTTGAATTAGGCTTATTCAATAAGCCCCTTATTTTCCGCTCTATACAATTAGGGTTTCCACAACCTTTGGTTTCCTGAGGAATTTCTCAACAATTCAAGGTTAGGGATTTGTGCTCTCTTTGATTTTCCATAATCCGTTCACACATATTTCTATCTTTAACAATCAGGTAAGTTTTAAGGGGTTTTAATGGGTTCCTTGCGTAGGTCATGTTGAATGTAAGTATGCATAGATATAGAGGTTATATGATCCATAAAGGTCGTGCATATTTTTGCGGATTGTTTACTACCATTTGGGCTCTACGGTTTTCTTGTTTATTCATGCTTCTTTTGTTTTCAAAGCAATTAATATATTCCTGGGAAAAACAATCTTTCAAGGCTTAAGAGAAGATTCATGTTTTTCGAACCTAACCATACAGGCATGGCAAGTTAGGTCTGAGTTGGCTGGCATTGCGAGGGTATGCAGAAGGATGATTTTCTTTTGATTTTTCTCCCATGTTTGCGTTTTGGTTAGGGCAAGGTTCTTTTGTTTGGTACACTATTGCTTTTGCGATATACGTTTATGTTCTGGCACTTTTTTGTGACATTTAATGCCATAAATTAATTAAAGACAGTTTTTAGGATAAAAATTTTGAACTTTTGATTCATTTATTTCTTGAATCTTCATGTTCCTAAGGAGTGAGACACATGGTTAGCAGTTGGATTGTGGGTTTCACTTCAAGCTCTGAATCTGAATTTGAATTTTCTAAAGATATTTGATAATTGCCCCTATAAGATAACATTTTAACAATTTGTCCACTTTATTTATCTACTTATTCTGATTTATCTTATAGATTTATAGCAAGTTTTCTAGTGTCGAGACAATCTTTAATTTTTGATTCAAACCAATCCGGATTCAGAGTCGCTGGAAGCCTTCCCGTATTGTATTGAGCTTTATTGAGTAGTTGCACGAAGGGGCACTGCAATTAGGATATCATATGGCTAGTGCTGATTGCAAGAGTGAGCTGGAATGGGTTGAGAGAGTGAGATCAGGGGGAGCTGTACCACTTCTTGAGCCTGATAACTGTCCGAATGGTTGGGCTTGCCCACCTGGAGACAAGTTCATGGTCAGAGGTCCGGATTACTTTTCAACAAGAGTGAAAAATCCTGCTGGTGAATATCTTCTAAAGCCTATTGGCTTTGATTGGATTAAAAGCTCAACAAAGATTGGGGAGGTCTTGAATCATCCAAACAGCCGAGTTAGAAAAGTTATTGAGGATGAGTTTCCTGATGGCGATAAGCCTTTTGTTTGGGCATTCAATCTTCAAGTCCCAAGCAAGGATAATTATAGTGCAGTGGCATATTTTGTGACAAAAGACCCTATTCCAGAGGGGTCTCTGATGGACTTGTTCTTGAAAGGTGATGATGGGTTCAGGAATTCCAGACTTAAGTTAATAGCCAACATTGTCAAGGGTCCTTGGATTGTGAGAAAAGCAGTTGGGGAGCAGGCTATATGCATAATTGGACGTGCTCTTTCCTGTAAATACCATTTAGCAGATAATTTCATAGAAGTTGATGTGGATATTGGGTCCTCCATGGTTGCAAGTGCCATAGTTCATTTGGCGTTTGGTTACATCACAACACTTACTGTCGACCTTGCATTTCTTATTGAAAGCCAAACACAATCAGAGCTCCCAGAAAGAATATTAGGTGCTGTAAGATTCTCCGAGCTGAACCCCACTTCTGCTCTGCCAATTGAACCATCATCTCATATAAATGCTGCCAATTTGCAGTCTTCTCTGCCGACACGATTATGGAAGTCAATTGGGCAGGGTTTTACACATATTCTTAATCCTAGTGCACAAGAGAGTGATTCAACCGGCTCTTTACATGTTAATGGGAATGTTGATCATGAAGGTGGTATCAAAGACGCTAAGAAATGGTAAGTATTAAATGATTGATTACGTATCAAAAAAGTATTAAATGATTAATATGTCGAGAAATTCTTCAGTTTTGACTATGGGGTGGTTATTATTTGGTCCAAATTCTTTGGGAAAGCCTGCACTAGCTTAACTCTTTTATTTTTTTTTATAGGAAAATAAATTTAATAAATATGAATTAAAAATAGGTGTTGCCTAATACCCTAGATTCTGATTTGTGCTTATATCAGAGTCATTTATTTTTGTGTGCATATATAATTTTTACTTTTTTTTTTATCTGGCTGCACGGAGAAACTACCATGTAAGGGGTTTGTAAATATTTGAAATAACTCTTAATCAAATTTAAAATTTTGGACCAATAAATTTAACTGGAAGGCTCCCCCCCCCCCCTCTCTCTCTCTCTCTCTCTCTCTCTCAAACAACCCAATTTTGTGCCTGAGCATCACGCTATATTCCAGAAACTTGCCTTTTTAAGAAATAAAGTTCATGTATGCATGTCTGATTTGCCTCTAAATTTGCAACTTCATAATATGTTTTTTTAGCATTCAATTCCTTCCGTTCAATCTCGACTCTGTTGTTGATATCTCATGACATCTTGCCAAATCTATTCTCAATGCGTGTGCCTTTCTGATTTATTACCAGTGAAAATTACCCTTCCAGGCCAAATATTTCTAGGGGTGATTGACAGCACCAACAAAACTATGGCCATTTCCTTTTTGTTGGTGAAACTTAAAGGTAACTATGTCATATCTATCGTTGCTTTCATTGGCACAATCTTGACTTTGAACTCATTAATGCAAAAAAGCCATTCAAATGTTTTCCGTGTTTATCTCCTCTCTTTTACCTGTACATTCTGTGGATAATGACATGCGATTCATATTGGCAGATCAATCGGGTGAAAGTGATGACTGAGTCTGGATTTCCTTGGTAGTTTCCAACTTTGTTGACCTGGTCTTAGCATTCACAGCGACAACTGCTTGACTTGGCCATGCCTTCTGCTCTCTCTCTCTCTCTCATTTTAATTTCAATCTGTATATTAAGTTATATGACTAAAGGCAGGTCAGTGAGGCGTATTCTTCATTAGCTGGATTTTAGGTTTATTGGTTTTAGTAATTGCCTCTATTTTTTGTAATTATAATTATTGTTTTCTGTTCAAAGCTGAAAGTACATATGAAGTGTTGTAGGTTTTTCTTTTGTGATGAACCATATAATGTGTCAAATGTATTGATTTATTAATCTGCCTTCAGAATTCTGGTTTGTATCTTTTCACATTCAGTTAAGTTTATCTGCTTCTCTCATGAAATAGAAGCTTAACTGCTACAGAATTTGTTTAAGCTGCTGCTTACCTATTTTGACATTTTTTTAGTTACTATGTTCAGTTTTGACCATGTATAAAATATGAATTCAGACATATGTTTATAATACTATTCTTTTTATACAAGAAATTCTCATGTATGTATTTTTTTTTTAAACCGGCCAGCAAAAGGCTCAAAGAGAAATTGGTAGGTGAGCATTTTGGTCCAGAATACCTCATTGAAATAAAAAGAACAGGTGTTCTTGGAGTATTTAAATACAATTACCACAACTTGCTCCAAGCCAGCCATGTTCTTGGATGGAAGAATTAAGAGGGTCCAGTTTGGGGTCTTCTACCACATTAAGCCCCGTTTGGTTTTATAGATAGTTTCAACTCATCTCAACATCAAAAAATCAGTCAAATGAAAATTTTTTTCAATTCAAATTTGTTACTTTTTCATCAAATCATTACATATTCATTACAGCTTTTCTAAGCTTTAAAAAAAAAAATTAACTTTTTAAAATCTCAAAACAAAAATTATGTTAAATAATTATATTATAATAATATTTTAATTTTATCATTTTTTATTCATTTTTTTTCTCATTGTTCAAAATTTTATAAAATACCTTAATTTAAACTATTTTACTATTATTTACAAATTATTTTACTTTTATTTATAGATTTCTCAACTTATTTGTATCCAAACGAGTGCAAAAGCAGCTGGAGCAAGGAATGGCACAATTTCTAATTAAAAGTCGTTTCTAACCTTGCGCCTATTGCCCTTGAACAGAGAAGCAAGCAGCCTGGCCTATTCCAAGCCATTTCACTTCGAGGCATTATGGTTAGTGTTTCCCCAACCTTTCGCCTATGTAAGGAAATTGAAGCAATTCGAGCATCATTGAGGAAACAGAATAAAATATTATTATGAAAACTTACAAGATTTAAAAAAAAAAAAAATTGAAACCATGTGGAGAGGATAAAACATTACAAGTCCAAAGTGGTTTTTTAAACCCAGTTCAAGGTTGATGGTCTAATCAAGAGAGAAGAAAGAGAAAAAAGAAGGGGAAGACAAAAGGTGGAGGAAGGATAGGGTGTTAGGAGGAAAAAAGGGAGATGTGACATAAAGAAGAGGGGATGTGACATAAAGGAACAAGGAGCAGAAGATAAAATGGAGGAAACTAGACGATTTCAGGGGCTTCTGCTTCCAGACTTAAATTTCTCCTTCAGCTTCTTCAACCTCGCGACTAGAGCACCAGCGTCATGATCTCTTCCAAAAAATAGATCATTGATCTCCATTGTACAACGAGGATGAGAGACCATGAGAGCTTGTAAAACATTCATATTATAGTGGATTCTCCCCTCCCAAACCTTCATGGATATAAGCATTATGTCCAATCAAGTAAATTGTGTCTTCATCTTTTTTATTTTTCCTGTATTTATTTCTTGTTCATTGTCATGGATGTATGCACGGACACCGTATAGCTGCACCGAACCATCGCCAGGAGCTCCACACTACACCGATCAAGGCCTGAATCGTCAAAGTGGGCTGAGAAAGATTCTTTCTCCCATTCCGACTGTTGTGCGATATTAAGTCATTAACACCATGCTTTGGGGCATTCAATTAAATTAATGGCAGTTTGCTTTGGGGCATTCAGCTACCACAATAACGTAGGGTTATGTCACGGGTGCAGTGGGCAAGGCTTGAAGAGGGTGACTGGAAGAGGGAAATGCAATTTGTATAGAAGGTGAATAACATAATTAACAGATTGGGAGTAACAGAAATAACGGAATGAAGTCCTTAAGTGAAATGACGCGTTTTGGTCTATTGTTAGGAATAAGTGAAACGGCGCGTTTTGTCATTGTTGCATTTTATGCTGCGTTTAGCCCTTTGTAGTTTGCATTTTGAATATTAGAGTATTGTACTATTTTTCTTCTTCACGACTGCTTCTATAAAAGTAGGAGTGATCATGTAATTGGTATCAAGAATTAAGTGGAATCATTTTCTGGAGGTTGGGAATCCCTCGAAGATTCTCTGCAAGATTCGCTATGGAATCTTGATCAATCCTTATGAGTTCTTCTTGTGTTGTTGTTTGTTGCTTTCCTCTGTGTGATTCTGAGTGTTGACAAGGAGGATCTAGAAAAAACCTTACAAGTGGTATCAGTAGTAGTCGATCTTGAAGGAGATTATGATGGCGGAGGGTACTCGTGTCGCCATGAAAGGTCAGCAAGAAGGTTATAAAAAACGGTAGGATCTGGTTCAGAAGCAATTGGAGAACCATCAGCAAGCCATCCATGGTATGGCAGAAAGGTTAGAACAATTTTCTGACATGTTGCATTCCTTAGTTGAAACTGTTAATGAAAACTTTCGTCGTGATAGAGAGGTTTCTAGTGAGCCTAGGGGTCAGGAGGATAGGCCTGTGTTTAAGAAGAATTTTCGGTTAGATTTTCCTTGATTTTCTGGTATTGATCCTGCGGGGTGGGTCTTTAAGGTCAACCAGTACTTTGACTTTTATCAAGTACCTTTCCATAAAAAATTAATGGTGGCTTCATACGATATGGAGGGAGAAGCATTGTTGTGGTACCAAGATGCTTTGGACTCGGGGCAGTTCAATTCTTGGGAATCTTTGGTGGTGGCAATGTAGGTCAGATTTGGTCCATCTACTTATGATGATCCAATGGAAGCATTGACGAGACTAAAACAAACAACCTCTATTAGTTTGTATAAATCTCAGCTTGAAGTCTTGTCAAATAGGTTGAAAGGCTTGTCTGAAAAACATAAGTTGAGATGCTTTGTTAGTGGATTGAAAGATGAGATAAGGTTGCCTGTAAAGATGTTTAATCCACTAAATCTTGGAGCTGTTTTTGGTTTAGCCAAGATGCAGGAGGAGTATGTGTTATCATCGAGGAAACCTTGGAAACAGATTGGGCATTATAGTGATAAGTGGCCTATTGACCATGGGGGTGATTTAACTAGTAAAGGACAGAGAAGCATGGTTCCTATAAAGAAAATTACTTCTGCTCAAATGGATGAAAAAAGGAAAAAAACCATTTGTTATCATTGTGATGAAAAATGGAGTCCTAACCATAATTGCAAGGCCTCAAAAGTGTATTTTTTGCATGAGGAAACTAGTGTTGAGCATGAAGTGGTTGACACTAGTGAAGGAGAACTGTTGCCTGCATCTGAAGAAGAAGGGAAGAAGGGCATTGAAGAGCTTGAGGTCTCATTACATGCTATCTCAGGTTGCATTAATAGTAATGCTATGAAGTTACTGGGGAAGATTGGCTCCGTGTCTGTGGAAATTCTTGTAGACTCGGGATCCACTCATAACTTCTTGGATCCATTAGTAGTGGAATCTGCAAAATTGAAGGTGAAAGAGGATGGTGGTTTGCAAGTTAGGGTGGCAAATGGAACTAAAATATTCAGTCAGGGTAAAGGTGAAGAGCTGATTAGTATCCATGGGACTAAATTCAAAATTCCATTTCATGTCCTCACTCTTGGGGGCTGTGACATTGTGTTAGGTGTTCAGTGGTTGAAGACATTAGGTCTCATTCAATGGGATTTCACTAATATGTCTATGCAGTATGGAGTTAAGGGCAGGAAGTTGTCATTACAAGGTATTAATTCTGATGTGACTAAATGGGAGGCTGGAGCTAATATGTTGAAGTTTGCTTTTGTTAGGAAGCAAGGGTGGTTAATGCAATTGGTGGCAGTTGAACCAAGGCTTGAAAAAGTTGAGTTAGAAGCTGAAGTAGAGGAAGTGTTGCAACAATTTGGGTTAGTATTTGAGGAACCAGTGGGGTTGCCACCAGCTAGAGCCTTTGATCACCAGATTCTTTTAAAGGAATGCACTACACCAATTTCAGTGAGGCCTTATCGATATCCTCACTACCAGAAATCAGAGATAGAGAAAATTGTGCAAGACTTGTTGAAGAATGGGGTTATAAGACCTCTCTTGTTCTGCTTGTTAAAAAAGCTGATGGAACTTAGAGGATGTGTATGGATTATCGAGCACTTAATCAAGCAACTATCAAAGACAAGTTCCCAATTCCAGTCATTGATGAGTTGCTTGATGAACTTTATGGTGCAAAATTTTTTTCCAAGCTTGATCTCAGATCAGGCTATCATCAAATAAGGGTAAAGGAAGATGACATACCAAAAACTGCATTTAGAACTCATGAGGGCCACTATGAGTTCTTGGTAATGCCATTTGGGCTTATCAATGCACCTGCCACCTTTCAGGGTTGGATGAACCATGTGTTCAAGCCTTATCTTCGAAAATTTGTATTAGTTTTTTTCGATGATATCTTGGTCTACAGCCAAAACATGGTGGAACACCTTGCACACTTGAAAACAGTACTATCTGTTTTACAACAGTAGTCCTTGTTTGCAAAAAGATCAAAATGCAAGTTTGTAGTTACTGAAGTTGATTTTCTGGGAAGGGAGTAATGGCAGACCCAACTAAAGTTTCTTCCATGCTGGATTGGCCTATACCAAAAACAGTGAAGGCACTAAGAGGCTTTTTAGGCCTTACTGGTTACTATAGGAAATTCATCAAAGGTTATGGATCCATTGCTGCCCCATTAACATTGTTATTGAAGAAGAATTCCTTTGTTTGGTCTGTAGAAGCTGAGGAAGCCTTTAATCATTTGAAGGTTGCTGTTGCAAAACCTCCTGTCTTGAAGTTGCCAGATTTTTCTAAAGAACTTACAATTGCGTGTGATGCCTCGGGGGTGGGGTTAGGAGCTGTGTTAATGCAGGATAGCCAGCCAATAGCTTTTTTTAGCAAGGCTTTGAAGGGCAAGGCATTGCCCTTATCAACTTATGAAAAAGAATTCTTAGCACTGATATGTGCAATGGGCAAGTGGAGGCCTTATCTGTTGGGTCAGACATTCAAGATCAAAACTGACCAACAAGCATTGAAACATTTATTGGGGCAAAAGGTAGCTACTGAGACTCAACATAAGTGGATTTCAAAGCTCATGGGGTATGATTTTACTGTCGAGTACAAGAGAGGTAGAGACAACAAAGTTGTTGATGCACTTTCTAGGAAAGAGGAGGAGGAATCAGCCACATTAACTCTTATTTCATTCCCCACTCTTGCGTGGTTAGACGAGCTTAAGCAAAGTTATGTATTCTCTTTTGATGTTGCTAATCTTTTGGCTGCTTTACAGCAAGGGAAGCAAGTCTCTAAGGAATTTTCACTTCAGCAAGGTCTCATTTTCAGAAAAG
Source organism: Juglans mandshurica (assembly GCA_022457165.1). Lineage (NCBI taxonomy): Eukaryota > Viridiplantae > Streptophyta > Magnoliopsida > Fagales > Juglandaceae > Juglans > Juglans mandshurica. Next base: position 20,535,597 of record CM039619.1, on the reverse strand, counting down.
GGAAATTGCTGTTAGTTCCTTCATCACCCTTTCATCAAAAGGTGTTGCAGCATATTCATCATAATCCTGAAGCAGGCCATCTTGGGTATCATAAAACTCTACAGAAGGCTAGATTGGATTTTTACTGGCAAGGAATGCCGAAGGACATAAGGAAGTTGGTGAGAGAGTGCCAAATTTGCCAGATGAATAAGCATGAGACTATGCTGCCAGCAGGGTTACTCCAACCCTTACCTATTCCTCAAAGTCCTTGGCTTGACATTTCCATGGATTTTATTGAGGGCCTTCCATCCTCAGGGGGTATGTCAGTAATTCTAACTGTCGTGGACAGATTAACTAAATTTGGCCATTTCATTCCAATGGCTCACCCTTATACAGCCAGTAAGGTGGCTGAGGTTTTCTTTAATGGTGTATTCAGACTCCATGGATTACCCAAAACAATCGTGTCTGACAGGGATGTGATTTTTACCAGTTTATTCTGGAGGGAGTTGTTCAAAATGCAAGGAACTAGTTTGGCTGATAGCTCAGCTGAAAGGGTTTTTTCAGTAGGTGATTGGGTGTTTCTCAAGTTGCAGCCCTATAGCCATGAGACACAACATGAAGTTGGCCCCAAGGTATTATGGCCCATTTCAGGTTCTCGAGAGGATTGGTGAGGTAGCTTATAAGTTGAATCTGCCTTCCTCCTCCAAAATCCATCCTGTTTTCCATGTCTCTTGTTCAAAGAGGAAACTTGGTGATCAGATTTTTCCAATGTCTACCTTACCTTCAGTTAACAAAGAGGGAAGTGTGTAGCCTGAACCAGAAGCAATCTTGGAGAGAAGAGTGAGGAAAGTAGGGAATCATGCCTCTACTGAAGTGTTAGTCAAATGGATAGGGGCTGCCATTGAGGATAGCTCATGGGAATTGCTCTGGGATCTTAGAGCTTCGTATCCTCATTTGGTGGGAACAATTTTGTAATGTGTCACGGGTGCCTTGTGGGCAAGGCCTTGAAGAGGTAAGGATTGTCACGGGTGCAGTGGGCAAGGCTTGAAGAGGGTGACTGGAAGAGAGAAATGCAATTTGTATAGAAGGTGAATAACGGAATTAACAGATTGGGAGTAACAGAAATAACAGAATGAAGTCCTTAAGTGAAATAATATTGGGAGTAACAGTATTAGAGTATTGTATTGTTTTTCTTCTTCACAACTGCTTCTATAAAAGCAGGAGTGATCATGTAATTGGTATCAAGAATTAAGTGGAATCATTTTCTGGAGATTGGGAATCCCTCGAAGATTCTCTACAAGATTCTCTATGGAATCTTGATCAATCATTGTGAGTTCTTCCTGTGTTGTTGTTTGTTACTTTCCTCTGTGTGATTTTGAGCGTTGACAGGGAGGATCTAGAAAAAACCTTACAGGTTATTAGTCTATCTTATGCACGTCATTCTCAGACCAGAGAATCAATGATCATAGCCCTTTCTTGATCTCGAGCTTCATATTTTCATGCACATACTATTAAAATAAATCCAGAAAACTCCCATTATCTACAAGTATATGCTTAGTGTTGTAGTTGGCTATTGCCAAAGTTACTAGCAAGGCATTGCCATGAAGATGTTGCCCTCCACAGTCATCAATCTTCTTCAGTAAAAATGTACACCGAGATCATATCTTTGTAGCCATTTTATGCCTGAACGTGTGCCCAACACTAGCCATAGAAATGAGTCAGAAATTGCATTCCAAGTTCATCGTATCATTCAAGAAACTTGAGACAAAGATTCCCAAACCATCTCTAACTAACCAAGTTTGGTTCCGAGGAGCATCGAACTCTTCATTCATGGCGGCTTGCCAAGTTGGGTCTTTGACTGTATACGTAAAGCATATCGGTTCTGTAACACCCGGACCCAATCAAGCTCAATTTTATTTATTTATTTATTTTATTTTTTTTCAAACGTTAACTTCCTTGCACGTTTTATTTTTTTTTCCGTCTATTTTTTTCACCCTTAAGTCTTCCTCTCGTCCATGACATACAAGGTCTTACACGTCTCTAGTGTATTTTTTTTCACTCCATGCACACGCACGACTCAGCCTTTCATTCACTCGCACGTCTCCCTCGTCTCTCCAGGGTTTTCACATCACATATATTTGCACAAGTTCTTCATCTCTCGACAAAAACCTAGTTTAGCCGTTCTCTTTTTTTTTTCCCCCTTCTCCTCTCGTTTTCCCACATCTAAAACATAGTTGCTGCCCTCCTTAGCCTCCATCCCCTCGGATTCTCGCACCCTAAGTCGTGTAGCACCCCAATCGCGGGCCAAGCCGTAACACAACACAGTTGTATTTTCCGTGATGCCGCTGCCCAGACCACGTGAACGTAAGCCTCAACCACCGCACCGTCAAAGCCTACATCCTTGTACGTTCGCTGCAAACTCCTTCACACCGCCACCTCCATCTCCACGTAAAACCGACGCAACCCGTGCACACTGTATCTCCACAGATCGCAGCTCCACCTCGTCGTGCGCCACCTCCATTTGACCATCACTGGAGCTCCACCACCTACATAGTGAATCGAAAACTCCCCTGTTTTAGCCCCCGAAAACAGAGCAATGCTCATACGGTGCCCTTGTCGTTCAAAGCCATCACACACGGTGCCAGTGCCTCCACGTCGTTACCAACGGCCCAGAGAACTCCAACGGTCACTCCACGCCACTCCTATCACGCCGCGTCCCTACTGGTAAGCTCACAGAGTGTCAAGGCCTCCTTGCCGTTATTCCGTTCTCTCTCTTTTTCTACGCGAGGTTTTTCTCTCACTTGTCTCTCTCTCTCTCTTCTAGTGCTCTGCTGAGATCACCATCGCTACATCGCACGCTGCCGCGTGAATTTCCTCCTTGGGTAAGCCCTACCATGCACGTTTTGTGTTTTACGCAGGTTTTGGCATTTTGTTTGGTTTTCAAAGAATGGAAGGAAATTACTTTAATACCGTTCACTACATATTATTTAGATATGGAATTACAGTGTGTTTTTTAAATGATACCTAATGGTCTTAAAGTTCTTTTTTTTTTTGGAGTTAGATTTGAACAAACAATATTGGTGTAATGTTATTTTTACACTTTAGATATGATTTAGTCTATTTAAAAATAGTTATGGTTTATTTTAAAATATTTTGAGATAATTATATTATCTACTATTAAACTTTATACTTTGTTTTCATTAATAAATGGGTCAAACTTTTAGATGTTTTAGTCAAAGTTATTAAATCAATATTGATGATTTTAGAAAGTGATGATTTATAATTTTAAGTTTTGAGGAATTAAATAGGTTATTTTAGAAGCTTAGGCTTAAATATCGATATACGTGAGTAATTGAAAATTTATGAGAATTACGTGATTATTTTATAGGTGACCATTAATTATTATTCGACATTTTGAGGAAAATTCATAAAAGGCTAAGGGCAGGTTTGGTAACCAAAACAAAACACAAAATTCTCATCTCATAATTACACATTTTTCAAATCTCTATACAAAATATAATAAACAATTTAACTTTTTGAAATCCCAAAACAATAATAATATTAAAACATAATATTTTAAACTTCAAAACAAAACATAAAATTCTCATCTCACTCCCCAAACCTACCCTAAGAAGTCCAGGTAAGCGGGGTTCCAATGCTAGACTTTGCATAAAATAAAAATGAACTGGGGTTGATTTATGAAAATGTGCATTATATGTTGTGAAAAGAAATGTGAAAATAACCTCAGTTATTTGTTTGTCATTACTCATTGAACTCTGATGAAAGAGAAAACATTTTTGTCATGACTGGTGTAGACATGAGCTTATTTTTAGCATTCTATTTCTGACTGATGCAAAAAGAGTGAATATGAAAATTTGTGCATGATTATGTAAATATGCTTTGGATCCGTTATGATTTTGAAGATGATATGATTTTGTTCAGTATTCTGTTTGGATAAAATGAGATTTCTGAAAACCTTTGGCATGACTTTCTGATTCTGAATTTGATTCTGTTTCCGCTTTGTTCAGTTACGGCCCTACCACGGGTTACAATAGTGGATACGGCCCAACCACGGGTAATAATAGTGGATACGGCCCAACCACGGGTTATAATATTGGATACGACCCAACCACGGGTTATAATAGTGGATACGACCCTTCCACGGGTTATAGTAGTGGTCTCTGTTTTGAGTGCACACCTTGGTGACATAGTGATTTATGTTCTGCTTGGCTATCCACAGATGCACAATCCTACCACGGTGGTTATACATGGTTTCTGTTCTGATATGATGTTCTGATGATGATGATGATCATTTATGCTATGCCAAAGGATATTTTTGAAATTATTTCTAAATCTTCACTTTGCTATTTTGATAACATGTTTTGTTTTCGCATTCTGAAAATGAAAATATTTTGTTCGGCATTCTGATTTCTATAAATGCTCATGTTTATACATTTGTATATATTCTCTGCTTACTGAGTTGTTGATAACTCACCCCTTATCTCCAAATTTTTTTTAGATAATTTTGATGGTTCAGCTGGAGAGCAAGAGTAGGAAGTTTTAGCAAGGTGTGACGTCCGTAGTGGAATAAATGCCCGAGGGTACAAGTGCTTATTTGAGAGTTGTAGTTAGTAAACTGATTTAGTTTTGGTTATTTTGATTTGATGAGTTAATGATAATTTCGAGTTTTGGAGAGTTTTTAATTTATGTTATTGAGAATTTCTTTGTTGTCCCCATGAAGGAACATAGATATTTGGGTGGATTTAATGGATTGACATTTTATGGAGTTTTCTGGATTTTATAGTTGTATTATTGAAGTTGATATTAAGTATTAAGAGCTAACTCTCTGGACTTATGGGATCGGGGCGTTATAGTTGGTATCCAAGCCAGCTTTGAATTCTGCATGCTCTAAACCTTGGAGGTTTAGATATCTGTGAGTTTAGGAAGAAATTTCATATTTGAGGTGTAGAATTTTAAAGAATAAGAGATGATTATGTGGATAGTTAAGGTTTTAGAATTTGCAAGACTTTATGATTGAGTTTTGAGATTTTGAGGTTTAGGGATTTTATATCCGACAAGCTTAATTTGTGTAATATAGGAGATAATATTTATAAAGATTAATTTAAGGTTTAGATTTTGAGGTTTAGATTCTAAGACGTAAGGCAGTTTAGAGCGATGTCGGGTTTACAATTATAGAGGGTAGGAAAGACTATATGAGTTGGTTAAACAAATGGCTAAAAATGGTTAAAACAAGTTTAAGATTTTATTGATTCATTTATTTATTTTTGACTTGTTTTTAAATATTTTAGCTGGTATTTATGTTTTGTTTATACATGTTTTATTTTCTTTCCCTGGAACGTTTAACTGAGTTTAAGATCCCAGGATGGCTGCTCGTCGTCGAGTTCGAAATCTTGGAGATTTGAACGGAAACAACAATGAGATGGGTTGCACATTCGAGCAATTTAATCGCACTCATCCGCCCACCTTTGATGGAAGAGGCGATTCCAATGCAGCTGAGGATTGGATTCATGACATCGAAGAGATATTCAATGTTTTGGAGTGCACCGATCAATAGGGTTTCGTTTTGCAGCTTTTAAATTGATTGGAGAAGCGAAGAGATGGTGGAACTCTGAGAGAGCCATCAGAGAAGCTAGTAACTGGAGAAGTGAGCTGGCCTCACTTTAAGCAAAACTTTTTCGACCGCTTCTTTCTAAAAGCAGACTGGGAAGCTAGAGCCCGAGAGTTTACCAACTTGGTGCAAGGGACCATGACGGTACACCAGTATGCTGCAAAATTTGCAGAGTTGTCACGCTTCGCCTCATATTTGATTCTCGACGAAGAGAAGAAAGCCCTGAGGTTTGAAGAGGGTTTAAATCACAAGATTTACGAACTGGTTATGGTTCTACAAATTCAAAAATTTTCAGACTTGGTACATAAAGCGATGCTAGTGGAACAAAATCTTAAGAGGAGTGCTGAGTTGCAGGAACAGAGAAAGAGAGCTACTCCATATGGATCCTCTAGTATGGATCAAGGACCATGGAAGAAGAGAAATGTTGGGAGCAGTTCGGGACAAAAGCAAATGCAAGGTTATCAATTAAATAACCCCTGCAAGTTTTGTAACCACGTACACACTAGGGAGTGTAGAAAGGAAAATGTGTCATGTTTCCGATGTGGAAAGACTGGCCATTTAATTAGAGAATGCCCATTACTGTCAGACGATAAGAATAAGTCCAACACACCTCCAGGTCCCTGACAGATGACACCGGGAAACAATCAACATAGAATCGGACCAGGTCGAGTGTTTGCACTAACAACTGAAGATGCTGAGGACGATAACAATGAGATCACAGGTACCTCACCCTACTTCTCCTTGAAATCTTTTTATTTGAGTCGAGGTTAATCACGCTTGCATGGTACTGTTTTAATCGTATAGCTTAGAATATTGAAGTTTGGTTGAGAGTAGATTTTCTAAGGATTTGAAATTTGTGAATCGAGGTTATTCAGGACTTAAGCTTGAAACTTTTGATTATACTATAGGAGTTCACTGTTAGTTAGTTGTAACAAAAAAAAAAAAATTGTACGGACTGGTTAAATGTGGAGGTTAGTTCTTTTCCGATGTATATGATTGAGATTCAATGTTTTTAGGACTATAAGTTGTTAGAGTAAGCAGCGGAAGCGTGGTTGTAGTGATATGATAGTTTGAGAGTTTATTTCGTTATTTATTGAGGTTTTTATATTAGGTGGAAAATGTTTAAATTTATTTTTTGGTCGTTAATTGCATTATTGAGGTTTATATTTTAGACTTGAAATGGCAGTGTGCACGAATGTGTATGGCTAGGGAAAAATATGGGAGAATACGATCGACAATATTGGAGGGTTAGAATTTGGAATATTAAGTTCGACAATATGATTGACGTTTGGTGTAGGCATGGGATGGTTCTAACGGATAAATATTTAGGCTTTGCTTATGGTACTAGCAAATTTCGAGGACGAAATTTTTTTTTAGGAGAGGAGAATGTAACACTCGGACCCAATCAAGCTAAATTTATTTATTTTATTTTTTTTCACACGTTAACTTCCCCGCACGTTTTATTTTTTTTTCCGTCTATTTTTTTCACCCTTAAGTCTTCCTCTCGTCCACGACATACATGGTCTTACACGTCTCTAGTGTATTTTGTTTCACTCCATGCACACGGAAGACTCAGCCTTTCATCCACACGCACGTCTCCCTCGTCTCTCTAGGGTTTTCACATCACATATATTTGCACAAGTTCTTCATCTCTCGACAAAAACCTAGTTTAGCCGTTCTCTTTTTCTTTTCCCCCTCTCCTCTCGTTTTTCCCACAGCCAAAACATAGTTGCTGCCCTCCTTAGCCTCCATCCCCTAGGATTCTCGCACCCCAAGTCGTGCAGCACCCCAACCGTGGGCCAAGCCGTAACACAACACGGTTGTATTTTTCGTGACGCCGTTGCCCAGACCACGTGAACGTAAGCCTCAACCACCGCACTGCCGTAGCCTACATCCTTGTACGTTCGTTGCAAACTCCTTCGCACCACCACCTCCATCTCCACGTAAAACTGACACAACCCGTGCACACTGCATCTCCACGGATCGCAGCTCCACCTCACCGTGCGCCACCATCACTAGAGCTCCGCTCTTCTGCCGTACACCACTGCACCACCACCATATTTCCGAGGACAACCACCTACATAGCGAACCGAAACTCCCCTGTTTTAGCCCCCGAAAACAGAGCAACACTTAGCCGATGCCCTTGTCGTTCAAAGCCACCACACACGGTGCCATTGCCTCCATGTCGTTACCACCGGCACTGAGAACTCTGACGGTCACTCCACACCACTCCTATCATGCCGCGTCCCTACTGGTAAGCTCACAGAGTGTCATGGCCTCCTCGCTGTTATTCCGTTCTCTCTCTCCATCTCTCTCTTTTTCTACGCGAGGTTTTTCTCTCACTCGTCTCTCTCTCTCTCTTCCAGTGCTCCGCCGAGATCACCACCGCTACGTTGCACACTGCCGCGTGAATTTCCTCCTTGGTAGCACTGTTCATACAGGCCAGGTTTTTTCCCGGCCCGGTCCAGAACTCGGATACCCGGGTTCCGGTTCCGGTTCCTGTTTTCGGCCCGGATTTGATCCGGGCCGGAACCCGCATTACAAAACCTAGAGCTATACGGTCTGGATCCGGGTTTTGAAACTGGGTTTCGGATTGAAAATCCGGTACCCAGTTTTATATATATTTAAAAAAAAAACTCTTCAAACCCCACCCGTGCATCGTGATACTTATGTCTGTTAGGGTTTCTGCCCCCCTCTTCTATATCTCATTCCATGGCTTTCTATCATACCCAAAAGCCGCAACTGCATCTCTCTCTCTCTCTCCTCTTCGAGTTTCTGAGGCTGCTGTTCTACATTATCGAGATCCATAGAGGTTCTCAATGTGGTGGCTGAGGTTGATCTCTCTCTCGTTGCTGTGTCTGTCTTGCTGGAGACCTTTCGGTAAGTCTCTCTCCCGATCTGTGAACAATGAATGTAAATATAGGTAGATCTGGTGATTCGGTGAACTGAGTCTCTTCTTTGTGCTTGAACCTTTCGAATGGGATTTTTGCTCTGTTTTGCCGTTCCCTTTTCTCTTCCATCAAAGAATGAATGTAAATATGGGTAGATCTATTGATTCGGTGAAAAATGAATGTAAATATGGGTAGATCTTTTAAGCTTCGAGTAAATAAAATGGGTACCAAATTTGTTCCTTTGAGTTTGGGTTTATTTAGTTAGAAAGTTACAGGTATATGAAACTTTTACGAATTATTTGCGAAGAAACATGAATTGGGTTTTCGCTGGAATGTTTATTGCTCTGAGTATATCGTACTTTATCTATCATTGAAAAATAAAAAAGAAAGAAATAATACATGGTACTTACTTTTGATGGATGAAGTTTATGTTTTGCTTGCTTATAGAATATAAAATAAAAGAGGTTTATGATTTGGTTTTTCTTGTCTTAATGGATGTGTTTCGAAGCTCATAATTATTCTTTAGGTTGTAAGGATGATGAATCTGTCTTAAGCAGCCAAAAGAATATATTGCTTCTTAGTGGTTTTATGGGTATTAATAAAACTTGGCTTTAGAGGGAGTTGATGTGAAATCTTCCAATGATTATTAGAGCAGGAGTAATGGAGGGCTTCATTACTTATATTAGGCATTTCATTTGGCTATCTTTGTTTTGCCTTTGATGTTGGTGTATATTCTTTGTTTTGATGGACATGATTTCACATTGTTGGATATTAATTCAACAAAGGCCAGTATCCTTCATGAGTGCTCTAGGTTGTATTATTCTTATGCTATTGGTAGCATTTGCTTTTCATAGATTGGTAGTTGATATAATTCTATAATGTTTCCTGTGAACAGATTTATGACTTTGATCGGGATTACAAAGATGTCGGTGTTGCTCAGTTCACAACCAAATATTTTGTTGTCAGAAACTGCTTGCTTAATGCCAAATCTGATATGCTTTTATCTACATGGAATCCTCCGCCTGAGTGGGGAAAGTATGAACTTTTTTCCTGGTTGTTTGCTGCATTTGGTTGTACTATTAGGTTATTAGTCATTCAGTTCATAGAAAGTCTCGATATCCGTTCTTTCCATTCACTTTTGTTGTGGCTCTTTTGAACAACTGTATGTGTTTGCTCTACCATAGTGTCTGTGCTACTGTCAAAATATTCCTGGTTAAAAGAAGCCGATCTCCTTTTTGGAAAATGTGAAATCTGGCATTATGCCCTTGATTGTGACTCTCTATCTTGTTCTTAACAAATTTTACCTTAGTGTCCATGCCCTTTAATGGCTTTCATTTTTATGGTTCAGTTGCATGGGTTATAATCTTGGCATGCAATCCTTTCGTGGCCCAAATCTTGCTCTTAAATTTTTAGCGGAATTTTCAACCAAAGCACCAGTGATTGCTATTCCATTCTAATAAAACATTTTGCCAGGGTGTTCTTTTGGTTGTTGATGCTGCTCAAGGTGTTCAAGCGCAAAGTGTTGCTAACTTTTATCTTGCTTTTGAATACAAATTTTGAATAACAATGTGCTGCTTATGAATGCTAGCATCATTTGTTAGTTTAAAAATAGCTAAAAGTACTTCCATGTGATGGTTTTAGGAGTTCTAGTAGTACAGAGACAATGAATCCACGCAATACAAAGACAGAAACTAATGAGAATGAAAAAACCTTTCAGGAATAATGGATAAGGAGTATGAAAAAGCAGAAGACCAACATTTGTAGTTTGTTATTGTCTATTGGAATTTGATTAAAGCAATGGATGTGTTTTGTAATATTCTTAGCAAATTATTTCAAATAATGTAATATGTAATGAATTGTATCATGTATGTTGTATGCATTTGAATTTTATTTTATTTTATAAAATCATTCTAATGATACATCAATATCATATAAATATCATATAAACAATATAAAGGCTTTATGTAGGAAAAAAAAACAAAAAACAAAAAATCCGGATTCATCCGAGTTTCGGCTCGTTCTGACCCGGATTAACCCGGTCCGAGTTCAAGCCCGGATTTGAAATCCGGGTTCCGGTCCGGGTATACCCGGATTTCCGGGTCGGAACTCGGATGAACAGCCTTACTCCTTGGGTAAGCCCTGCCATGCATGTTTTGTGTTTTACGCAGGTTTTGCCATTTTGTTTGGTTTTCAAAGAATGGAAGGAAATTACTTTAATATCCTTTACTACATATTATTTAGATATGGAATTATAGTTTGTTTTTTAAAAGATACCTAATGGTATCAAAGTTCTATTGTTTTTTAGAGTTAGATTTGAACAAACAATATTGGTGTAATGTTGTTTTTACACTTTAGATATGATTTAGTCTATTTAAAAATAGTTATGGTTTATTTAAAAATATTTTGAGATAATTATATTATCTAGTATTAAACTTTATACTTTGTTTTTTTAATAAATAGGTCAGACTTTTAGATGTTTTAGTCAAAGTTATTAAATCAATATTGATGATTTTAGAAGGTGATGATTTATAATTTTAAGTTTTGAGGAATTAAATAGGTTATTTTAGAAGCTTAGGTTTAAATATCAATATACGTGAGTAATTGGAAATTTATGAGAATTACGTGATTATTTTATAGGTGACGATTAATTATTGTTCGACATTTGAGGACAATTCGGAAAGGGCTAAGAAGTCCAGGTAAGCGGGGTTCCAATGCTAGACTTTGTATAAAATAAAAATGAACTGAGGTTAATTTATGAAAATGTGCATTATATGTTGTGAAAACAAATGTGAAAATAACCTCAGTTATTTGTTTGTCATTACTCATTGAATTCTGATGAAAGAGAAATCATTTTTGTCATGACTGGTGTAGACATGAGTTTATTTTCGGCATTCTATTTCTGACCTATGCAAAAGGAGCGAATATGAAAATCTGTGCGTGATTATGTAAATATGTTTTGGATCCGTTATGATTTTGAAGATGATATGATTTTTTTCAGTACTCTGTTTGGATAAAATGTGATTTCTGAAAACCTTTGGCATGACTTTCTGATTTTGAATTTGATTATGTTTCCGCTTTGTTCAGTTATGGCCCTACCACGGATTACAATAGTGGATACGGCCCAACCACGGGTAATAATAGTGGATATGGACCAACCACGAGTTATAATAGTGTGTACGGCCTTGCCACGGGTTATAGTAGTAGTCTCTGTTTTGAGTGCACACCTTGGTGACAGAGTGATTTATGTTCTGCTTGGCTATCCGCAGATGCACAACCCTATCATGGGGGTTATATATGGCTTCTGTTCTGATATGATGTTCTGATGATGATGATGATCATTTATGCTATGCCAAAGGATATTTTTGAAATTATTTCTAAATCTTCACTCTGCTATTTTGATAACATGTTCTGCTTTTACATTCTGAAAATGAAAATATTTTGTTCGGCATTCTGATCTCTATAAATGCTCATGTTTACACACTGGTATATGTTCTCTGCTTACTGAGTTGTTGATAACTCACCCCTTATCTCGAAATATTTTTCAGATAATTTTGATGGTTCAGCTGGAGAACAAGAGTATGAAGTTTTAGTAAGGTGTGACGTCCATAGTGGAATAAGTGCCCGAGGGTACAAGTGCTTATTTGAGAGTCACAGTTAGTAAACTGATTTAGTTTTGGTTATTTTGATTTGATGAGTTAAGGATAATTTTGAGTTTTGGAGAGTTTTTAATTTATGTTATTGAGAATTTTTTTGTTGTCCCCATGAAGGAACATAGATATTTGGGTGGATTTAATGGATTGACATTTTATGGAGTTTTCTGGATTTTATAGTTGTATTATTGAAGTTGATATTAAGTATTAGGAGCTAACTATCTGGACCTACGGGATCGAGGCGTGACAGGTTCAATTGGAGCATCTCGTGAGTGTTGTAAGGCCGCAAGTTGGGCCAATAAGCAGATCCAAAAGTTTTTAAAAAGGAGTAATCTGGCTTCATGGAACAAGCACTCAAGAGGAGATTTTTGACAAAAGAGGCTGTTTGAAATGCATGGTACCAATAGATTTTGAGTGTTCGATTGTGATGTACTTATGCTGATTAGAGAAACATAGTGAGTATGAAATAAAAAGGGATAAACTATGTCCAAGAGAGCCTCTCAACAAGCTGTAAATGGGATGGGAGGGGATGAATTGACAGATAAGCGCCCAAACTACATTCTACTCTCAAACAAACTTCCAAGTAATATATATGTTTGCACTTAGAATGAGATACTACATTGTTGGACATAAAGATTGCACTTTAATTATCACAAAGCAAAGTGGTGTGATGTTTAAGGTGAATATTAAGATCCTGTAGTAGGTTAAGCATCCAAACGACCTATATTGAACTAAGAGCCCGAGACACATTCGAATTCTGCACTTGATCTTGGAATTGTAGGCTGCTTTTGTACACTTTATGAGATCAGATTGGAACCTAAATAGTTAGCATAACCAGACATGGATTAGCGAGTACCTGGATTGCCTGCTGAATCTGCATTAGAGTAGATAGGAGTTCTTAAGAACTTTGAGAAAAAATGTTAAAGTGGAAATGTAGTATGCCTTTGATAAATCTAATATTCTCTTAACGACAGAAAAATTATCTTTAGTTGGAGCATGCATGAACTAACACAATGTGTTAACAAAGTATGAGAGTTCCAGCCATGTGAAACCAAGCTACTTAGAGCTCCAACAAGGGATCGATACAAGGTGGGGTCCTAAAAAGGTTTACCTACACTATAGGTTCACCGTCCAACAACCATTGGAGTGGAAACTGGTTTGCTGTCAACCAATTAGCACGAGAAAGTAGATCAAGGACATAATTTTTTTTTTATAGGAAAATATTTGCATTTCATATTGAAACCAACAACAATTACAGATAAAGTTTATCCAACCAAATAGCATGGCTTACATGAAGGGGCACACTCTGCCACCATACTTCAATATCAGTAATGTTCCAAAGCTTTTTTTTTTGCAAGTCTGTCATTAGCCAATCTGTTCACATGTTGTGCTTTGCATTCCTTAAAACACTGCATCAATCTTTTTGTTTCCTTCATAAGTGTTCTTGAGGGGTGTAAGAATCACTACCATTCTGAATTTCTTCGACCATCATCAGAAAATCACTCTCTAGGATCAGATTTTTGATTTCCATATTCACACACAACTGTAGTCCTCTGAACATTGCCAAGATTTTGATGGATGCTGGTTCTGGGACTTCCTCCAACTTTCTAGCAGCCATCACCACATCACCCTTTGAATCTCTCAAAATAACTCCCACTCCAGCCTTCTTCTGATAATAGAACATGGCCAATCAACATTTAACTTTAAGTAGCCTACTGGTGGGGAAGACCACTTACAATCAAATTTCTGTTGGACCCCTTGCATCTACTTCAATGGATCAGACATACGTCTCTTTGATAAAACAAACCCAATCACTTGTTGTGGATGCAAACAAACTTGATCATGCACCATCTTATTTCTTCTGAACCAAAATCCCCAAGCCATAAAAATAAACTTTGTCAGCTTCTCACTGGTACCATGTTCCTTGCTAGCATTGCCACTTGTTGAAAATATCTGTTCTGATCAATCTTTTGAATATCAAGAAAATATTTAACCCAGTAATCATAAATTGAAGGGAAAAACAGCAAGGCATGTGGCAGATCTTCCCACTGGTTTTTGCATAAAATACAGTGGCCATCCACATTGATCTGTTTTCTTCTCAGATTGTCATTTGTAGGTTGTCCCTCCCTACATGCTCTCCAAGCAAAGATTTTAACTTTTTGTGGAACCCTTAGCTTCCAAAGAGCAGACCAAAAGGATTTTTGTAAACCAGTAGTGGAGGATTCCCCCATTTATCTGAGTTGTGCAGCTTTTAAAAAATCTATAAGCACTCTTCACACTAAACTTACCACTTTTCTCATGATTCCAAATCCATTTATCAACCCCATTACTAGTACTTGGATTTAGCTTCAAGATTTCTTCAGCAATCTTTGGATTGAATAGAGCTCTAACCTTGCTAACATCCCACCATTTTGTATCACTGTCAATCAAACTTGCCACCTTCCCATCAATTAATGCAGACTGTCCATTATGCAGCATGCTCCTACTGTCAATCTCAGTTTCCAGGTTTTGAAAGCCTAGGATCCAAGAATCCTTCATAATATGTATAGAAAGGCCATCTCCTACACTCCACCTGCCCCCTTTAATCAAAAGATTCTTTCCTTCCCAAATCCCTCTCCAAGCATAAGAAGGGTTCATACCCTAATGGATCATCCAACAAGTTTCCTGTTGGGAAGTATTTAGCCCTATAAATATTATGGAAAAGGCTATTTGTGACTTTCAACAGTCTCCAGCCTTGCTTTGCCAACAATGCCATGTTAAACACTCTCAAATCCTTGAATCTCAGCCCTCCACAAAACTTTGATTCACACATTTTTGCCCAGCTAACCTAATGCACCTTCCTCTCCTCTTTCTTCTGACCCCACCAAAACCTGGCCATCATACTCTCTAGATCAGAACACATGGACTCTATCAAACTTTGACTTATTCCACTGATCTAGTTTAAGGCTACAACCAGAAATCATATCCATAACTTCATTCAAGCTGCACTGGCAATTACCAAATCAAGGACATACTTGATTTGACATAAAAAGAGATTAGAGTTATTTTGTTGAGCTTTAATGTCCAAAAGTTAAAGCGGGGCAAAGAGTTACGATCCTTCATTGAAGTTTTTTAGAACGTTGAGAACCAACTGTGTGCGTAATTGAGTGTTGTTGTAGATGACAACAATATTGGCAACATAGGGTAAAAAATAAATAATGCTTACTGGCTGGTGATAGTCAAAGCTTGAAATGTCAGCTTGGCTGCAATGAAAGTTGAATTCAAGCAAAAAAGCTTTGAATGTGTGAAACCAAGCACATGGGGCTTGTTTCAATCCAGATAGCTACAAATATGATTTGATGACTTGAAGTCCAGATAGCTAGGAGGTTGTTCCGTGGAGAAAAGGACCCACGGAGAAAAGTTTTTTTGATAGCTACCTGTCGAAGAAGCCAATGTGTTTGAACAACGAGAGATATACTACTTTGGACGAAGGCAACTTTGACAACTAGGCTAAAGGTTTCATGAAAATCATATCTAGGAAGATGCGTGTAGCCTTTAGCACCAAGTGAGCTTTATATCACTCAACGATGTCATTAGGTTTGAGTTTGGTGCGAAAAAACCAATGGCAATCAACACATTCTTGTTTAGAGGTCGGGGCACCAAGGTCGAGGTGGGATTGTGGTAGAGAGCATGAATTTATTTTTCCATGGAAATTACCATTCAGGATGTTTACTAGTAATTTTAAAACCTTTGGGTTTTTTAAAGACCAAGAGGGATTGTAAAAGTATAGATCCTGGAAGAGTCGAGGGAGCATGATAGGCTTTATTAGTTTTGAAAATGCCTGCTTTCGCTTATTATCACCATGGGGTGCGTGTTGAGAGAGGTGAAGGATGCCAAGGGTCCTATAGCCGGCCCCATAGGCTATGGAGAAGAGGTTGTCGGTGGAAGAGAAGAGGTTGTGCTTGCAAGTAGTGTATGATAAATAGAGACTATAGCTTTTGGGGTGGAAGACATTTTTATGATGTTTGAGAAGAAATGTGGGTGATCAAGAGCGTAAGAAAGGCAAGCAGAAGGCTCAGAAGAAGAAAGAGGCAAGTAGGATGTGTTTAGAGCAGAAGACCATGAGGAGAATTAGAATGCACAACAAGATGAGATGGTTTGAAGGAGACAAAATGTGGCATGTCTAGAGATGTAGACACGTTTTGTGGTATTATCAAGACACCGAAAGCGTTTGTGAAGTTATTTGTATTCAAGACTGTTCATCTGGGACGAGTTTTTTATTGGCCTGATTAGGAACCTGGACAATTGGGTTCTGGCCTAGAACAAACCCGGGCTGGTACCCGCATAGTAAAATCCGAGTACGCCCGGTCTGAATACTGGATTTTAAACCCGGAACTTGGGTTTAAACCTAGTACCCTTTTTTTTTAAATCCGGATTCAACTTTGTAGATTTCCATAACAAACCAGTGTTCACTACTTTGCTCTCTAACGGCTCCAGTCATATTAATTCCCAAATGTCACTACTTCTGAAAAGTCAAAATAAATACACAAGAAGAGAGTCTGTTGTTTCACACACGAATTCCATTGCTTATCTACAACTATACCTTTTTGTTCTGGTGCCCATTTTTTGGGTCCCTCACATTTTGTCTTTATCTATACCTTTTTGTCCTTGTTAAGTTGTTCCCTTCTTTTTTCCTTCTTAATGATGTCTTCGTCATCACCTTCTTCTTCTTCCGAAGACGAGAATGACAATCGTAATGGTAGTCCTGGCGAAAGAAGAGTGGGGAGATTTGGGTAATCTCTTTTGCGTAGCATTAGAAAAAAGAAATATTATACTAGTTATCTGATTATTTTTTTGTGAATTCTAATGTAAAAAAAAAACCAAATCTGGGTTTTAAAGGTTCTGGCCCGGGCTAACTCGGTTCGGGTTTCGGCCAGGGTTTGTAACCCAGGCTCCAGTCTGGGTCCGGGCCGGAACGCGGATGAACAATCCTATTTGTATCCAATTAAAACATAAAGGGGTACTCCTTGACGCAAATTTGTGGAGTTTATAATCATGTAAAGAAAGCACAAGCAACCTTTAGTAGGATGGTTTCTTACCATACAAAAGCTCATAGCGAGCTGTTGCTGAGTTTGTATTGTAGTGGTGTTGGGAGATGTTTGATGGTGAAGATAGTTATAGAGAATGCCTTGACCCAAAGAGGAAGGAACATGAGAATGAAACATCATGGTAAGGCTAACTTCAGTGATATGCCTTGTTAAAAAAAAACCTTCAATGATATGCATGTGTTTATGTTCAACCTTGCTTTTTTGTACAAGTGTGTATGGGCAAGAAATGTGTTGCTCAATGCCATAATTTTCCAAGTGAACTTTGAAATGAGAATTGGTAAATTTTGACCTACCATCACTACTTTTTTAACTATCATAAAAAGTTAAACATATCTGAACTTACAAAGCACTACTATTTACAAATCAACTCAAATTACATGCGATCACCTCAGAACACTTATTAAAAACTAATGAGATCAGAGGTCATCACATAGTGGCATGTAAATGCCACGTCAAAACACTTATTAAAGCTAATATAAATAGAACAAGATTCTTAAACAATAAAAAACTAAAAATAAATATATTTTTAAAAGCCAAAAACTAAAAAACAAAATAATAAAAATATTTAAAATTAAAAAAAAAATTGGGTCAGGGGAATGGAGAGCCACCCCTCAGTGGCTTGGGGGAGGCTCCCCCCTCGAAAGGTCAGCCCACGGGCCACCCATAATCACCCCGAGATAGCTAACCAGCCACCCTGAGGTCTAATATTGGGCAGCTGGGGCTGCCCTGCAGCGCCTCTATGGCTAGAATCTAGTTATACATAATTCTATAGTCTTATTCATTTTTTTTTCAGGATAATCTTATAATTTCAAAATAATAATTTTTTTTATTTCATTTATCATCTTTAAATTAATTAATTTTTTTTTTAAAGAAGAGCAGGAAGTCACATGTCCAAAAGTGACCCCTCCCAAATTTATTAATCATACCCTCACTCATCTTTAATTTAATTATTACAATTTCTAGTTTTATTCTATTTGTTTTAAAAAAAATCTATTGTAAGATTAATTTTTGAAGTTTCTTTTTATTTTTCTTTATCATTTTAGTATGTTTGAAGTGTAACACCCTGCTCCCTCATGGTTATGAATAAACTCATTTTTAGAAATCTCGGAGAAAAATGGTGTGCTACTATTGACCTTGACTAAAAAAATATTTTCTTTTATTTTAAAGGAAGCTTCAGGTACAAAGATTCCTTATAATAAATAAAATTATTCTTTATTAAAAATACTGAAAATATAAAAGAGACTACACGGAAGCACTTATTAGAATTTCTCAAACTTTGTACTTCAAAATCATATCTTAAACTATTTGTGTATGATCTAGGCCTCAGCTTTATCTCCCTAGGTCAAGTCTCATCCTGCAGCTCCACTTTCATAAATATTCTGACATGGGATGGTTTAAAAACATTAAACAAACTAAAATGAGTAAAAAACTCAATAAGAAATCCGTCATAAAGTAAACATACTAAACATAAGGTTTTTCATAAAATGTTTCATACTGAGAATTTAAAAACATGATCATTCATACATATGCTTATTACATGCATGACTTATCTTGACTTATCCGACTTATCTTACTGGCAACACATTTAATTATGTGTGCAAAGTTGTGCATCGGCCCCACATCATGTAACAGCCCGCTAGAAACTCATTGGTGTAATTTCTATTGACTTTAGGAATCTCATGAAAACCCCATAAGTTTTTACGAATCGACTAATCGCACAGGTTTTAGTCTGTCAGCATAGTCAGTGTTATCACTCACTATGGTGCTAGAAATATGAGTTTTATTTATTTGAGATAGTTAGAATTGTCAGAATGCTTTATGGTCTACGTCATTAGAGTCAGTTGATTATTTAAGATTTTATGGCGCAATAACCCATTTTCATAATTTCGGACGAAATGCCTGTTCGAAATTGTGAAATTATTTTTAGGAGCACTTCCGGGTTGGATTTCGGTAAGCGATTTTCACTATAGCTTAATATGAATATTTAGGATTTAACAGTATTAAGTTTATTATGCATTGTTTAGGAGTGAATAGTATCCTCGATAAGCGCACCCAATGCAGTGTTTTCAAAATCAAAGTGTGAAATATCCAAATTGGGTTAAAGAAGTTTTATTTGGACACTTGGCAAGATTTTAGCCACACATAGTGAATAATATTAGACACTTGGTACAAAGAGGAACCATTAGATAGATTTATGAAGAAAATCAAGGTATGAGATCATGCCACCTAAGCAAAACTTTGTTTCATCTGATCAACCAAATTGTGCCAGACCGAAAAAGGTTTCAATCCTACCGAAACCCTAAATGGTTGGAATCCAATTGAAACCCCAAAAACTTGGTTGAAACCAAAACCCTAAACGGTTTCCTCAAACCCTAAAGTTGGCCTTCAAATCCTTTTTAATCCGATTTCTAGCATTGTGTTTAATCAATTTAATCACTTGATTAAATCACTTGTACATGCTACTAATCCTTCAAATTTGTGTTAGAACATCATTATCCAACTTTGTTAACCTTGAAAAATTGATTGGGCCAAGTGATATTGGATTTGGGCTTGATAGCAACCCAAACCCTCTTAAAACCCCAACATTTAGACCCATTCGGTTTAGGCCCATTAGGGCCCACGAATTTGGTCACCATAGGATTGCTATTTGGATATGCTTTGCACCCCCACTTGGCTGGCTAGATCTTCACAAAGAAGGGCCTAGAAGGTTCTTGAAGTACAAAGCTAAATGGCCACCTCACTCTTTCACTTTTACACTCCACCTTGAGAAAAGATCTTGGGCTGATTTTTGTTTATTGTAATGAGAAGAAAAGGCCAACACTAAAGCTTTCATTCAGTCCTATCACTTTCCATAACTTGTGTAAGAGGCTCTCCAGTTCACCTCCCACGAAAAGCAACCCTCCTTTACACGTTTCCTTGATAGAACACAAAAGACACTCTCGGCTGTTTTTCTTAGCTCTTTTGCACGCCTAATTCGAAGCTTTGGTAAGTGTTTTCTCGCATAGTTTCTTTCATGAAAGTTGTTCTTTTCTGAGTCTAGTTTACGTTCATACCTTATTCGTTCTACTTGGATATCATTTGATTGGTATAAAGTTGTTTAAACCCCAGAAAGGTCATTCTGGGCAATAAACTAGAGAGTGTATTATATTTTGGAGTTTTGACCAAGCTAATGAATAGATATTGGTCCGAAAGTTTTATGGAGTACTGTTAACATGTGTATATGATTATTGGTTGAGTATTTGTTGCATGATTAAAAGTTTCGGAGAAAGATTTTCTTAGATCTAGAAACTTAGAAACTGGAAGAGGAAAAACAGTTTCTGTTTTGAGAAAGTTGAAATCTTTTATGGTTTAATCTTATTCCAATGGCTTTGATATTTTTATTGGAGGATTATAAGCCTCTTATGTACCGGTTAGAATGTTATTTGGAAGATATTTGATGTTAATTTTGAAGATATGGAATTTTATGCAAGGAGATATTCGGTTAGGCCAAAGTGATGATGTTCTTGGCTAAATTTATGTTTTGGTTTATGTTTAACCATGTGATCTTGAGTTTGAAGCTTGGATCTGTTTTAGGACACCTTTTTAAACCATGAAATGTTTTGGTTTGAAGATCAGATCTTTATAAGTCATGGATCAAGAGATTGATCAAAACAAGTTAGAAACAAAATTTGTTTTGAACTTAGAAGAAAAACCAAACAGTTCAAGCATGGTATTAGTGATTTTGATGACTTTTGTTCATGATTCAAAACATGATTATTCTTAGGAATATGTTATGAGTATAGTAGAAGAAAAATTTTGGTTTAATCATGGGGTTTGAAGATGGAAAAAGTTGCAACCAAAATCAAGAGAAATGGCCTATGAATGTTTCGGCCATAGTGAGTTTTTCATAGTTGTGAATGGTTTTAAATTTTGCTGATTTGATATTTGAGTTTAGGACATAATTTACAAGAGGAATGTAAATTTTGGTAATTTTTGGAGTTAGGATGTGAAATCCTTAAGTTAGGGATAAAATGATCATTTTTCCACATGTAGAGGATAAAATGATAATTTTACTCTAAGTTGTCTCATTTCACATTTCTAATTGTTAGTAATTAAATTTCTAACTTTTAGAATACCCTCTTACAGTTCCTCGTGTTTCTCGCTTTATTCTCGTAGAACACGACGATCGAGGTAAGTTAGTTTTTAACTTACTATCAAATTAATGTGTATGAGTGATAAATAAAGGGACTAAAGTGTATGTAAGCATGTTATCATATGTGTCATGCCAAGTCATTACATATTTATTTGTTACATAAAATTTATTCTGTCACGAATTATTCATCTGTTATACAAGATATACAGTCATGTATTGCTATACATTGCAAGTATGTCATGCTAAGTTAAGTATGCCATCAGTTACATGTATGTCATGTCATGTAGTATTCACTTTTGCAAGTATGTCATGTTAAGTATGTTTATTAGATGTTATGCCATGTTATAAAATGTTGTCTGTTAGATATTATGCCATGCTATGAAATATTGTCTGTTACATGTATGTCATGTTATGAAATGTTGTCTGTTACATTTATGTTTCAAAGTATGTCATGTTTGTTGTCTTACGTTCATGTCACGTTACGCTACGTCAGGATTTATGTGTTTTATGTCACGTTCATGTCATATCATGTTACGAAATGTCATGTATGCCAGTTAAGTTATTCGTGTCAATTATGACCCTAAGTGCTAGGATAGGGTAATATTCTAGTGGAACTCCTTTGTTCATGCTGTAGTGTCTAAATAGGTGTGAAATTCTCTGAGTTGACGAAGTACAGTCAACAGGTTGCAAATGAGGCCTAACTAGCTGGTCACCGGAGCGCGCCAGGCACTAACGCCGATGGAGCCACACTTTATGTGACGTGTGTCCATAGCAAGTATGGTACAAACAATTTATGGGGCCACAATAACTATGGAGCATGAAGTATGAGGCCACAACAACTGTGGAGCACCCATTACGTGAAATACAATAATTGTGACACGTAGAATACGTGGGGCTACATCAACTATGGAGTACGTATTAACGCACTCACAGCTGGTATAGACACCTGTGTTGTGATGTGGTAATCGGCAGGGACACACTGCTCAAGGGGACCCGTGTAGCACCTGTATGGTCACTTTATTAATTAAGTCTATTCAACAAGATTTCAAGTTCATGTATTTCACGTTCAAGTCATGTTTTACGTTATGTTATATTCAAGTTTATATTCACGCAATCATTGCAATTCCATGAGATAAGATTAAGCAATAATGGTAATCCCATAAGATAAGACTACTCTATCATGGTGACCCCATGAGATAAGAATATGTTTCAAGTTCATGTTATGTTATGTTCACGTTCACGTTATGTTCCAAGTTCACATTTATGTTATGTCATGCTCAGGTTAATGTTATGTTCAAGTTCATGTTCAAATTATGCATGTTCACGTTCATGCTATGTTTCAAGTCCATGTTATGTTTCAAGTTCAAGTTCATGATATGTTTCAAGTCCATGTTATGTTTTAAGTTCACGTACATGTCATGTCACGTCAAGCTAAGTTTCAGTTTCAGTATCAGTTCAAGTTATGTCATTTATGTCATGTTATATGTCAAGTTATGCTATGCTTACTTACGAATTTGATTATGCATTCATGCTTTTACTGTCATGCATGCATCATTAACCTGTGTGAAGGTTTTTTGTTAACTTACTGAGATTTGTAATCAAATCTCACTGAGATAGTCCCAACTACCATTCCCCCCGAATGGTAGATCTTATTACAGGATCTGAAGGAGAATTGAGAATTGACCAATTGGAAACGATCGACTAAGCGATGGTGCGACGTTTATGGTAGTGCAGTAGTTACCTCAGATTACTACTTGTATTTGTGGAGTTCAATCTCCAGCACTCTTTTGATCACAACCATATGGACTATTGTTGTGATCTTAGTTGTTTAGCATGTCATTAAGTATGAAGTATGTTTTAAGTATTTGGGATATTTCAGTTTGGTGTATAGTATTGCTAAAGAAAAAAAATTATCCGCTGCAAATATTGCATAATGCTAGTTGCATATTAGGAACATTGCATCTCATATGTCATCAACGGGGATAGGTAAGCTTGTGTTGCATGTCTCGACACTTCAAATGTCAGTCCAATCCCAAGAGGAATTTGGGGGCGTCACACATCATGTGGCTACAAGGGAAACTGCTAATAGTATTCTAGCATATACTGAACCATGCCTAGGTCTATGACTTGCACATCTACTCATAAATCGCATTGGTACCATGGATCTAAATGGCCATCTTATTACTGTTCTGAGCTTATCTCACACTAGATCTTATGAAAACTTACATGTCTTATGCAACGTGAGATTCATGGGATGCATAATATATATAGAACTAAAATGTGCGGGATGAAACATGATCATGCATTATGATAAATGACGTGCTTGCAAATATTACATGCATGGTACATGAACATTGACTTCTAAAGAACCGACTTTAATAATAACTAGCTAACTTATGTTAATCCTGATTTTATGATCAACCTACTTACCTCAGGTGCTACTTCCAAAATTTCATTTCGTAGCTGGTTACCTATACAAAGTATTATGCGTTCCTAAATTTCTAGAAAGATGTGTTATAATGCCCTATTTACTTAAATAGATACTATTGAAATAATTTATTAGTTATTATGTCACATAATTATCCTTAACATATTAATTTATAAGATTTAAAGAACATTGTAATAGAACAACTCATTTACAATCTCCCGTTCTCTCTCTAAGATGAGTTCTCTTTACCCTTCGTATGAGTACTTCCCCTCTAAGTAGAATCCCCTGCCTAAAAGACAAAACTCCCACTTACGTTTTCCCCCAGCCTCTGAACTATACCCACTCAACACTTTCCCATAGACACACCCTCCACCTCTCCCTACTGATATGAATCGGTGGGAATGAAAGCTCTTGAATCCACAATCAATTTGAAAACTCACAAAAGAAAGCTAAAATTAAGCCAATAGAAAATTTCAACCCGTTGAGGAACTCGTTTCAAGAACTTAGATTATATGAAAATCTAGACTCATTGAAGAACCTATCTCAAGAACCTAAATTATAAGGAAGAACACCACAAAGGTTGTGATTTGCCTTTGATTAGTTCAAAAGTTCATTCAAGAACAAGAGGAGATAAACTCAACCCACAATGAATAAATTCATCAAATTTCATAAACTAATAAAAATGAGGTTATAAAGAGTATTTAAACCAAAACCTAATTAAAACCCTAGCCAAAAATATATCCCCATCTTCCAAAAACATTCCTGAGTGAATAGTGCCACGGCTACAGTACTCAGCTACAGTAACTCACATATCTTGGGCGAAATACAAGGCCTTCCCAAAAGAAACCCTAACTGCAAATTAAAAAATCTCTAAACTACCCTTAAAAACTTCTCTTGAAACCCTAGTTTATAAAAATAAAACATGTGGGCCAAACGTCCTCAAGCCCCATTATTCTAGACTAATTCTTATAACGAATAAAATAAACCCTTTTAATAAATTAAACAAGGTCCAAACAATAATTCTAGCTCATGTCTTCCATAACTTGTATAAAGTGAATCAAAACAGGATCTCCTTCTCTGAAGCCTATCTTGAGTGTTGGAGTCTTGTTAGCTTCATCCCTAGTGGATTGCACTAATCCTTATATTACCTCCTTGATCTTCTTGACTTTTAACCTTGTAATTAGCCCATCTGAAACTTGCAAACGATCTTTAAGACTAGGTCTATCTTTGTGCCCATCATTCCCCCTCTCCTCAAAAGGATTTGACCTCAAATCTCTCCACTTTATATGCATTATCATTAATTTATCAAGAATTTGAAAAGGTCCATCCAAGTTACTCCTGTCATCAATAAGCAAAAGTATCAAAGTTAAAGGAGTAAGTGGATTAAGACCATAAACAATTTCAAAAGGAGAATATTAAATAGTAGTATGCAATGTTTTATTATATGCACACTCTAATAAGGACAAATGATACTCCTGCAAACGTCTATGTAACAATTCAATGAATGACAAATGATACTCTCATAAATGTTCATGAAACATATCTAAAGTTTTCCTTACATCAAAATGACCACTCCAATTATATGCAAACTCAATGAATGGCAAACAATACTCCCATGAACGTTCATGCAACACGTTAATGAATGGCAAATGTTATTCCCACAAACGTTCACACAACATGTCAATGAATGACAAATGATACTCCCACTAACATTCATGCAACACGTCTAAAGTCTTCCTTACACCAAAGTTACCCAACAAACCACCGTGTCTATCACACACAAGCAACTTACGTATAAAACTAGTAGGCACACAAAGTCTATTATCTCTTAATAAGTACCAATCTAGTTTATAGAACATACCAAACAATGTTTTCTCACATGTTCCATACACACTAGCAAAGTCATCGTCATTAGCAAGCAATTTCTTATCATTTTCAAATCTCAATAACTTTGCATTTAAAATAAAGACAAGGACATATCTTCTTGCTAATGCATTAACCACAAAATTTTCCTCACCATGTGTGTATTTGATTACATGAGAAAAAGTCTCAATATAGTCTTCCCACTTAGCATGCATTCTAGTCAACCACTTACCTTTGTCCCTTCAAATATGTCAATGACTCATATTCTTCAAAGAAACGTCGGGTAGGAATTGTCGCACCTGGCACAAAATCAATGTAGTGCTCTATGTCCCTAATAGGTGGCAATCCACTAAACACACTGTTAGGAAACACGACCTCATATCCCTGCAACAAAGAGACAACAATACTATGCAAACATACGTCATGTTCGTTAGTATTAAGACTCGGCTTAGCATAAAAATTCACTTTTCTTTTCGTTTTTCTCTCACTTTCTTCACTCACTTTTTTTTTCCAATCTCTTTTTCTTTTTCACTCTCTTTTCCCCTTTCACTCTCTTTTTTCTTTTCAGTCGCTTTTTTTCTGTCACTCTCTTTTTCTTCAACTTTTTTTGAACTCTCGACCTCACAAATGTTTTTCAACCCATTCTCTCTTTTTCTTGAGATCTCAGCCTCAACCTCATATTTTTTCTCTCTCTCCCATTTTCGGCCTCACTATTTGTTTTTTCTTTTCTCAATCTCACCTTCACTCTTTTTTTTATTATTATTATAGCTCGATCTCACTTTCACTCTTACTTTTTAGCTCAATCTTTTTTTCATTTTTTTTTTATCACTCTCACTCTCACTCATTCTTTTTTGATCACTCTCATTTTCACTCTTTCCTTTTTGAGTAACCTCATTTTTTAGTTTCAGTTGGTCCCCATGGACCTATGTTGGAGTTAAAGGAGCAAGTTTGATTATTTTTCCATCATTTTCAAAACTGTACATGTTCCTTAACCCATCATAGATCACCTTCCAATCATACTGTCACGACTTCCCCAACAAAATATGGCCAGCATGCATAGGCATTACATCACAAAGCATCACATCGCACATCCTGGTATTTCCCAATTGAAAAAGAAACTAGCACTTGCTTATTTACCCTAACTTCCCCACAATCACTCAACCACTGCAACTTGTATGGTCTAGGGTGTTTCAAGATAGATAAATTCAATTTCTCAACTAAAGTAGTGCTAGCCAAATTAATACAACTCCTCCCATCAATTATCATACTACATACTTTGTTGTTGATGTGGCATCTAGTATGAAAAATGTGCTCACTCTGCTTCTCTGTATCATCCATCTTAATTTCTGTATTGAGAGCATGCCTGGCAACAAGTGACTCACCATACTCTTCATTCTTATACTTATGTTCAATACTAGGCTCACGCCTCGTCCTATCTCTCCCACCTTGTAGTTTTTTTACACACTGCATCTCGTTGATCCATCATATCCTTCACTTCCCCAACACCAAATTCAATCGTTCAAATTGTTGTTGCATGTCATGCAACATAAATAATGAGTTATCTGCCACCCCCTTTGGTGATGAGTTACTCTTGTGAGACATCGTAATGCGCTGCACAAAAAGAATGTTAGTGGAAAACCTCACACACTCCCTTATGTGTTTACACTCGAATAATGTCACTCCACTCGTGTTTCACTCTTAATTGACTTTTTTTCCCTATAATAGTCTCACACTCTCTTGCCTTATACCTCAATAGTTTTCCTGCTCAAGTTCTCTAAGAACTAGTTGAACTAAACCAAGACAATACAACCTTGTATTATTCCAACTAGCAATAGGTACAAGAAACAAGGAAGGAATAAAATGACACGAGACATAAGGAATTTATACAAGGGAATTAGTAATTATAAAACAAGATACCAGTATTCAACCCATTCGATGATAAAGCTCAATTAACAAATGTCTTTCTTTCTCTTTGTTGTAACTATGTAGAAACTTTTGAATATGCTACATTTTCTTTTCTTTTTTTGATTTTTTTTTCTTTTCTTTTCTCTAATTCAATTACAAACAACAATATTTAATTGTGAAAAACAAGCAATTGAACTCAAACACACAAGAATTTACAATGAAGTAGAAGAGAATCAATGGAACGACACTCCAAGCAATTGACAAACTTAGAGACGCAAGAAACCCTAGAATTTTAAAATCCTAGGTGATTCAAATTTTAGCCAAACCAAAAACCCTAAGAATTTCGTCAGCCTACTTTTTATTTTTGTAACCCTAGAACAATGAAGCGCTAGAATTAAATTTAAAGATGCAAGAATTGAAAGATAGAATCAAACTTGATTGGAAACCAAGGTTTGAATACCAAATGATATGAACCCGTGGGAATGGAATCCCTTGAACCCACAATCAATTTGAAATCTCCCCAAGAAAGCCAAAATCAAGTCAATGCATGGAAAACCTAGACTCGATGAGAACTCATTTGAAGAACCTAGATTATATTAAAATCTGACTCGTTGAAGAATCCATCTCAAGAACCCAGATTACAAAGGAGGAACGCCATAAATGTTGTGATTTACTTTTGATAAGTTCAAAAGTTCATTCAAGAACAAAATGAGATAAACTTAACTCACAATGAATAAATTCATAAAATTTCATAAACTTCTTAAAATGAGGCTACAAAGAGTATTTAAACCAAAACTTAATTAAAACCCTACCAAAAAATAAATCCCAATTTTTCAAAAATATTCCTGAGTGAATAGTACTGTGGCTATAGTACTCGGCTACAATAACTCACCTATCTCAATCCCCCAAAAACCCTAGCTACAAATTAAAATCCTTTCCCAAAATACCCTTGGGCGAAATACAAGGTGTAACACCCAGATGTTTGTGAGGTCCAGACCCGTGCGCAAAGGCCCAGCCTTTTCTTGGAAGAGTGCGGAAACGGCGCCATTTTGGGTAAGTATAGCCTTCTTCCTCAGCTCCCCGATTCCTTCTTCCTCTCTTTCGCATTCGGTTTTCTTTTTCTGGTTTTCACCCGTGTCTCTCTCTCTCTCCCGTAAACCCACTCCCCTTCCCGAGTTTCTCTTTTCTCTTCATTGGGTCTGTTTGTGAGTCCGAAATTCATGCCCTAATTTTCCTACACATTTTTCCTTTCAGTTTTTCCCTCTTAATCAGTTTCTTCTCTCGCGTTCCTCCACATCGACAGATTGGGTGTTTCTTCTCTCGCGTCCTTCCATTTTGTTTTCTATAGTTCGGTGCGTCTCTCTCCCTCGCGTTTTCCTCTATTGCTCGGTAGTGGAAGCACTGCAGTTTTGAGCAAGAGCAATATTTCCAGCCTGGGTTGTCGAGAGATTCTCTAGCGGGTAATTTTTGGTTCTCTTCTCTTTTCCTCTTTAAGATTTCACATCTTTCTTACTCTTACTCAAATGGTTGTTGAAAATAATTTTTTTTCCCGTCTAGTGTAGCCCGTGAATTGGGGGTGTTCGTTCCGTGCACCTTGTGTTTGTTATAGTGCAGTGAGTTCGAAGCTCTACTCAGTTTCACATAAGCGTTGAGCCTTCACAGTAATTTTTTTTCACTTCATTGAGTATTTTATAAATTTTGGTTTGTTGGTTTGGTGTTTTAGAAATAAATAGAAGGAAGTTTTGTTGGGTGCAGATTAACATCTAGAAGTGTTGGGATTTTTCTTTTGTGGAGTTGTGAATGGAGAGAAATGTGCAATGTGTTTTGGTTAAATTGTTGGTGATTGCTTGGGATTATGAGCTGCTGAAATAAGTGTGATTTATTGATGATTTGAGTTGACATTGGTTTTGATGCTTGTATTGGACAATACTGAGATTGGTATAGAATATTTTGATTCGAAGTGTGGGCTATCCAGATTGTTATTTGGCTGTTTGAGTTCGATTAAATTTGCTGAAATATGGTCTAGAAATTGGGTCTTAAGTTGTCTTAGACCAAAATTGTGTTGTTGGACTTTAATACTTAGTTTATATATATTTTTTATGAATAGATGATGAGACGAATAGATATCGTATTCAAGGCATAGATAATACGCTGCAGGAGTCAGGTAAGCGGGGTTCCTATGCTAGGTTTTATATAAGTTAATAAGACTGAGGTTGATTTATGAAAACTTGCATATTTTGTGATGTAATAGGAACTTGGGAAAACAAAGATCAACCTCGGTCGCTTATCTGCATTATTCATCAAATCTGTGTGAAAAAAGAAAAATATGTTCTGACAAGCATTGTGTAGACATGAGCTAAATCTGTCAGGTGGTTTCTGAAATCTGAGAAAGGATCGATATTGAGAATATGAAAAATTGTGCATTTATTTAGAAAGATGTTCTGGCTTTTGTTTTTAGTGTGTGTAAATTGTCTGATTCTGTTTTGGTACTCTGTATTATTTTGATATAACATCTGAAAACCTTTGGCATGGTGTACTGGTTTTTGTATTTGAATCTATCTCTGCTTTGCTCTGCTCTGCTCTGTTATGCTCTACTCTGTTTGGGTTGGTACCAACTTCTCTGTCTCTGAGTGCACCCACTTTGGAAACAAAGTAGTTTTATTGTGGTCTTTCCTGTGTGCACACTCAGGGCTCTGAGAAGAATAAAGGAAAGATTTCACATCTGTCTCTGCCTGGTTTGGCCACCGGGGTTAGCACAACCCTACCACGGGGGTGAAACATGGTCTCTGCTCTGTGAGATGCTCTGTTTTGATGTAATGATGATGCTCAGTTTATGTTATGCCAAAGTATTACGGGTTTTACTTGTCTTAAAACCATCGCTCTGTTACTTTTGGAAAATATGTTTTGTTCTGCATGATAACTCTGTAAAATATTTTGTTTTGCATATTGTACTTTGTAAATACTCATGTTTGCACGCTAGCATATGTCTTCTGCTTACTGAGTTGTTGATAACTCACCCTCTATCATTATAATATTTTTCAGATGATGTGGAGAGTCCAACTGAGGACCTGGATTAGATTGGTGAGCATGATTAAGGTAAGGAGAGGATGTTAGAACAAGAAATTATGATGTCCTTTAGTTTTAATGTCTTTCAGATTTAATTATATCTTGGGTTTAGTAAGACTTATGAAATTATTAGTTCGGTTTGTTATGACTACTGGGAGATTGTGAACTCCTTAATTTATTTTGCTGCGGTAATGACTTTGTGGAGTTTTCAATGTGGTTATTTAGAATACTTGAGATTGAGTTTTGCTAATAAAGTTTTTGGAGTTTTATTTTAGTTGTGTTGGGAAACATGTTCTTAAGTGACAGGTAGTAATTCTCCAGGCCACTCGGGTTTGGGGCGTTACACAAGGCCTTCTCAAAAGAAACCCTAGTTACAAATTAAAACAATCTCTAAACTACCGTAAAAAACTTCTCTTGAAACCCAAGCTCATAAACATAAAACATGTGGGTCAAACATCCTCAAGCCCCATTATTCTAGACTAATTCTTATAACTAATAAAATAAGCCCTTTTAATAAATTAAACAAGGTCCAAACAATAACTCTAACTCATGTCTTCCAAAGCTTTTATCGAGTGGATCAAAACCGAATCTCCGAATCTCCCTAGTGGATTGCACCAATCCTTGCATTGCCTCCTTGATCTTCTTAGCTCTTGATCTTGCAATTAGCCCATCTGGAACTTGTAAATTATCTTTAAGACTAGGTCCATCTTGGTGCCCATCACCTACACAACTCAAAAACCTCCCATCATCACCAGAAATGACATCCCAACATCCAGACATTGAAAATCTCATAAGAAAGGCTCAAGCACTGGCATGGAGTGATCCGCAACTGGAACCAGAGGCAGCTCCTGTCAATAATTTCTCCAATCTAACGTTGGTAGGTAAACTGATCTCCACCAAACCTCTGAACAAGCATACCTTTCAAGCAACAATAAAAGCAGTCTGGAGCTTCATTTTGGGTCTTATTATTGAAGACATTGAGGTCAACACCTTTCTCTTTACATTCCCAAACCAACAAGATAGAAAAAGGGTACTAATGAACAGGCCTTGGAACTTTAAGGGATATCATATGGTACTTAGGCAATGGTCACCGGGGCTTAGCATCAATGAAGTTGCACTTAATTTTTTGGTCTTCTGGGTTTAGATACATGGCCTCCCAATGGAAATGCTAACCAACATAAATGCCGAAAGAATAGGGCAAGTATTAGGCAACCTCATTGAGGTGGACAAAGCTTCCATTGTTGTGGTTACACTATGAAGGTATCCGAAGATTAAAGTGGAAATCAACATTGAGAAGTGTAACACCCCCTTCCCGTAGGCTAGGTGATGGGAACTAAGGTGGGCCTAGTCTTAAAGATATGTTGCAAGTTCCAGATGGGCCAATTACAAGTTCAAGGGCTTAATGGTTGAAGATTCAGTTTTGATTCATTTGAAAAGCTATGGCAAGGACAACAACATGACTTAAAGGCTTTGGGCACTTGAAGGCTTTCAACTTGTTTAATTCATTTAAAAGACTTATTTTATTAGTTTAGAATAATTGGATTTATTATGGGAAGCACTTAAGGGGGCCTACGCAAGGTCATGTTGGGAAAGTTATTATTTCTTATGAACTAGGATTTTTGGGAAGGCCTTGTATTTTGGCCAAGGGCTTATTTGGAAAGTTACTTCTTAGGAACTAGGGTTTCAAGAGGTTACTGTAGCCGAGTTACTGTAGCGCCATACTGTAGCCGCGACACTGTTCACTCAGGGGTATTTTTGGAAGATGGGCATTATTTTGGCTAAGGTTTTATTTAGGTTTTAGTTTAAATACTCTTTGTTGACTCATGTTAAGAAATTTATGAAATTTGATGAATTTATTCATTGTGCACTGAGTTTTACTCCTCTTGTTCTTAATTGAACTTTTGAACTTATCAAAGGTAAATCACAACCTTTGTGGCATTCCTCCTTTGTAATCTTGGTTCTTGAGACGGGTTCTTCAACGGGTCTAGATTTTAATATAATCTAGATTCTTGAAGTGAGTTCTCATCGGGTCTAGGGTCTCCATCCATTGACTTGATTTTGGCTTTCTTGGGGAGTTTTCAAATTGATTGTGGGTTCAAGGGATTCCATTCCCGCTGGTTCATATCATTTGGTATTCAGAACAAGGTTTCCAATCAGGTCTGATTCTATCTTTTAATTATTGTATATTTCATTTTGATTCTAGGGCTTCATTGTTCTAGGGTTACAAAAAAAAAAAAAAATAGAACCAAAAAGTAGGCTGCTGAAATTCTTAGGGTTTTGGGTTTGGCTTAAATTTGCCTCACCTAGGGTTTCAAAATTCTAGGGTTTCCTGCATCTCTAAGTTTGTCAATTGCTTGGAGTGCCGTTCCATTGATTCTCTTCTATTTCATTGTCAATTCTTGTGTGCTTGAATTCAATTGCTTGATTTTCACAATTGAATATTGCTGTTTATGATTTAATGAGAGACAAGAAGAGAAAAGGAAAGAAAAGAAAAGAAAGGAAGGGAAAAGAAAAGAAAAGAAAAGAAAGGAAAAGAAAAGAAAATTTGAAAAATAAAAAGAAAAGGAAGAAGAAGATAAGAAAAGGTTGCTACATAGTTACAACAAAGAGAAAGGAAAACACTTGTTGATTGAGCTTTATCATCAAAATGGCTGAATATATCTTTCTAGTTGGTATCCTCTTTTATAATTACTCTTTCCCTCGTATAAATTCCTTGAGTCTCCAGTCATTTTATTCATTCCTTGTTTCTTATTCTTGTTTCTTGGATCTATATTACTGGTTGGAATAATACAAGGTTGTATTATTATCTTGATTTAGTTCAACCAGTTCTTAAAGAACTTGAGCGAGAAAACTATTGAGGTAAAAAGCAAGAGAGTGTCAGACTATTATCGGGAAAAAACCAACTAAGAGTGAAACACGAGTGGAGTGCCATTATTCGAGTGTAAACACGTAAGGGAGTATGTGAGGTTTTCCACTAACATTATTTTTGAGCAGCACATTATGATGTCTCATAAGAGTGACACATCACCAAAGGGGATGGTAGATAACTCATCCTTTGTGTTGCAAGCAATGCAACAACAGTTTGAGCGGTTGAACTCGGTATTGGCTGAAGTGAGGGATATGATGAATCATTAAGATAAGGTAATTAGAAATCTACAAGACAGGAGAGATAGGAAGTGACGTGAGTCTAGTGTTGAAAATGGGTATGAGAAAGAAGAGTACGGTGATTCTCTGGTTACTAGGCGTGCACTCAATACACAAATTAAGATGGATGATACAGAGCAGCAGATCGAGAACATTTTTCATACTAGATGCCACATCAACAACAAGGTATGTAGTATGATCATTGATTTGAGGAGTTGTATTAATTTGGCTAGCACTACTTTAGTGGAGAAATTGAATTTACCTACCTTGAAACACTCTAGACCATACAAGTTGCAGTGGTTGAGTGATTGTGGGGAGGTTAGGGTAAATAAGTAAGTGCTAGTTTCTTTTTCAATTGGGAAATACCAGGATATGGTCCTTTGTGATGTAGTGCCTACGCATACTAGCCATATTTTGTTGGGAAAACCGTGGCAGTATGATAGGAAGGTGATCCATGATGGGTTAAGGAACATGTGCAATTTTGAAAAGAATGGAAAAACAATCAAACTTGCTCCTTTAACTCCAACACAAGTCTATGGGGACCAATTGAAACTCAAAAGTGAGGTTGCTCAAAAAAGAAAGTGTGAAAATGATAGTGACCAAAAAAGAAAGAGTGAGACTGAGAGTGATAAAAAAAGAAATAGTGAAAATGAGAGTGATAAAAAAAGAAAGAGTAAAAGTGAGAGTGATTAAAAAAGAAAGAGTGAAAAAGAGATTGAGCTAAAAAGCAAGAGTGAAAGCGAGATTGAGCTAAAAAACAAAAGTGAAGGTGAGATTGAGAAAAAAAGAAATAGTGAGGCCGAAATGGAGAAAGAGAGAAAAAGGAAGAGGGTGAGACTGAGACCTCAAGCAAAAGAGAGAATGAGTTGAAAAATAATTGTGAGGTCGAGAGTACAAAAATAGATGAAGAAAAAGAGAGTGACAGAAAAAAAAAGAGTGAAAAGAAAAAAGAGTATGAAAGGGAAAAAGAGAGTGAAAAAGAAAAAGAGAGTGGAAAGAAAAGAGAAAGTGAAGAAAGTGAGAGAAAAACAAAGAGAAAAGTGAGTTTTTATGCTAAGGCGAGTTTTAATACTAATGAACTTGACATATCTTTGCCTAGTATTGTTGTCTCTTTGTTGCAGGGATATGAGGTCGTATTTCCTAGCGGTGTGTTTAGTGGATTGCCACCTATTAGAGAGATAGAGCACTACGTTGATTTTGTACTAGGTGTGACAATTCCTAACCTACCTTTCTTCGAAGAACATGAGTCATTGACACACTTAAAGGAACAAGGTAAGTTGTTGATTAGAATGCGTGCTAAGCTGGAGGATTGTATTCAGACTTTTCCTCATGTATTCAAATACATACAAGGTATGAAAAATCTTGTGGTTGATGTTTTAGCAAGAAGGTATGTCCTTGTCTTCATTTTAGATGTAAAATTGTTGAGACTTGAAAGTGATAAGGAATTGCATGCTAATGATGATGACTTCGCTAGTGTGTATGGAACATATGAGAAATCATCATTTGGTAAGTTCCATAAACTAGATTGGTACTTGTTTAGAGAGAATAGACTTTGTGTGCCTACTAGTTTTATGCGTAAGTTGCTTGTGTGTGATAGACATGGTGGTTTGTTGGGTAACCTTGGTGTAAGGAAGACTTTTTTTGTGTTGCATGAACATTTGTGGGAATATCATTTGCCTTTCAATGACGTGTTGCATGAACGTTTGTGGAAGTATCAATATTCATTCATTAATGTGTTGCATGAATGTTTGTGGGAGTATCATTTGCCATTCATTGAAGTGTTGCATGAACGTTTGTGGAAGAATCATTTGTCATTCATTAACATGTTGCATGAACGTTTGTGGGAGTATTGCTTGCCATTCATTGAGTTTGCATATAATTGGAGTGGTAATTTTGGTGTAAGGAAAGCTTTTCGTGTGTTTCATAAACGTTTGTAGGAGTATCATTTGCCATACATTGACTTGTTGCATGAACATTTAAGAGAGTATCATTTGCATCTCATTGAGTTTGCATATAACTGGAGTAGTCATTCTGGTGTCAAGGAAACTTTAGACATTTTGCATGAACATTTATGTTGGTTTAAGATGAAGAGATATGTCAATCGCATTTGTGGCAGGTGCATTATATGCAGAAAAGCCAAATTTAAGCTTTTGCCACATGGGTTGTATACACCCTTACCTGTTCCTAGTGAGTCATGGGTAGACATATCTACGGACTTTGTTTTGGGGCTGCCTAGGAAAGAAAGGAGTAGAGATTCTATTTTTGTGGTTGTGGATAGATTTATAGAGTTTGCATATAATAGGACCATGCATACTACCACTTTATATTCTCCTTTTGAAATTTTTTATAGACTTAATCCATTTACTCCTTTAGATTTAATGCTATTACATGTTGTTGACATGAGTAGCTTGGATGGATTTTTTCAAATTATTGAACAAACTAATGATAATGCATATGAAATTAATGATAATGTTACTAACATTTTTCCCTTTGATCCAGGTGGAGATTCGAGGTCGAATCCTTTTGAGGAGAGGGGGAATGATGGGAACCAAGGTGGGCCTAGTCTTAAAGATATGTTGCAAGTTCCAGATGGGCCAATTACAAGTTCAATGGCTTAATGGATGAAGATTCAATTTTGATTCATTTGATAAGCTATAGAAAGGGCAACAACATGACTTAAAGGCTTTGGGCACTTGAATGCTTTCAACTTGTTTAATTTATTTAAAAGACTTGTTTTATTAGTTTAGAATAATTGTGTTTATTGTGGGAAGCACTTAAGGGGGCCTATGCAAGGGCATGTTGGGAAAGTTATTATTTCTTATGAACTAGGGTTTTTGGGAAGGCCTTGTATTTTGGCTAAGAGCTTATTTGGAAAGTTACTTTTTAGGAACTAGGGTTTCAAGAGGTTACTGTAGCCGAGTTACTGTAGCATCATACTGTAGCCGCGGCACTGTTCACTCAGGGGTATTTTTGGAAGATGGGGTATTATTTTGGCTAGGATTTTTTTTAGGTTTTAGATTAAATACTCTTTGTTGACTCATGTTAAAATGTTTATGAAATTTGATGAATTTATTCATTGTGAGTTGAGTTTTACTCCTCTTGTTCTTAATTGAACTTTTGAACTTATCAAAGGTAAATCACAACCTTTGTGGCGTTCCTCCTTTGTAATCTGGGTTCTTGAAACGGGTTATTCAACGGGTCTAGATTTTAATATAATCTAGGTTCTTGAAACGAGTTCTCATCGGGTCTAGGTTATCCATATCCATTAACTTGATTTTGGCTTTTTTGGGGAGTTTTCAAATTGATTGTGGGTTCAAGGAATTCCATTCCCGCGGGTTCATATCATTAGGAGTATCACGTGTTTTTCCCAAAATAAACCCAGTAAGAGATCTCATATTTCATAAATGAAAATATAATTTATTTTTGTAGAAAACTGTCTAATAAATTGTCTTCCAAAATCTTAAAAGAATAAACAATTTATGTCATAAAATAGTTTTTATCCTAGAAGGTATGAAACTAACTCAAATGCTCTTTCTAATCCTAGCATGTCTGCTCGTATTCATCATCCTCATCTGGGTGGTTAAAAATATGAAAACAAACTAAAATGAGTTGAAGACTCAGCATGAAATCCATCACAACGTGAATATAATAAACATAAGGTTTTCATTAAAGTTTTCATGCTGAAAGTTTGAAACTCATGACTATTCATACTGATGTTTATGCTATGCATGACTGATTTATCTGAATAAACTGATTGATCTAACTGGCCAACACACTTAACCCTGTGTGTGAGGTTGTGCACCAACTCTATGTCCCGCTGCAGCAAGGGGAGCTGCTGATAGTATTCTGGCATACTATGGTGGACCATGCTTGAGTCCGTGGCTTGCTCATCCACCTTGAAACTGAACTGCATTGGTACCATGCATCTGAATGACCATCTGATTAACTGATTTGATCTTATCTTGCACTTGAACTTAAGATAGCGTATGTGTCTTATACACATGAGATGCATGACATAATACATACATAATTATAATTTCTGAATTTGAACATCATGCGGAATGTCATGATCGTATGCTATGCTAGATGACATGTTTGTATATGACATGAGTGGTCATAAAAAAAAATGGCTGTCAATGAACTGGCTTGAATAATAGTTATATATAAGCTGAACTGTGATGATCCTAATTAATGATCAAATTACTTACATCGCTGCGCTTCTTCTTGAATATCACTTCGTAGCTCGTCACCTATACACAATATTAACTATCACTAAATATGTTTGGGAACAATATGTACGAATATCCTACTTAATTAAATTCACAATCTAAAAGATAGTCAAATAAATCTTTTGCTTAACACCATAATCAATAAATCCTGGTATTTAAATTACTTACATGCTAATAACATATTATAACTTAGTAGAGTACTTGGGCTATTTTAAAATAAGTCATAAAAATCTCAATTCTTAAAATAGGTTTCTTTTATTAACATAATTATTCAAAACTCATAATACATTCCTTAATTTTTCTATTTAAAGTATAACATAAAAATCTTGAAAATCTAATTAAATAGTCAATTGGAATATTACTTAACATAAAAGGCTCAATAGTATAAAAATATACTTTAATTCCTTTAAATGTTTTTATATAAAAATTTAAGTCCAATTTGCTCATGTTTATTTAAGTAAAATCTCACCTTTGGAATATTAAGCCCAAAATAATTACTAAAATAGTTGTTGAAATAATATAAGATCAAGCCCAATTCAAAATACAAGTCCATTTAAAGATCATTACAATTTGTAAGAGTTGCAGTCTGGCC
The DNA here is from genome assembly GCA_022457165.1 of Juglans mandshurica. NCBI lineage: Eukaryota > Viridiplantae > Streptophyta > Magnoliopsida > Fagales > Juglandaceae > Juglans > Juglans mandshurica. The sequence goes on along the minus strand of CM039619.1, from coordinate 20,497,002 downwards.
CATAATAATATTACTACATGAGCCCATCTAAATAAGCCCAGCATATGCACATAAGGGCTTAGGGCCTAAGGGCCCATCAAGAACTAAGGATTCCTCTAGAAATCAAAACACACGGGGCCAAAAACAGAGAGCTTGTGAGAGAGGGAGATGGACTCACTGAGATAGGAGGTTGCACGGTACGGTGGCTTAGGCGCCTGGCAGTCACGATGGCACAGCTGGAGCGTCCTTGTAGTGGTGCGAAACCGAGAGAGGGAGAGAGAGCTGGCGACAGAGCTTACCGAGTGGGGGGTAGGGGGGAGAGCACGTGCTGAGCTGGGTGGCTGACGGTCATGTGCTTACCAGGAGGGAGTGGGTGCGATGGGGTTGGGCTGGTCGGCTCTTTTTGTGGTGGCCGGGAGGTGGTTTTACGTCCCTCTAGGTGGCTACCATGGAAGAGAAACAGAGGCTTCGACCTTCACGTCTGTGGCTACTGCGGCTTGCCTTCGCAGCTGGGGATGGTCCGATGTCTTCTAAGGTGGCTGGTGGTGGCGTTGGTGTGTTCTGAGCAATGTGTAGTTGCCGCGGAGGAACGTGGGTGATGGTGGTTTGCGGCGCGATAGATTGTGGGGGGGTGGGGGTATTGGGTTTATGTGAAAGGGTCCACCTACGGTGGTTCTCAGGATGCAAGTCGGCACGGGGTACTCTGAATGGGGAAGCAGCGTACATTGAGGGGAAGGCTTCAAGGGAGGTTTGCGGCTCTCCATGCAGAAGGGATAAGCGTAATATATATATATATATATATATATATATATATGTAGATGATTGAGAATCAAAAGGAAACCTAGAGGAATAGAAACGTGCATGTACATGGGAGTGGAGACGTGCAGAGTGGAGAAACTGATCTTCAACTTAGTTGGTTTTCACGGTTTAAAGCAAATGGGTGTGGGCCTCGGGTTTTCGAAGTACGAGTTTTGGAGTTGGAAGTTGGTTTCACATTAGGAAATTTATTCAACTATGAGATATATATTGAAGCTTACGGGTGGAGGTAGAAAGAAACATGGTAAAAGAACTCTACCGGCTATTGCACAAAAATCGGGTCATACATAAAATACAAATAACAATATAATAATAATCCTATTAAAATTAATCAATGTAAAACCTGATAAAAATAATAAAAATAATAATAATTTGAATAATTATATAAATAATATATAAAACTTATTTTATGGCCTAATCTTAGGATTGGGTTGTTACAAGAAGCCTCTTCCAGATGGATTTGATCTGGCAATACCAAATCGGGAGCTGAAAAAAACTTTGATCAAGTACGAAAGACTCTCAGACTTTTGTTATGCGTGTGGTTACCTAGGCCATTTAGCGCAAGCCTGCCCTACGTTCGCTATTCTCCCCAAAGTATCTCAATATGGGCTATGGATGAGAGCTGAGAATACAGTCTTCAGAAGGAATGATCCGCATGGAGGCAACCATTGTGAAAATGAGAACCAAATTCCACCAAGACCCACACTGCCCCCGGTCCATATCAGGGAGCATGAAGCAGAGCACCAAAATCGCCATCAACCCGAAATAAGAAATCCGTCCAGCAAAGGCAAGGAGAAGATGTTTACGTAAATGAGTCCCTGTTTTACCACAACTGAAAATCAGAGCACAACAATTCGCATCTTTGCAGGCACTCTTCAGTGTATGGGACATTAGCTTGATATGAATACGCATTCGAAAAACCGAAGGAAAATAGCATAAATCCCAGTAACAGAGCACGGGAAAGATAATGAATAGTGGCCATTCAATGCATTCAATTCACATATCCTCTAGCCACATCTGCCAAATAGTGAGATCCCGCCACCAGTCACTTCCCCATTCAAGTCGTGTCCCCCTCAAGAATCCCAACAGGAGATTTTCAAAGTCAATTTAGAACAAATCAACATAGATTTGACCCGTTTCTCAACAAAAGACACAAATACCCTCCGTTCAATGATCATGGGCCCATCACTCTATAACAAAATGATCTCTCAATTCAAAGAAGCCTTGGTGTTTGGGCCCACTGGCCCAACATCCCAAAATGCCTTTCAAGTATGTAGCGAACGGTTGGCCCAAAGGTAATAAACACAGAAGGGCCCAAGTCCGCCTTTGAGGTCCAAGCAATCCTTATGAGGCCCAAGTTTCCTTCTAATCCTTTCATATGCAACAATGAGGCTCGAGCAAAAGAAACGCGCACCCAGCCCAATCCCATGAAAAAAGCCTATGAACCCATGTCTTCCCCATCCCTCCCCTTCTCCCCCTCATCAAACTCCCAAATTCATCACCCCGACACTCTCTGAAGCCCTAGAATCCCCAATCCTCATCCTACCAGAGACACAATCAAACCCAAAGAAAAGAGAGCCTAAGCACCTAGAGGTAGAAGTTCCACCGAAGAAGAGACTCATGAACCTACAAGGTTGCAGATTAGAAGAAGGCAACAAATCACTAGCAGCGATAGTTAGGGCAAAAAAGATCAAGGAGGAAAGCACATGGCACCATAAAATTAATAAATGGAAAAGACCTTCATCAAGCCCAAGCCTCTCAGGTAAACCCTAAGATGGCCCCTGACGGTAAACCTCAGTCCCACAACTCCACTTGTTTTGATGATATGGCCATAGTGGCAAAGCCAAATCTACCACCAAATCAAATATGAAGATGCTATGTTGGAACTGTAGAAGGATTGCTCGGCCCTCTACGATATGTTCTTTAAGAGCTCAGATCAGGTCTCACCAACCTGACATTGTGATATGAACCCGCGAGAATGGAATCCCTTGAACCCACAATCAATTTGAAATCTCTCCAAGAAAGCCAAAATCAAGTCAATGCATGGAAAACCTAGACCCGATGAGAACTCGTTTCAAGAATCTAGATTATATTAAAATATAGACCCCTTGAAGAACCCGTCTCAAGAATCTAGAGTACAAAGAAGGAATGCCACAAAGTTTGTGATTTACCTTTGATAAGTTCAAAAGTTCAATCAAGAACAAGAGGAGTAAAACTCAACTCACAAGAAATAAATTCATCAAATTTCATAAACTTCTTAACATGAGGTAATAAAGAGTATTTAAACTAAAACCTAATTAAAACCCTAGCTAAAATAAAGCCCATTTTACCCAAAATGCCCCTGGATGAACAGTGCCGCGGCTACAGTACATCTTGAAACCCTACTTCCTAAAAAGTAACTTTCCAAATATGCCCTTGGCCAAAATACAAGGCCTTCCCAAGAACCATAGTTCATAAGAAATAATAACTTTCCTAACATGCCCTTGCATAGGACCCCTTAAGTGCTTCCCATAATAAACCCAATTATTCTAAACTAATAAAATAAGTCTTTTAAATGAATTAAACAAGTTGAAAGCCTTGAAGTGCCCAAAGCCTTTAAGTCATGTTGTTGCCCTTTCCATAACTTATCAAATGAATCAAAACTGAATCTTCATCCATTAAGCCCTTGAACTTGTAATTGGCCCATATGAAACTTGCAACATATCTTTAAGACTAGGTCTACCTTGGTTCCCATCATTCCCCCTCTGCTCAAAAAGATTCGACCTCGAATCTCCACCTGGATCAAAGGGAAATATGTTAGTAACATTATCATTAATTTCATATGCATTATCATTAATTTGTTCAATAATTTGAAAAAATCCATCCAAGCTACTCCAGTCGTCAACAGGTAAAGGCATTAAATCTAAAGGAATAAATGAATTAAGTCTATAAAAAATTTCAAAAGGAGAATATAAAGTGGTTGTATGCATGGTCCTATTATATGCAAACTCTATAAATCTATCTACAACCACAAAAATAGAATCTCTACTCCTTTCTTTCCTAGGCAGCTCCAAAACAAAGTCCATAGATATGTCTACCCATGGCTCACTAGGAACAGGTAAGGGTGTATACAACCCATGTGGCAAAAGCTTAAATTTGGCCTTTCTGCATGTAATGCACCTGCCACAAATGCGATTGACATCTCTTCATCTTAGACCAACATAAATGTTCATACAAAATGTCTAAAGTTTTCTTGACACTAGAATGACTACTCCAATTATATGCAAACTCAATGAAACGCAAATGATACTCCCACAAACATTCATGCAACAAGTCAATGTATGGCAAATGATATTTCCACAAACGTTCATGAAACACGCCTAAAGCTTTTCTTACACCAAAATGACCACTCCAATTATATGTAAACTCAATGAATGGCAAGCAATACTCCCACAAATGTTCATGCAACATGTTAATGAATGACAAATGATATTCCACAAACGTTCATGCAACACTTCAATGAATGGCAAATAATACTCCCACAAAAGTTCTTGCAACAATCAATGAATGACAATTGATACTTCCACAAACGTTCATGCAACATGTCATTGAAAGGCAAATGATATTCCCACAAGCGTTCATACAACACAACAAAAGTCTTCCTTACACCAAGGTTACCCAACAAACCACCATGTCTATCACACACAAGCAACTTATGCATAAAACTAGTAGGAACACAAAATCTATTCTCTCTAAACAAGTACCAATCTAGTTTATAGAACTTACCAAGCGATGCTTTCTCACATGTTCCATACACACTGGCAAAGTCATCATCATTAGCATACAATTCCTTATCATATTCAAGTCTCAACAATTTTGCATCTAAAATGAAGACAAGGACATACCTTCTTGCTAAAGCATCAACCCCAAAATTTTCCATACCTTGTGTGTATTTGAATACATGAGGAAAAGTCTCAATACAGTTCTCCCACTTAGCATGCATTCTAGCCAACAACTTACCTTGTCCCTTCAAGTGTGTCAATGACTCATGTTCTTCAAAGAAAGGTCGGGTAGGAATTGTCGCACCTGGCACAAAATCAATGTAGTGCTCTATCTCCCTACTAGGTGGCAGTCCACTAGACACACCACTAGGAAATACGATCTCATATCCCTGCAACAAAGAGACAACAATACTAGGCAAAGATACGTCAAGTTCGTTAGTATTAAGACTCTCCTTAGCATAAAAACTCATTGTTCTCTTTATTTTTCTCTCACTTTCTTCACTCTCTCTTGTCTCTTTTCTCTCTACTCTCTTTTTCTTTTTCACTCTCTTTTCCCCTTTCACACTCTTTTTTCTTTTCACTCTCTTTTTTTTTTGCCACTCTCTTTTTCTTCATCTTTTTTTCTACTCTCGACCTCACAATTTTTTTTCAACTCATTCTCACTTTCACTTTTGCTAATCTCTTTTTCACTTTTTATTTTTTGATCACTCTCACTTTCACTCTTTCTTTTTTGATCATTCTCATTTTCACTTTTTCTTTTTTGAGCAACCTCACTTTTCAACTTCAATTGATCCCCATGGACTTGTGTTGGAGTTAAAGGAGCAAGTTTGATTATTTTTCCATCATTTTCAAAACTGTACATGTTCCTTAACACATCATGGATCACCTTCCTATCATACTGCCACAGTTTCCTCAACAAAATATGGCCATCATGCATAGACACTACATCACAAAGGACCATATCCTGGTATTTTCCAATTGAAAAAGAAACTAATCCTTGCTTATTTACCCTAACCTCACCACAATCACTTAACCACTGCAACTTGTATGGTCTAGGGTGTTTCAAGGTAGGTAAATTCAATTTCTCAACTAAAGTAGTGCTAGCCAAATTAATACAACTCCTCGCATCAATAATCATACTACATACCTTGTTGTTGATGTGGTATCTAGTATGAAAATTGTTCTTGCTCTGCTGCTCTGTTTCATCCATCTTAATTTGTGTATTGAGTGCATGCCTAAAAACAGGAGAATCACCATACTCTTCTTTCTCATACCTATTTTCAACACTAGACTCACGTTGCCTCCTTTCTCTCCTGCCCTGTAGATTTCTAATTACCTCATCTTGATGATCAATCCTATCCCTCACTTCACCCAACACCAAGTTCAACCGCTCAAACTGTTGTTGCATGGCTTGCAACACAAATGATGAGTTATCTGCCATCCCCTTTGGTGATGAGTCGCTCCTATGAGACATCATAATGTGCTGCACAAAAATAATGTTAGTGGAAAACCTCACACACTCCCTTACGTGTTTACACTCGAATAATGGCAGTCCACTCGTGTTTCACTCTTAGTTGGCTTCTTCCTGATAATAGTCTCACACTCTCTTGCATTTTACCTCAATAGTTTTCTTGCTCAAGTTCTTTAAGAACTAGTTGAACTAAACCAAGACAATAATACAATTTTGTATTATTCCAACCAGTAATATAGATCCAAGAAACAAGAACAAGAAACAAGGAAGGAATAAAATGACACGAGACTCAAGGAATTTATACGAGGGAAAGAGTAATTATAAAAGAGGATACAAACTATAAAGATATATTCAGCCCTTTTGATGATAAAGCTCAATCAACATGTGTTTTCCTTCCTCTTTGTTGTAATTATGTAGCAACCTTTGAATATACTACATTTTCTTATCTTCTTCTTCTTTTTATTTTATTTTTAGAGTTTTTTTTCTTTTCCTTTCTTTTCTTTTCTTTTCTTTTTTTTTTCTTTTCTTTTCCTTTACTTTCTTTTATTTTCTTTTATTTTCTCTTCTTCTCTCTAATTAAATCATAAACAGCAATATTCAATTGTGAAAATAAGCAATTGAATTCAAGCACACAAGAATTGACAATAAAATAGAAGAGAATCAATGAAACGACACTCCAAGCAATTGACAAACTTAGAGATTTAGGAAACCCTAGAATTTTGAAACCCTAGGTGATGCAAATTTTAGCCAAACCAAAAACCCAAAGAATTTCAGCAGCCTACTTTTTGTTTCAATTTTTTTTTTTGGCAAACCTAGAACAATGAAGCCCTGGAATCAAAATTAAAGACACAATAATTAAAAGATAGAATCAGACCTGATTGGAAACATTACTCTGAATACCAAATAATATGAACCCGCGGGAATGGAATCCCTTGAATCCACAATCAATTTGAAATCACCCCAAGAAAGCCAAAATCAAGTCAATGCATGGGAAACCTGGACCTGATGAGAACTCGTTTCTAGAACCTAGATTATATTAAAATCTAGACCCGTTGAAGAATCCGTTTCAAGAACCCAGATTACAGAGGAGGAACTCCACAAAGGTTGTGATTTACCTTTGATAAGTTCAAAAGTTCAATCAAGAACAAGAGGAGTAAAACTCAACTCACAATGAATAAATTCATCAAATTTCATAAACTTCTAATTGGCCCATCTTGAACTTGCAACATATCTTTAAGACTAGGCCCATCTTGGTTCCCAAAACATTGTTTTCCTAGATGAAACCATTCTGAATGATGTAAAAATTATTGGTGTTGTGAATAGACTAGGTTTTTCTTTCTTTTTGTGTGTTCCTCCCTTTTGTGCATGTGTCATCCAGGCTTGGACGTGGAACCTATGTATACCTCTTGTAATGTAATGGCATTTATGGTGTACTCTGACCCTACTCCTATACCTTGGCTGCTGATCTTTGTTTACTGCCATGCACAACATAGAAAAAAATGTTTTTTGGGATCTGCTCAATAGTATAGACTCGAAATTTCCTGGTCCCATTTAGGTCTAGTGGACTTCAATTCAATTCTCAACACATCCCAATGGGTTGATTAATTTCATGAATCAAAATGGTATGACTAATCTAGGATTCTCGGGCCCCAAGTACACTTATTCTAACAAAAGATATGATAGCAACCATATTAGGGAAACTTCACAGTGGGGTTTCCAACTCACTCTAGACTGATTTTTCCCGGATGAAAGGATCCTTCATCTCCCCCCATCCAATCCTCAAACCATGCCCCTCTTCTCTTAGATTCTAGTGGAATCCAAAACTCTAAAAGACCCTTCCAATTTGAAGAATTCTGGGCTAGGGATCCTAATAGTCTGTCAATTGTGGGAAATGCTTGGAATCTAGTCATAGAGGGCTCCCCAGAATTTGTTCTTGTCCAGAAGCTTAATGCAGTCAGGATTGCACTAAAAATCTGGAATAGAAATCACTTTGGCCACATCCAAACTAAAATCAGAGAGCTGAATCAACAACTCATGAATGTCCAAAAGCAGTATCCTTCTGAGGACTCTATGCTTCTTAAGAATAACTTGATCACCTGTCTCAATGAACAACTGAAAATAGAGGAAATTCCCTGGAAACAAAAATCACGGCTTCAGTGGCTCACAACCACGATCCTAAACACAAAATTCTTTCATAAGACCTCCACCATGAGAAGAAGGAGAAATCACATTCACGGTCTCAAGGACCAATCAAACCAGTGGGTCCATGACACTCCCAACATTCACAAAATGTTCTTGGATCATTTCCAGAACATTTACAAAACTTATGACCCCAAGTGATAAATGAGTTGGATGATTTGTTCCCTAAAAAAATCTCAATCAAAGATAACAACTTCCTCTGTCAAATCCCTGATGATGAGGAAATCATCTCCACCCTAAAGTAAACTCCTTCCTTAAAGGCCCCTGAGCCTGATGGATTTACATGCTTCTTTTATAAATTCTATTGGGATATTGTAAAGAAGACTGCATTAAAGTCATAAAGAATTTCTTCATCACTGGACATGGCATAAAAGACCTTAACCATACCCATATTGCCCTCATTCCAAAAAACGACTCGCCGAGTACTGTGCACCATTTCAGGCCCATTAGCCTCTCCAACGTTTGCTATAAAGTGATAGCAAAATTTTTTGCTCACAGGCTTAAAAAAGAGATCCACAAAATCATTTCCCCACAACAATCTATCTTCATTCCTGGAAAAATAATCTAGGAGAACACTATTATAACCCTAGAGATTTTCCATCACATTAAAAAGAAGAAGAGTAAGAGGGGGCTTATGGCTGTTAAGATTGATATGGAAAAAGCTTTTGATCTCATGGAATGGAGGTTTCTTTTAAGCACGTTAAAAAGCCTTGGTTTTCACCCCAAATGGATTAAGTGGATTGAAGAATGCATCACTACGGTCTCTTTCTCTGTGGAAATAAATGGGGAGCTAGTAGGTCATTTGAACCCCTCCAGAGGACTAAGGCAAGGTGACCCCCTTTCACCATTCCTATTCATCATTGGAAGTGAAGTTCTATCTAGGCTTATCATCAGAGAAGAGAACGAGGGCAACCTTCAGGGCATCAGAATAAGCAGAGGTGGGCCCCCCATAACCCATCTGCTTTTTGCAGATGACTTAATTCTCTTTAGCAAAGTCTCCACCCATAATGCTAATTCGTTCCTCAGATGTCTGGATAAGTACCAAACCTGGTCTTAAAAAAAATCAAAAGAAATAAGTCTTCCATCCAATTCAGCAGAAACTCACCAAATCCTGATACCAAATCTATCAAAGAAATTCTCAACCACAAGAACTCCTCTCCCAGAATAAAATACTTGGGGCTCCCCTTAGATCTTGAAAGGAATTGCAGGAATCATTACGATGAAATGTTGGAAAAATCCAAAAGAAATCTCTGGTTGGAAATTAAAACTATTATCCCAAGCTGGTAGAACAACCCTAATCAAATCTATGGCCAGCTCCATTCCAACCTATTGGATGTCAAGCATTCTAATCCCAAGGACAATCTCAAAAACAATTGATCAAACTCTTATGAAAGTTTGGTGGGGATTTGATCCAAAAAAAAAAAAAAAACCCATAACTTCCCTCCAAAATCTTGGAAGTCCATAGGTAAGCCAAAATCTATGGGGGGTTAGGGATAAAGAGTCTCCTAGGATTTTGGTGGGGATTCAATAAAACCTTGCTCTGCAAGCTGGGTTGGAATCTCTCAACAATGACACCAAATTATGGAAGACCCTTATCAAGGAGATGTATGTGAAGCAATACTCTTGGCTGTCCATATAGGGGAAACCTTCGAATTCCATTTTTTGGAAGGATTTGCTCAAACAAAGAGACTTCTTAGCCTCTAGTTTGTGCATACAAATCAATGTCAATACCAAAGCTTGGATTGATCCCTGGATTCCTTCCCTATCACCACCGCTTCCAATCCCTTCATCTCCTAACATAATTCAGGACCCTCAACTGAAGGTGGTTGAATGAATCCTTGAGGAACCTAGGAGATGGAACACTCTTTTACTTAATGCTCTATTTTTCCAGGACACTGCCCGTGAAATAGAGAAGATCCCCTAGTCCAATTTCATTTCCACACACTAAGAGACAAGCTCAAATGGAAACATCATTCTTCAGGAAACTTTTTGTCAAGTCTGCTTATGTAGCTTCGGTGAACCAAACCAGTAGCAATACACCTTCTCATGTGTGGAAATAAATCTGGAAATTGAAAATCCAAGACAGATTAAAGCTTTTCATATGGAAAGTCTTTAATAACATTCTCCCCACCAGGGTCCTTTTGAAAAATTGCATATCACTCCAAGAAGAACAATTGGTCTGCCCCATCTATAACTTGGCTGAAGAATTTGCCTCTCACTTGTTTCTTGATCGTCCTTACTCTAGAGTATTGTGGAGGCAATCTCATTTGTGATGCCCCCAAATTCTGCTTGGGATAGACATTTGAAGCGTCGAGACATGCAACACGAGGTTACTTGCCCCCGTTCATGACATATAAGATGCAATGTTCCTAATATGCATCTAGCATTATGCAATATTCATAGCGGATAATTTTTTTCTTTAGCAATACTATGCACCAAACTGAAATATCCCAAATACTTAAAACATACTTCATACATAATGACATATTAAACAACTGATATCACAACACTAGTCCAAAATGGTTGTGATCAAAAGAGTGCTGGAGATTGAACACCACAAAAACAAGTAGTAATCTGAGGTAACTACTGTATTATCACCTACGTCGCACCGTCGCTTAGTCGACCGTTTCCAGTTGGTCGATTCCTGGTTCTCCTTTAGATCCTGTAATAAGATCTACCATTCGGGGGGAATAGTAGTTGGGACTACCATAGTGAGATTTGATTACAAATCTTAATAAGTTAACAAAAAACCTTCACACAGGTTAATGATGCATGCATGGCAATAAAAGTATGAATGCATAATCAAATCATAAGTAATCATAACATAACTTGACATACAACATAACATAACTGGCATAACTTAAATTGAAGCGTGAACTGAACTTGACTTGCTTAAACTGAACTGGACTTAAACTGAGACTTGACTTAGCATGAACTTGACTTAACATGATCTTGGACTTTGAATTCTGACAATCAAAATGATTCCACCTGTCGTTTCGTCAAGAATAGTGAACAATCAGAATGATTCCGCCCAACATATTTCGTCAGAGATACTCAGACAATCAGTATAATTCCATCATGAGTATTTTAAATGAGATACCCTAATAATTAGAATGATTATGCCAGTATCTACGTAAGTTAACTTGAATTGAAACTGAAACTTAGCTTGACGTGACATAAACTTGAAATTTGCATGAACGTAAACTTGAACATAACATACGTGAAACATGACTTGAGCATGAAATACATGAACTTGGAATCTTATTCAATAGATTTAATTAATAAAGTGACCATACGAGTGCTACACGGGTCCCCTTGAGCTGTGTGTCTCTGCCGATTATCACATCAGAACACAGGTGTCTATACCAGCTATGAGTGCGTTAATACGTACTCCACAGTTGCTGTGGCCTCACGTATTCTACGTGTCACAATCGCTGTGTCTCACGTAGTGTATGCTCCACAGTTATTGTGGCCCCATACTTCATGCTCCACAGTTGTTGTGGCCCCATGAATTGTTTGTTCCACACTTACTTTGGACACACGTAAAATAAAGTGTGGTTCCATTGGCGTTAGTGCCTGGCGTGCTTCGGTTACTAGCTATTTAGGCCTCATTCGCAACCTGTTAACTGTACTTCATCAACCAAGTGAATTTTATACATATTTAGACATTTCAGCGTGAACAAAGGAGTTCCACTAGGATATTACGCTATCCTAACACTTAGGGTCGTGATTGACATGAATAACTTAACTTGCATATATGACATTTCGTAACATGACGTGACATAAAAGACAGAAGTCCTGACATAGCATAACGTGACATGAACGTAAGACGATAGACATGACATACTTTGAGACATAAATATAACAGACAACATTTCATAACATGTCATACATGTAACAGGCAACATTTCGTAACATTACATACCATGTAACAGACAACATTTCTTAACATGGTGTAACATGTGACAGTGAATGTTACGTGACATGACATACATGTAACATATGGTATACGTAATGTGACATACTTGCAACAAATAGTAACATGAGACAAAATATATTATGTAACAGATAAGATTTTTGTAACATAATAATTCGTGTAAAAGATAAACATGTGATGACATGGTATGGCATGACATATATAACAAAATACGAATATAAACTATAGTTCCCTTACCCATCACACATACACAGTAAATTGATAGTAAGTTAAGAGCTAACTTACCTCGGTCTTCGCGCTTCTAGACAAAACTCAAGTGCGATCATGAGAAACTGAAAGTAGTGATTTCTAAAAGTTAGAACTTAATCACTAACAATTAGGAATATGGAAAAATATGCACTTAGAGTAAAATTACCATTTTACCCTCTACATGTGAAAAAATGACCATTTTACCCCTAACTTAAGGATTTTGCATTCTAACTCCAAAAATACCAAAATTTACATACCTTATGTAAATTTAAAACTAAACACAACCATTAAAACTCTATAGGGCCGAAACTTACATAGGCTATTTCCCTTGATTTTTGTTGCAATTCTTTCAAATTTCAAGACTCATGATTAAACCAAAAAAATTTCTTCTAATATACTCATACTTGGACTCTTTGGTTTTTTTCTTCTAAGTTCAGAACAAATTTTTGTTTTGATCAACCTCTTGAAACCAAAACATCACATGGTTTAAAAAGGTGTACTAAAACGGATCCAAGCTTCAAACTCAAGATCACATGTTTAAATATCAACTAAAACATAAATTTAGCCAAGAACATCATCACTTTGGCCAAATCGAATATCTCCTTGCATAAAATTCCATATCTTCAAAACTAACATCAAATATATTCAAAATAGCATTCTAATATGTATATAAGAGGCTTAGTATCCTATAATAAAAATATCAAAGCCATTGGAATAAAATTAAATCATAAAAAATTTAAACTTTCTCAAAACAGAAACTATTTTTCCTCTTCCAGTTTCTAAGTTTCTAGATCCAAGAAAATATTTCACCAAAACTTTTAATCATGCAACAAATACTCAACCAATAATCACATATACACATGTTAACAGTACTCCATAAGAATTTCGGACCAAGATCTATTCATTAGCTTGGTCAAAAACTCCAAAATATAACACACTCTCTAGTTTATCGCCCAAAATGACCTTTTTGGGGTCTAAACAACTTTTTACCAATCAAATGATCTCCAAATGGAACGAATAATATATCCACGTAAACTAGACTCCAAAAGAAACAACTTTCATCAGGGAAAATTTGCGAGAAAAGACTTACAAAAGCTTCACAACGGGCGTTCAAAAGAGGTAAGAAAAACTGTCCGAGAGTGTCTTTTGTGTTTTATGAAGGAAAAGTGTAAAGGAGAGTTGCTTTTCGTGGGAAGTGGACTGGGGAGCTTCTTACACAAGCTTTGTAAAGTGATAGGACTGAAGGAATGGTTGAGTGTTGGCCTTTTCTTCTCATAAAAATCAGACCAAGATCTTTTCTCAAGGTGGAGTGTGAGAGTGAAAGAGTGAGGTGGCCCTTTAGCTTTGTCTTTCAAGAACCTTCTAGGCCTTTCTTGTAAAAATCTGGCCAGCCAAGTGGGGGTACAAAACATAGCCATGAAGCAATCCTATGGTGACCAAATTCGTGGGCCTTAATGGGCCTAAACCGAATGGGCCTAAATTTTGGGGTTTAAAGAGGGTTTGTGTTGCTATCAAGCCCAAATCCAATATCACTTTGTCCAATCAATTTTTCAAGGTTAACAAGGTTGGATAATGATTTTCTAACACAAATTTGAAGGATTAATAGCATGTGGAAGTGATTTAATCAAGTGATTAAACACAATGCTATAAATCGGATTAGAAAATGTTTAGAGGCCAACTTTAGGGTTTTGGGGAAACCGTTTAGGGTTTCGATTTCAACAAAGTTTTTGGGCTTTCAATTGGATTCCCACCATTTAGGGTTTCACTAGGATTGAAAACCTCTTTGGTCTGGAACAATTTGGTTGAGAAGATGAAACAAGGTTTTGCTTAAGTGGCATGATCTCACACCTTGATTCCTTCAAATCCAACAAACATTCCTCATGGTGCCAAGTGTCTAAGATTATTCACTAAGTGTGGCTAAGATCTTGCCAAGTATTCAAATAAAACTTCTCTAATCTAATTTGGACATTCCACACTATGATTTTGAAATACTGCAATTGGTGTGCTTATCGAGGTTACTATTCACTACGAAAAAGTGAATCATAAACTTAACACTAAAAATTCCTAAATATTCATATTAACCTACAGTGAAAATATTATACCGAAATTCAACCTCGAAGTGCCCCTAAAAATAATTTCACAATTTCCAATAGACGTTTCGTCCGGAATTATGAAAATAAGATATTGCGCCATAAAATTCTAAATAATCCACTGAGTCTAATGGCATGGACCATAATGCATTCTGACACTTCTAACCACCTCAAATAAATAAAACTTATATTTCTAGCACCATAGTGAGTGATAACACTGACTATGTTGACAGACTAAAACCTATGTGATTGGTCGATTCGTAAAAACTTATGGTGTTTTCACGAGATTCCTAAAGTCAATAGAAATTCTACCAATGAATTTCTAGCGGGCTGTTACATCCTCCCCTCCTAAAAAAAAGATTTCGTCCTCGAAATCGACGTAAGTACAAACATAAAATACGCTCAAAAGAAGAAGTTGCTTACCAACTTATTGCCCATCACTGGATGCCTCATCACGCCCAAGGGGCAGGTCTCGTTCTTCTTGAGGTAACGTCTTCCTCCCGTAGTCAACACTATTCTTATCTACAACCATCACATGGTTAAACAAAAAAAACTACCACTATAACATTGGGATATAACAATCCCAAAGGTTACTGCCTAAACTTAATGACTTCTAGGCTGTCCTTCTAGGATACTGAATCCTTGCTTAAAAGAAATCACTATTCAAAGAATTATCCACAACGTGTATATATATCTTCCATTCTTAACTCTCTTTCTCTCAAATCATATTAATTTGTACTGGAATCTTTCCACAAGGTAGGTCAAGTCGTACCAACATACTCTCTAAATCTAAAACTTCAAGTATTCTTGCAGTTCATTTTGGAAGAATTTAATCCATACACAACTGAATTCACATTCTTTATTTCCTCAAGGAATTATATTTGCCTAGGACTAGCTTACTCATTCATAATCACCACGTTCCTCCTCCTAGGTGGTACCTTGATAAACGATCAGTTACTAACCTCAACTCAAGAGTTTCTCTCTTATGATTAACATAGCTCTTCTATTCATCATGAACTGCCTCTTATTCTGACTCTAATCCAAAGAATTTGATCCTACTGTTCACGTAAATCCTTAAGACAAGATTTTACTCCCCATATAAATGTCTCCAATATAAGGGTAATCTAGGTTTCCACAAACACGGTGCTTCGCCAGAAACCATTTATGCGCGATTGGATAAAACTATTATCATAAGTGAATCCTACTAAAGCCAAAGCTTCTCCCACACATTGAACTCTTCTGAACACAAATTTCATTGTAACCTTCGAATCAAAACAAACTCCAAATACTTGGGATACTAATTCATCAGCCTTGAATATCCTTCCTCGTACTACTAAAAGGTATTCCATATCTACACTGGTATGAATAGAAATACTCTTAATGAGAAATGTTATTCTTACCACTTGGTAACAATTCAAAGTACGAACTGAACTCTCGTGCAATACCACAATCACTAAAAATAGGGCCTTGCTTGAATCAAACTGTGTACAAGTTATAAACCTCAATGATTTAACTTACCCAAAGTATCAATAATGCAATAGTATCATCAATTGCAATCTAATCAACCTTAAATAAGCTTAACAATACAGAGGTCTTAGAAAAATACCAGTGACGGCGCCAACTCCTTTAGTTCCTAGGGCGTCAGCATCTGTGTCTCTAGAAGTACCTGCCTGCATACACTTGAGCTAGTATTGGAGGTCATGACTTTGGTTTGAAATCTCCAAAGGGAACAGTTCCATTTCTCCGGCCTCTTTTGGGACAATTTCTGATCAAGTGGTCAGGTTGGCCACATCAGAAATAGAGTCCTAAGGTAAGTTTGCACTTGCCTCCATGGTTCTTTCCGGACATCCCACATATTGGGTACGTGGTCAGTATTGAGCTTCCAGTCTCGATGTCTTTTCCCTTATCTGGTCCAGTAGACATCTTCTTCATTTATAGATTTTCTTCAGTAGCATACAATGAAGTTCTCTTTCATTCGGTATGATCTGGATCGCTAGACCTCTCTGCTCAGCCTCTGCTATCGCGGCCACGTTTACTAACTCTTGGTAATTCTTTATTCTTAGACAAGCTACTTGGCTACGGATCCATGGCTGAAGTCTAGCTTGAAACTTTCGTGCCTGCATCCTTTGAGTAGAAATCAAGTGTGGTGCAAACCTTCCTAACACCATAAACTTAGCGGTGTACTACTCTACGGTCAAACTGCCTTGAGTTAAAGTTGGGAACTCCTGCGCCTTTAGCTGTTTGATAGAATCTGGGAAGAATCTGTTGTCAACACTTCCTCAAATCTCTCCTAAGACAATGCATCCAAACTTCCTAGTTCCCTAACTAGAAGTTGCCTTTGTGTATCCCACCATATTCCAGCTTCTCCTTAGAATAGGTATACAACATATAGAATCTTCTGGTCCTCAGTACATCCACAGATCTCGTAAGTCCTTCCGAGATCCATAATCCATTTCTCGGCTTTTAGAGGCTCTTCATTACCAGAAAAGTTTGGACAACGATGGATCAAGAACTTCTCACACAGACAATCCCTGACTTCGGGTCTGGGTACATGTGCTTCCTGAAGTTGTTGTTGTCTAAGCATGTCAGTCAGCAAACGTACAGCTTCAGCTAATCCTCCATCCATCGGGGGATTCTGATTATCCTAATTTGTGACTCCCTCAGGGTTTTGAGGTGTCCTACCTCGAGTCATGTCACTTCCTAAATCACACGAGTACACGTGTTACAACCACATACTATCTCCTATACTTCAAGAAATTCAAGCCTAATGAAGACTAAAATTTCAAGCCTAATATTTGGTGCATTTCCTAAGGACATGTGGATTTAAACCCAGAGACGTATTGCTCTGAAACCACCCTGTGACGCCCCCGAATTTCGCTTGGGATCGGACGAACATTTGACGCGTCGAGACATGCAACACAAGGTTACCTGCCCCCCCGTTCATGACAAATAAAATGCAATATTCGCAGCGGATAATTTTTTTTCTTCAGCAATACTATGCACCAAACTGAAATATCCCAAATACTTAAAACATACTTCATACATAATGACATACTCAAAAACTGATATCACAACACTAGCCCAAAATGGTTGTGATCAAAAGAGTGATGGAGATTGAACTCCACAAATACAAGTAATAATCTGAGGTAACTATTGTACTAACACCTACGTCGCATCGTCGCTTAGTCGACCGTTTTCAGTTGGTCGATTCTCGATTCTCCTTCGGATCCTGTAACAAGATCTACCATTCGGGGGGAATGGTAGTTGGGACTACCATAATGAGATTTGATTACAAATCTCAGCAAGTTAACAGGAAACTTCCACACAGGTTAATGATGCATGCATGGCAGTAAAAGCATGAATGCATAATCAAATCATAAGTAATCATAGCATAACTTGACATACAACATAACATAACTGGCATAACTTAAACTGAAACTGAAGCTTAGCATGAACGTGACTTGAAACATAACATGGATTTGAAACATAGCATAAACGTGAACTTGAAACATAACATGGACTTGAAACATAACATGAACCAGAGCATGAAATAACATAAATGTGAACTTGGAACATAACGTAAACGTGTAACATGAACTTGAAACATATTCTTGTCTCATGGGGGATTACCATGATTGCGTGAATGTAAACTTGAACATAACATAACGTGAAACATGACTTGAACTTGGAATCTTATTCAATAGACTTAATCATTAAAGTGACCATATGGGTGCTACACAGGTCCCCTTGAGCCGTGTGTCACTGCTGATTACCGCATCACATCAGAGGTTTCTATACCAGCTATAAGTGCGTTAATACGTACTCCACAGTTGTTGTGGCCCCATGTATTCTACGTGTCACAATTGCTGTGTCTCACGTAGTGTATGTTCCACAGTTATTGTGGCCCCATACTTCATGCTCCACAGTTGTTGTGGCCCCATGACTTATTTGTTTGTGCCACACTTGCTGTGGACACACGTAACATAATGTGTGGCACCATCGGCATTAGTGCCTGCCGCGCTCCGGTGACCAGCTAATTAGGCTCCATTCGCAACCTGTTGACTGTACTTCATCAACCCAAGGAATTTCACACCTATTTAGACACTCCAGCGTGAACAAAGGAGTTCCACTAGGATATTACCCCATCCTAGCGCTTAGGGTCGTGATTGACATGAATAACTTAACTGGCATACATGACATTTCGTAACGTGACGTAACATGAACATGACATAAACGTGACATAAAAGAAGGAAATCCTGACGTAGCGTAACGTGACATGAACGTAAGACGACAGACATGACATACTTTGAAACATAAATATAACAGAAAATATTACGTAACATGACTTACATGTAACAGACAATATTCTATAACTTGGCATGACATGTAACAGACAACATTTCGTAACATAGCATGACATGTGACAGTGAATATTACGTGACATGAAATACATGTAACATATGGCATACTTAACTTAACATGACATACTTGCAAGGTATAGCAATACGTGATAGAATATCTTGTGTACAGATGAATAATTCATGACAGAATAAATTATGCGTAACAAATAAATATGTAATGACTTGGCATGGCACATATGATAACATGCATACATACAATTTAGTTCCCTTACTTATCACACATACACATTAAATTGATAGTAAGTTAAAAGCTAACTTACCTCGATCTTCGAGCTTCAAGACAAAACTCAAGTGCGATCACGAGAAACTGAAAGTAGCGATTTCTAAAAATTAGAACTTAATCACTAACAATTATGAATATGGAGAAATATCAACTTAGGGTAAAATTACCATTTTACCCTCTACATGTGGGAAAATGACCATTTTACCCCTAACTAAGGATTTTGCATCCTAACTCAAAAAATCACCAAAATTTATATACCTTATGAAAATTTTGTCCTAAACTCAAATATCAATTCAAAAAAATTTAAAACTAAACACAACCATTAAAACTCTATAGGTCTGAAACTTACAAGGCTATTTCCCTTTATTTTGTTGTAATTCTTTCAAATTTCAAAACTCATGATTAAACCAAAATTTTTCTTCTACTATACTCATAACATATTCCTAAGAATAATCATGTTTTGAATCATGAACAAAAGTCATCAAAATCACTAAAACCATACTTGAACGTTTTGGTTTTTCCTCTAAGTTCAAAACAAAATTTTGTTTATAACTTGTTTTGATCAACCTCTTGATCCATGACTTATAAAAATGTGATCTTCAAACCAAAACATCACATGGTTTAAAAGATGTTCTAAAACAGATCCAAGCATCAAACTCAAGATCACATGGTTAAACATCAACCAAAACATAAATTTAGCCAAGAACATCATCACTTTGGCCTAACTGAATACCTCATTGCATAAAATTTCATATATTCGAAACTAACATCAAATATCTTCAAAATAACATTTTAACATGTATATAAGAGGCTTAGGATCTTCCAATAAAAATATCAAAGCCATTGGAATAAGATTAAACCATAAAAGATTTAAACTTTCTCAAAACAGAAACTGTTTTGCCTCTTCCAGTTTTTAAGTTTATAGACCTAAGAAAATATTTCACCAAAACTTTTAATCATGCAACAAATCATCAACCAATAATCATATACACATGTTAACAGTACTCCATAAAAATTTTGGACCAAGATCTATTCATTAGCTTGGTCAAAAACTCCAAAATATAACACACTCTCCAGTTTATCGCCCAGAATGACCTTTCTGGGGTCTAAACAACTTGTTACCAATCCAATGATCTCCAAATGGAACACATCAGATATCCACATAAACTAGACTCCAAAAGAAATAACTTTCATGAAGGAAACTTTGCGAGCAAAGACTTACCAAAGCTTCGAAACGGGCATTCAAAAGAGGTAAGAAAAACTGTCCGAGAGTGTCTTTTGTGTTTTATGAAGGAAACGTGTAAAGGAGAGTCGCTTTTCGTGGGAAGTGGACTGGGGAGCTTCTTACACAAGCTATGTAAAGTGATAGGACTGAAGGAATGGTTGAGTGTTGGCCTTTTCTTCTCATAAAAATCAGACCAAGATCTTTTCTCAAGGTGGAGTGTGAGAGTGACAGAGTGAGGTGGCCCTTTAGCTTTGTCTTTCAAGAACCTTCTAGGCCCTTCTTGTAAAGATCTGGCCAGCCAAGTGGGGGTACAAAACTTAGCCATGAAACAATCCTATGGTGACCAAATTCGTGGGCCTAAACCGAATGGGCCTAAATTTTGGGGTTTAAAGAGGGTTTGGGTTGCTATCAAGCCCAAATCCAATATCACTTGGTCGAATCAATTTCTCAAGGTTAACAAGGTTGGATAATGATGTTCTAACACAAATTTGAAGGATTAATAGCATGTGGAAGTGATTTAATCAAGTGATTAAACACAATGCTATAAATCGGATTAGAAAATGTTTAGAGGCCAACTTTAGGGTTTTGGGGAAACCGTTTAGGGTTTCGATTTCAACAAAGCTTTTGGGCTTTCAATTGGATTCCCACCATTTAGGGTTTCACTAAGATTGAAAACCTCTTTGGTCTGGCACAATTTGGTTGAGCAGATGAAACAAGGTTTTGCTTAAGTGGCAAGATCTCACACCTTGATTCCTTCAAATCCAACAAACATTCCTCATGGTGCCAAGTGTCTAATATTATTCACTAAGTGTGGCTAAGATCTTGCCAAGTGTCCAAATAAAACTTCTCTAATCTAATTTGGACATTCCACACTATGATTTTGAAATACTGCAATTGGTGCGCTTTTCGAGGTTTCTATTCACTCCAAAAAAGTTAATCATAAACTTAACACTAAAAATTCCTAAATATTCATATTAACCTACAGTGAAAATATTATACAGAAATTCAACCTCGAAGTGCCCCTAAAAATAATTTCACAATTTCCAACAGACGTTTCGTCCAGAATTATGAATATAGGATATTGCGCCATAAAATTCTATATAATTCACTGAGTCTAATGGCGTGGACCATAATGCATTCTGACACTTCTAACCACCTCAAATAAATAAAACTTATATTTCTAGCACCATAGTGAGTGATAACACTGACTATGTTGACAGACTAAAACCTATGCGATTGGTCGATTCGTAAAAACTTATGGGGTTTTCATGAGATTCCTAAAGTCAATAGAAATTCCACCACTGAATTTCTAGCGGGCTGTTACAAAGTGGATTGGAGAGCCTCTTACACAAGTTATGGAAAGTGATAGGACTGAAAGAAATCTTGAGTGTTGGCCTTTTCTTCCCATTACAATAAACAAAAATCAGCTCAAGATCTTTTCTTAAGGTGGAGTGTAAAAGTGAAAGAGTGAGGTGGCCCTTTATCATTGTACTTCAAGAACCTTCGTTTGTAAAGATCTAGCCAGCGAAGTGGGGGTGCAAAACTTAGCCAAGGAGCAATGCTAATGTGATCAAACTTGTGGGCCTTAATGAGCCTAAACCGAATGGGCCTAAATTTTGGGATTTTAATAGGGTTTGGGTTGCTATCAAGCCCAAATCCAATATCATTTGGCCCAATCAAATTTTCAAGATTAACAAGGTTGGATAATGATGTTCTAACACAAATTTGAAGGATTAATAGTATGTGGAAGTATTTTAGTCAAGCGATTAAACACAATACTAGAAAGTGATTCATTTAGGTTAAGGAAGTCAACTTTATGGTTTGGATAAAACCGTTTAGGATTTCGATTTCAACCATGCTTTTGGGTTCTCCATTGGACTCCAACCATATAGGATTTCACTAGGGTTGAAACCATCTTTGGTTTGGCACAATTTGATTGGTCAGATGGAATAAAGTTTATGCTTAGGTCCCATGATCTCACACCTTGATTCCTTCAAATCCATCAAATGTTCCTCATGGTGCCAAGTGTAACAGCCCGCTAAAAATTCATTGGTGGAATTTCTATTGACTTTAGGAATCTCGTGAAAACCCCATAAGTTTTTACGAATTGACCAATCGCATAGGTTTTAGTCTGTCAACATAGTCAGTGTTATCACTCACTATGGTGCTAGAAATATGAATTTTATTTATTTGAGGTGGTTAGAAGTGTCAGAATGCATTATGGTCCATGCCATTAGACTCAGTGGATTATTTAGAATTTTAAGGCGCAATATCCTATTTTCATAATTTCGGACGAAACGTCTGTTGAAAATTGTGAAATTATTTTAGGGGCACTTTGAGGTTGAATTTCGGTATAATATGTTCACTGTAGGTTAATATGAATATTTAGGAATTTTTAGTGTTAAGTTTATGATTCAATTTTTCGGAGTGAATAGTAACCTCGATAAGCGCACCAATTGCAGTATTTCAAAACCATAATGTGGAATGTCCAAATTAGATTAGAGAAGTTTTATTTGGACACTTGGCAAGATCTTAGTCACACTTAGTGAATAATATTAGACACTTGGCACCATGAGGAATGTTTGTTGGATTTGAAGGAATCAAGGTATGAGATCATGCCACTTAAGCAAAACCTTGTTTCATCTGCTCAACCAAATTGTGCCAGACTAAAGAGGTTTTCAATCGTAGTGAAACCCTAAATGGTGGGAATCCAATTGAAAGCTCAAAAGCTTTGTTGAAATCGAAACTCTAAACGGTTTCCCCACAACCCTAAAGTTGGCCTCTAAACCCGTTCTAATCCGATTTATAGCATTGTGTTGAATCACTTGATTAAATCACTTCCACATACTTTTAATCCTTCAAATTTGTGTTAGAATATCATTATCCAACCTTGTTAACCTTGAAAAATTGATTGGGCCAAGTGATATTGGATTTGGACTTGATAGCAACCCAAACCCTCTTTAAACCCCAAAATTTAGGCCCATTCGGTTTAGGGCCATTAAGGCCCACGAATTTGGTCACCATAGAATTGCTTCATGGCTACGTTTTGTACCCCCACTTGGCTGGCCAGATCTTTACAAGAAGGGCCTAGAAGGTTCTTGAAAGAGAAAGCTAAAGGGGCCACCTCACTCTTTCACTCTCACACTCCACCTTGAGAAAAGATCTTGGTCTGATTTTTATGAGAAGAAAAGGCCAACACTCAACCATTCCTTCAGTCCTATCACTTTACATAGCTTGTGTAAGAAGCTCTCCAGTCCACTTCCCACGAAAAGCAACTCTCCTTTACACTTTTCCTTCATAAAACACAAAAGACACTCTCGGACTGTTTTTCTTACCTCTTTTGAACGCCCGTTTCGAAGCTTTTGTATGTGTTTTATCGCCAAGTTTCCTTAATTAAAGTTGTTTATTTTGGAGTTTAGTTTACGTGGATAGCTTATTAGTTCCATTTGGAGATCATTTGATTGGTAAAAAGTCGTTTATACCCCAGAAAGGTCATTCTGGGCGATAAACTGGAGAGTGTGTTATATTTTGGAGTTTTTGACCAAGCTAATGAATAGATCTTGGTCCGAAATTTTTATGGAGTACTGTTAACATGTGTATATGATTATTGGTTGAGGATTTGTTGCGTGATTGAAAGTTTTGGTGAAATATTTTCTTAGGTCTAGAAACTTAGAAACTGGAAGAGGCAAAACAGTTTCTGTTTTGAGAAAGTTTAAATATTTTATGGTTTAATCTTATTCCAATGGCTTTGATATTTTTATTGGAAGATCCTAAGCATCTTATATACATGTTAGAATGTTATTTCGAAGATATGAAATTTTATGCAAAGAGGTATTCAGTTAGGCCAAAGTGATGTTGTTCTTGGCTAAATTTATGTTTTGGTTGATGTTTAACCATGTGATCTTGAGTTTGATGCTTGGATCTGTTTTAGAACATCTTTGTAAACCATGTGATGTTTGGGTTTGAAGATCACATCTTTATAGGTCATGGATCAAGAGGTTGATCAAAGCAAGTTAGAAACAAAATTCTGTTTTGAACATAGAAGAAGAACCAAAAAGTTCAAGTATGGTTTTAGTGATTTTGATGACTTTTGTTCATGATTCAAAACATGATTATTCTTAGGAATATGTTATGAGTATAGTAGAAGAAAAATTTTGGTTTAATCATGAGTTTTGAAATATGAAATAATTACAACAAAATCAAGGGAAATAGCCTTGTAAGTTTCGGTCCTATAGTTTTACTGGTTGTGTGTAGTTTTAAATTTTTTTTGAATTGATATTTGAGCTTAGGACAAAATTTACATAAGGTATGTAAATTTTGGTGATTTTTGGAGTTAGGATGCAAAATCCTTAAGTTAGGGGTAAAATGGTCATTTTCCCACATGTAGAGGGTAAAATGGAAATTTTACTCTAAGTTGATATTTCTCCACATTCCTAATTGTTAGTGATTAAGTTCTAATTTTTAGAAATCGCTACTTTCAGTTTCTCGTAATCGCACTTGAGTTTTGTCTCGAAGCGCGAAGATCGAGGTAAGTTAGCTTTTAACATACTATCAATTTAATGTGTATGTGTGATAAGTAAGGGAACCTAAAGTGTGTGTATGCATGTTATCATATGTGCCATGTCCAGTCATTACATATTTATCTGTTACACAGAATTTATTCTGTCATGAATTATTCATCTGTTACACAAGATATTCTGTCATGTATTGCTATACATTGCAAGTATGTCCTGTTAAGTTAGGTATGCCATATGTCACATATATTTCATGTCACGTAATATTCACTATCACATGTTATGCCATGTTAAAAAGTGTTGTCTGTTACATGGTATGCTATGTTACGAAATGTTGCCTGTTACATGTATGCCATGTTATGGTATGTTTTCTGTTATATTTATGTCTCAAAGTATGTCATGTCTGTCGTCTTACGTTCATGTCATGTTATGCTACGTCAGGACTTCTATCTTTTATGTTACGTTCATGTTATGTCACGTTACGAAATGACATGTATGCCAGTTAAGTTATTCAAGTCAATCACGACCCTAAGCGCTAGGATGGGGTAATATCCTAGTGGAACTCCTTTGTTCACGCTGGAGTGTCTAAATAGGTGTGAAATTCCCTGGGTTGACGAAGTACAGTCAACAGGTTACGAATGGGGCCTAATTAGCTGGTCACCGGAGCGCGCCAGGCACTAACGCCGATGGTGCCACACATTATGTTACGTGTATCCACAGCAAGTGTGGCGCAAACAAATAAGTCATGGGGCCACAACAACTGTGGAGCTTGAAGTATGGGGCCACAACAACTGTGGAGCATACACTACGTGAGACACAATAATTGTGACACGTAGAATACGTCGGGCCACAAGAACTGTGGAGTACGTATTAACGCACTCACAGCTGGTATAGAAACCTGTGATGTGATGCGGTAATCGGCAGGGACACATGGCTCAAGGGGACCTGTGTAGCACCCATATGGTCACGTTAATGATTAAGTCTATTGAATAAGATTCCAAGTTCAAGTCATGTTTCACGTTATGTTATGTTCAAGTTTACGTTCACGCAATCATGGTAATCCCATGAGACAAGAATATGTTCCAAGTTCATGTTACGTTATGTTCCAAGTTCACATTTATGGTATGTCATGCTCAAGTTCATGTTCAAATTATACATGTTCACGTTCATGTTATGTTTCAAGTCCATATTATGTTTCAAGTTCATGTTCATGTTATGTTTCAAGTCCATGTTATGTTTCAAGTTCATGTTCATGTTATGTTTCAAGTCCATGTTATGTTTCAAGTCACGTTCATGCTAAGCTTCAGTTTCAGTTTAAGTTATGCCAATTATGTTATGTTGTATGTCAAGTTATGCTATAATTACTTATGATTTGATTATGCATTCATGCTTTTACTGCCATGCATGCATCATTAACTTGTGTGGAAGTTTTTTGTTAACTTGCTAAGATTTGTAATCAAATCTCACTGTGGTAGTCCCAACTACCATTCCCCCCGAATGGTAGATCTTATTATAGGATTTGAAGGAGAATCGGGAATCGACCAACTGGAAACGGTCGACTAAGCGATGATGCGATGTAGGTGTTAGTACAGTAGTCACCTCAGATTACTATTTGTATTTGTGGAGTTCAATCTCAATCACTCTTTTGATCACAACCATTTTAGACTAGTGTTGTGATATCAGTTTTTGAGTATGTCATTATGTATGAAGTATGTTTTAAGTATTTGGGATATTTCAGTTTGGTGCATAGTATTGCTAAAGAAAAAAATTATCCGCTGCGAATATTGCATAATACTAGATGCATGTTAGGAATATTGCATCTCATATGTTATGAACGGGGGCAGGTAACCTTGTGTTGCATGTCTCGACGCTTCAAATGTCCGTCCAATCCCAAGTGGAATTTGGGTGCGTCACACCAAGTGTCTAATATTACTCACTAAGTGTGGCTAAGATCTTGCTAAGTGTCCAAACAAAACTTCTCTAATCTAATTTGGACAATCCACACTGTGATTTTGAAACACTGCAATTGGTGCTCTTACCGAAGTTACTATTCACTCCGGAAAAATGAATCATAAATTAGCACTAAAAATTCTTAAATATTCATATTAACCTACAGTGAAAATCGTTTACCGAATTTCATCCTCGAAGTGCCCCTAAAAATAATTTCATAGTTTCAAATAGGCATTTCGTCTGAAAATATGAAAATAGACTTATTCTGCCATAAAATTCAAAATAATCAACTGACTCTAATGGCGTAGACCAAAACACATTCTGACGCTTCTAACTACCTCAAATATTTCTAGCACCATAGTGAGTGATAACACTGATTAAGTTGATAGACTAAAACCTGTGCGATTGGTCGATTTCTAAAAACTTATGAAGTTTTTCACGAGGTTCTTAAAGTCAATAGAAATTCCACCAGTGAATTTCTAGTGGGCTGTTTACATCATTGGCCCCTCAATCTCTCCTCCATTGGCAATCAAGATATCAACACTTGTGATGGGTACCAACATGAACCTAGTCTTAAAGATCCTTTGCAAGTTCCAGATGTGCCAATTATAAGATCAAGAGCAAAGAAGATTAAGAAAGCAATGCAAGGATTGGTGCAATCCACTTGGGATGAAGCTAGCAAGGGCCCAACACTCAAGATGAGATTGAAAGAAGGAGAACCAGTTTTGATCCACTTGATACAAACTGTCGAAGGCATGACTTAGAGTTATTATTTGGGCCTATTGTTATTAAAGGCTTTCAATTTGTTAAAGGATTTATTTTATTAATTTAGAATAAGTGGGTTAGAGGCCCATATGTCTTATGAACTAGGATTTTTGGGAAGGCCTTGTACTTTGGCTAATGGTTTATTTGGAAAGTTACTTTTTAAGAACTAGGGTTTAAAGAAGTACTGTAGCGAGTTACTGTAGCCGCAATACTATTCATCCAAAGGTATTTTTGGAAGAAAGAGCGTTATTTTGGCTAGGGTTTTAATTAGGTTTTGGTGTGAGTACTTTTTGTAGCCTCATTCTAAGAAGTTTTATGAAATTTGATGAATTTATTCATTGTAAGTTGAGTTTACTCCTTTTGTTTTTTATTAAACTTTTAAACTTATCAAAGGTAAATCACAACCTTTGTGGCGTTCCTCCTTGTAATCTGGGTTCTTGAGACAGGTTATTCAACGGGTCTAGATTTTAATAAAATTTAGGTTCTTGAAACAAGTTCTCAACGGGTCTAGGTTTTACATCTATAGACTTGATTTTGGTTTTCTTGGGTGAGTTTTCAAATTAATTGTGGGCTTAAGGGATTTCATTCCCACGGATTCTTGGGAATAACTTAATTGCAAAAACTTGTGTAGCCAGAAAGTCAATTATAAAAATTTTAGACCTAGGTTGTAACGCCCCGGTCCCGTAGGGATCGAAGAGTTACTCCCTACAACTTAAAACTCAACATTCATCAATATATTTATAGACTCCAAAATATAACGTCATCAGAATGCTACAAAAATCTCTTAATAAAATCCCTTAACAAGATTTACTCCCTATAATAAAATACGTCATCAGAATACTCAGAAATCTTCTATGAGTAATCCACTATGCTTAAATAATCATCTCACCGATGCTCCATAATCCTGATCCTTAGCTGGACTATTCAAAATCATCTGAGAAATATATGGAGATAAGGGGTGAGTTATCAACAACTTAGTAAGCAGAGGACATATACTAGTGTGTAAACATGAGCATTTTCACAGAGTTCAGAATGTAGAAACAAAACATTTCAGTATCAATATGCAAATCTCAAAAAATACTTATTATCAGAAAATCAGAGCGATTTTTCAAACATTTCATATTCAGAAACCAACTTTTCATATTCAAAGACTCCTTTGGCACAACATGACTGAACATCTTCATCTTATCATATCATATCAGAGCATCATATCAGAACAGAGACCATGTTTAACCCCCGTGGTAGGGTTGTGCATCCTGCGGAAAGCCAAGCAGAACATAAATCACTATGTTACCAAAGCGATTGCACTCAAAACAGAAAACCACTATTATATCCCGTGGCGGGCCAGAGGTCACTATTGTATCTTGTGACAGGGCCAGAGGTCACTATTATCTCCCGTGACAGGGCCAAAGGTCACTATTATATCCCGTGACAGGGCCAGAGGTCACTATTGTATCCCGTGATAGGGCCAGAGGTCACTATTGTATCCCGTGACAGGGCCACATATCAAAGCAAAACAGAATCAGAATCACCATATCAGAATTAGAATCAGAGTCAGAACAGAATCAGAGTCAGAACAGAATCAGAAAGTCATGTCAAAGGTTTTTCAGATGCCACATCATAACAGAGTACATAACATCTTTAGAACAGAACAGAATCAGATCACAAAACATAATTTATGCACAAAATTTCATATTCGCTCTTTTTTTCAAAGTTCAGAAACAGAATGTCAAAAATAAGCTCATGTCTACACTAGTCATGACAGAAAATACTTTATTCTTAAACAGAATCTCATGTATAATGCAGAACAAATATCTGAGGTTGTTTTCATATTTATTTTCATAGCAAAACATGAACATTTTCAAAAAAAGACCTCAGTTCATTTTATTTAATGCAAAGTCCAGCATAGGAACCCCGCTTACCTGGACTTCTTAACTTTTTCAAAATTTTCCTCAAAATGTCGAACAATAATTAATCGTCACCTATAAAATAATCACGTAATTTTCGTAACTTTTCGATCAAACATGTATCTCAATATTTAAACCTAAAATGCTAAAATAACCTATTTTCTTAAACTTCTAAAATTATCCTAACCCTTAAAATATTATCACTTTCTAATTTCATCAATAGCCACTAAAACGAATTCATACCGAAGAGAGTAATCGAATAAATATTATGATAAAAGAATACCGGTGTTTTTAAAATACTAAAGTACACACAACGTATTATAGATTACAAGAATACTATGGCTATTTAAAATTCCCATAAAATAAGGCCAACTTAAAAAAAATGAGTTCCATTGAAAACTAAATAGTTCAAATTAACAATATAATCATTTTTTTTTCTTTAGGTATAACAAAAACCAAGCCCAATAAAACATAAACCCATTAAACTAAAACCACGAAACTACACATCAGAAAACATCATACTAAGGGAAAAATGTTAACAAAACCTCAAAATTGTTCTTCTTCCTACGTAAGGCTTTACGGGTGAAAACTAGCCTAGTTTGAAAGCTTACCATGAGGGAAGGGAGATGTGCGGCGGATCCTTGCTCACCAGAGGGAAGCTCGTGACAGCGGATTGGGGAGGTACTGGGTGGTCGGCGACGTGAAATAACACTGAGAGAGAGAGAGAGAGAGCGAGAGAGAGAGGGAGAGCGAACGGAGAGGAGAGTTGAGTTCGGGGGTAGCTTACCGAGAGAAGAGCGATGAACTTGGATGGAGTGCAACACCCAACGATACTCTCAGTGTGGTGGCGATGACGTGGAAGAGGTTGGCGGATGCGTCGCTCGGCTGGTTTGCATCGAACAGCTGCAAGCAGAAAAGAAATTTGCTCTGTTTTCGGGGACTAAAAGAGAGGTTTCTTTGGTGTTTGTTTGACTGTGGAGGAGGCAGGGTGGCTGGGTAGTGGGAGTTGTACCACGGTGGATGAGAAGGGGTGCAACGGTGGTGGTGCAGGGACGATGCTAAGGGGGTCGTAACACAGAGGCATCGGCAGGGCTACGTAGGGTTCACAGTTTGCCAACAGGCTGGGCGGTGGGGCTATCACACGAAGACTTGACTTACGGTTTCTGCAAGGGTGCACCCTCCACGGCTGGGTTGTGGAAAGGAGGAGGTGTGCTCGATTTGTTCTTGATTGGGTGGACGCTGGTGGCAGCAACTGAGGCCGTGAAGGAGGTGGTGGCGCATGGTGAGGTTTGAGCCTTGGTGAAGGTCGTTTACTGGGCATCAGTTTTTCATGCGTGGAGATGGAGGTTGGCGTCAAACTAGGAGGGGCTGGGTGGTTCTTGTGGCTGGTGGCAGCGATGGCACAGGGTAGTTTCCAAGTCTAAGATGAAAACGTAACTATATGGGTGATAAGAAAACCCTAAAGTTTGAAAAGAGAAAGACGTGCATGCGGTAGTGCCGTGCGTGGGAAAATAAAATAAATAAATAAAATAATAAAAATTAAAGTTCAACAATAAAATTATTCATTAAAGCAAAGTGTAATTTAAAAGCAAACATCAATTAATATCACGAAAGCACATCAAAGTAAATTTCACAACTTAAGAATTATAAAATAAATCAAACGAGAAAATCCGATAAATTTTAAAACAAGAAAAATAATATTTAAATTAAATAAAAAATAATAATCTTCCACATAAAAAAATAAATACACTAAAATACAGGGTATTACATAGATAGTGATTTTTACACTACTAA
Source organism: Juglans mandshurica (assembly GCA_022457165.1). NCBI lineage: Eukaryota > Viridiplantae > Streptophyta > Magnoliopsida > Fagales > Juglandaceae > Juglans > Juglans mandshurica. Next base: position 20,465,701 of record CM039619.1, on the reverse strand, counting down.
AAACCTATGGACTAATCTTGTAGTTAACCCAATATTATAAGGAAATTAAAGATATTAGAATTTTTGTCATTTCTCATGAGTTCAAACTCATTTATTCCTCTTTGCTCAGAACCAACCTCATCTCTTTGTTAGTGTGATATTGTTGCCACCACCATCTCGCCACTTTATAATAACTTGATTCATGATTAGTACCCGAATCCTTCGATCGATTTCGGGAAGACAACATCAGCTACCCTACACACCATCAATTCAACTAAATGCATTCAAGAAAAATGAGCATTTGTGACGATAATGACTATTTACGACGAAAACATATTCATTTTAATAGAAAATAATCATTTTCGCAGGAAATAACAGGTTACAAATAAGTAATTTTCTTGTAGTGATCATATATATATATATATTTGGGAATGGTACTGTAAATAACTAGATGTATTTATCATCATTTTAAAAAGAAAAACACTACTTTGCCTTCCCATTTTGCCCACTCAATTTGACCGCTGGTCAAATTTTTTATTTATTTTTACTTAGTGATTAAGGAAATGTTTTTAAATGTATTGATATATATTTTTTTATTTTTTAAAAATATTTAAATGTATTAAAAAAATGTGAAAAGAAAAAAGGAAAAAAAAAAAGGTACGCCCAGCGGTAAGAGTGGGGCGGCAGAGTAGCCCCACTCTTTTAAAAATGTTGGGAGTAGAAAATTTAAATATAAATTAAGGGTAAGGATAAATATCATGTATCCGCAAACCAAATCACATCGACTGATTTAGTTTTTAACACTAAATAATTATAAACCTCGATAAAGATCATCATATATAGTATCTATGGCTATCTGTTATTGAGTATCCAAAGTGGCCCGTTTGTTTTCGGAGATGAGATGAGATGAGTTGAGATTAAAGTTAAAAAATTGAATAAAATATTGTTAGAATATATTTTTTAATATTATTTTTGTTTTGAGATTTGAAAAAGTTGAATTGTTTATTTTATTTTGTATTGGAAGTTGGGAAAGTTTATTTTATCTTGAATAAAAAATCTTGTTTATTGCATAATCTGGCTTGATTTAAGTATTAAAGTTCTTGAAGGTAGCTGAGTCTTTGGTGCAACCAAAGCCACCAACCCAAAACACATTTCCTCGTCAGTTTAACCACTCTCCCCATTTAAAAATAAGAAGAATTACAATTGGTCATGGACTCCTATAAATACATGAAATAATATGGAACAACTAATATCTCTGCATTATTAATTCCAACCGCTATTGCCAAATAATCAAGATCATGAAATGACCGGTCTTCAAAATGCGAAATGCCAAAGTCCGCCCGGTCATGAACATGCCCGAGAAGTACTACTGCTTCAGCAAAAGTTCTGCTGCTGCAAACGAAGTACGGCTGCAATTCATGACAGTAGTTAATAATTGCCAAGAAAATGGCGGCGGCATCGGAAGTAGTGGGAGTCTGATCCGGCATGGTCGTGATTTCTGGTATGCAAGAAGGGCGTTTCTGAACAGTTACCATTTCTCAGAAGAGAAGATAGGTTTCAAGCACAAGCTGAAGAGGTCGGTGAAAGAGCTCAGCCAGGTGACCGCTGGGGTTGTAAGAGACTTTCGTCGGGAAATGTCTAAGAGAAGGCTTGGGATTAGGGTTTACAGGCTTACTGTCTGTTTGCCATCTCTCTTCGTTCTCGCAACCATACGTTGTTTTACGCCATGGTTCAATAAAACAGATCACTACCCTTTGCCCTGACCTGTTATATATACTTGTATACGCATGTATATATATATATATATATATGCATATATATGCATATGGCTTAAAGCTTCAAAAGGGCTGGTACGTTGGAATTAAATGCAAAACATGTCTACCGTACTCTAGTCTTGTCGTTTTCAGTTATAAATTTTACAGGTTTAATCATTGGTATTTATATAATGTTGTAATTGCAAGTTGTTTGCATTCGGAGGATTTGTATATGGATTGCTTGCGCACTTTATTACCTGTATAAATTAAAAGATATCATATTATATATATATATATATATATATATATTCATATTCAAGTATTTGGGATTAGAAACTGTTCAGCTCTTTCTCTTCGCTCTTTTTTAGCAATATATAGATCAGTGGATTTATATCTTGAAGATAAACAAATTAACATGAAATTAACAAATCTTCGACACCCATTGATTTTACAACCCAATCCGTACGTAAGTCTCATCCATGAACTTCCCATTCCAACTGGTATACACACCTGGTTAAAATCTTCTCAGTGTCTTAGCTTCTCTTGCACCACAAGGAAGTACCAGTGTCGTCTATCGTGTCGGGTCATCCAGATTCGTGTTGCTTTATTTGAATTCGAACCATCAATCAGTCAACTTTAATTCAACCCAAGTGTGTAAATCAAGTTTAGATCATTCAAGTTCATTTCGAGTCACGGACATCATCTTTTTCCACTCTTCAGAATTATAAACACTTCAAGAAATCTGGCCTTTTCCAGCGATTTTAAAATCGTCGCAAAAAAAATCGCCGCAAATATAGGTTATTTCTGACGATTTTTAAGTCGCCGCTTAATTTCGGTGCGATGATGGGAAATCATGGATGAAAAATGTACAAATTACTTTTTGCGGCGACATTTGTACCTATTGCGGCGATTTGTGTCGTCACAACAATGTTGTATTAACTGTAGCCTCATTAAATTTCCGTCGATTAAATAAAATCGCCACAATATGTACTATTTGCAGCGAAAATTGTCGCTGTAAAAACAAATGCTTCCATTTAAAGTTATTAGCGGCGAGTCAAAAGCGCCGGAAAAGCTTATTAAATTTAAAACCCCCGCCTTAGGTTTTCTCCTCATTTCGCTCCCTCCAGCCGTCTCTCGCCCTTCACCCTCTCTCTACCCAGTCCCTCTTCTCCCTCAAGCCTCCGCCGCGCACAGCCCATCGCCAACGGCCCCAGCACGCCACCGCGACCTCACCTCGACGGCCACCCCCTCCTTCTCCCCTAGCCACCACGCTAATCTCTTTCTGGCCTCACCTCTCTCTCTCTCTCTCTCGGATTTCTCTATGTCGCCGTCGTTGGGGGCGTCGTTCGTGACCACCCACACCTCGACGCTGTTGCCAGTCCTCCGTCGGAGCCCCTTCTCCTCTACGCCTAGCCCAGCAGCCCGAGGCCCTCCCTTGCTCTGTTTGCAACCCACTGCCACCAAATGAGGAGGAGGCGCGGGGAGTAGGGCAGATGAGGCAACTGAGGCATAAGCATTTTATACAAGAGGTACACCTAGCTCTAGCAAGGCATTATATTATTTACTGGGATCAATCTGTGCAAATGCTCTAATCAATTCCTTATACATTGATTTCTGACTTATAAATTAGGTACACTGCGTTTTGGTTGAAATAGTTTCTGCTGCAGCAAATGCTACACCAGGTCTTGGAAGATACCCTCCATTCAAGAGAGAGGTATGGTGCCTTGTCAAAATATTCATTTTTGTTGTTTTTCTTATAAATTATGATGTATTTTTTTATGATTAAAGTATTTCTCAAATTAAATATATAATAAATGCTTTTTCATTGAGGGAATTACTTTTGGGCTGTGATCAAGTAATTAATGAGCATATTTTAAAAGGAAAATGATTGATTGAGTATTTTTTTATTTTTTATTTTGAAATGAAAACTTAATTTTATTAATAACAGAAGACTTACATCAAATCACTTAAAACAGTGGACTGAATATATTGAGAAATTTCTTCCAAAACATACTTGTCTTCATCGAGATCAAGACCAACTTTTGCCAATCTATGAGCTACCATATTAGCATTCCTATCTGAATGAACAACATACCACTTTGAGCATCTTCAATTAGTAAACCACCTAAACTTAGGTATGTAGCAACCTTGTTTGCCATGGTGACCACTTGCAATACATCTCCTTCGAGTATAACCTTTGACAGCCTCATTTCAAGATTGGGTGATTCTTAAATGTGGCAATGTGCATCCCAAATGTGCATTTTCATGTATTTTAATTTTTTTTAAATGGTTATGGAAATGATTATTAGTGAATTTATAATATTTTTTTTAATAATTAATCATGTTTAAAAAATATTGGAAAGAAAAAAAAAGTACATTAAAGGCATATTTGGGATACACATATTGGAGTCATCCTAGATTCCTAGCTACATTTTAAAATGTTGTAGAGAGAAGATGACTTGAGGCCCAGGAGGAGCTTTGCTTTATGGTTCTGAGAGCCTTCGTAGTGGGCTCAGTAAAGCGATTGCTTAATGCTTGGCTATATTTTAGCCATTTCCCTTAAAAAATATTCTACAGCGAATTAGTTAAATGAACAATAAAAATAGTTAGAGCTTTTTTTCAAATCTGTTGAGCCAAATACGCTGGCCATTCAAATTTTTTTTACTTATTTTATTTCTTTCTTGTCTTTCTAAGCTATCATTGTAGAAAAGAACTAGGGCTCTCTAGGTACTATATGTTTTGTTTTTTTTTTCTGACTGTATATGTTCTGTTGTTATTAGAGAGAAACAAATCAATAGAAAAATTATCATATTACATTTTGTTGGTGTATGTCTGCCAGGTATGGTTTTAAGAATGAGGCAAAGAAAATGGTTGTTGCACTAGTTGATATGGAGCGAGCTTTTGTGCCCCCCCAACATTTCATCCGTTTGGTGCAAAGGATGTATTCTTAACATGTTTTTTGCCTGAAAATAACATTTGGTTTCATACCAAAGCATGTTATGTAGCATCTGGTTTGAGATTATAACATAGTTGACATTTGCTAAATGCATGTGATTCCTGCAAAATTGTTGAGTTTAACTGTAAACATTTGTAACAGAATGGCATGGCTTGCATAATTACAAATGGAAAATGCTTTAACTTCCATGTCATTGCTACATAGATTGATGAAGTTTCTTTTATCCCCCTCCCCCCTCCTGTGGGAAAAAAGTGTCTTGTTCCTGAGTGTGTTGTGTCATTATTAGTGGTTTGAAATTGTATGTTTTCTTTTGCAATATTTATCTGGAGCTTATTAGGATGATCTGTTAATTTTTTTCTCAGGCTTTTACCTTTTTTTTTTTAATAAAATCTTCAATTACGTGATAAAAAATCTAATGTATGGAGAGACAGCGCCGAGAGGAGGAGCTGAAAACTCGATCTTCAAAAAAGGGGCAAGAGGCAGAGCAGGCAACACTAAACATAGTAGGATATTTCCTCCGATGTTTGTTGTAGAACAATTACATTGAGTTTATTTTGTTTTATTTTCCTGAACTGTATATCTTGTTAATGAAGTCATTTTGGTCTTCCCATGCCTTGCTCATTATGCGTATCTTGTTTCCTTGTCAGGCAACTAGTCCTCAAACAGGTGGTCAGCAAACTGGTGGAAGCTTGAAATCAATGAAGGAGAAACCAGGGCAGACAGAGAAAGAAGTTCAGGAGAATTCAGGTTTAAAGACTGCAGGTCCCGAAGGAGAAATAACAGCAGGTTTGTGTGCAAAATGCATGCTCATTTGTGACAATAGGTTCTATTATATAAGAATCTAGATACCTGTATTTCAAAATCAAGATTCAGGCATTTAATTAATGTAGATTTCCTATTCCTCATTTCTCTATTTATGGAAAACGCTACAATTAAAAATAAAATGAGGACAACATTTTGGTTATGAGATTGAAGCTGATTTTATTGCATGCTATATATCACATTGTTACAATGTTTCAGATTATGAAGATACCTTGCAGTTAGATAAATTACTTCTTCTTGGTGAATGACGCATATTGGTTAATAAGTTTTCTTATTAACACTCACCAGCAGGTTTGTTGCTTTTGCTGAGTGAACATAAGAAATCATTGTATTGAGCAGATTTGAGCTAATGGGATATCTAGAGCAATAATTTTACTTAACATTAAAAAAACAGTTGCAATTCGAGCTAGCAGTTTATCTAGACCAAATGGGATATATACTGTACTTTTATTAGGCATAATGACCTTACCTGATTTGGACATAACAGTATGAAAACAGGGATGATGGATGAGGCCTATAATGGCACTTTTCATTATGAGTTATTTGTGAATGTCATTATTTTGTGAATGAGTTATTTGTGAATGTCATTATTTGTGAAAACAGGGATGATGGATGCTCATTGCAACTCTTTCTTCCCAATGTTTGTTCTGCTTTATGGTAACATCTCTTTTACTATGTGTGGGTGTATCCACAGTTTTAGATTCAACATCAATTAATGGCCCTTACTAATGTATTGTATTCATGGCAGTCATACATTACTTCCTTTTCATGGTGGTGGCTTCATACTACCATTATCTCAACTTTCTAGGTTATGATGGTAAGCTACATGGTTTGTCTTTTCCATTTGCTCCAATCCTTCTTTACTTTTTATTTCTTATGAGAAGGGAAGGGTCAGGGGACTAAATTCAGAATATTTTGGGTCAAACTGGATAGGGTTGATGAAACATTTACTTCATGTGCTGGATATTTTGGGTCTTTCCTTTTCTTTTTCCTTAATTTTCTCAATGATAATGCTGGCTTGTTGATTTGATGTTAACAGAATAACTTGTGTGGTTGGTACACTTGGAAATTAGAACTTTATAGGTTCATTTTCTTGTTTTTCTTTTAAACAACCATGAGATTTTAGAGATTTTGGAGTTGGCATTGCAGTTTGGAATGATCATGATGTTTGCTTGTGCATTCCCTCTCGCATTTGCCTTTGCTGCTTTGGTATATAATGCTTTTTAAGTGGTACCCACACCATTTTTTCCCTTTTTAAGTTGGTTTTGGTTCTTAGTAAAGTGAGTGATTAAGTTCCATGCAACGCAGAACAACATTACAGAAATCAAAACTGATGCATTAAAGCTGCTTACCATGTTTAAAAGGCCTATCCCTCGTGCTGCCACCACAATTGGAGCTTGGCTAAACATTTTCCAGGTACTTAAATCCTTGAACAAGAAAAGTATTTTAGTTTACATGCTTTTGGATAAAAAAAAACACCTCCCCTTGCCCCTTCTTCATTCAGAAGACATGGGAAAGCACAAACTAGGCATGAACATCAGTTGTATAGCATCTTGTCCAAGCAAGAAGCTACAATGAACCCATTAGGATACTAATGGGTTGTCCAAGCAATCTGTGGCTGTCAATGAAGGAGTTGAAACTGACCCTTCAAAGTCCCCATTGGGAGGGAGAACGGTACTGACAACTTCCCATAGGATTAAAGTGTGTTCTTTTGCATTAGTTATGGCGCTATATGTTAAGAGTTCAATACATGCAGGATGTCTTTGACCTGCCCTTTCACATGGCTAGAGGTCAAATAGAGGAAAGTCTCTGAAATAAGATGACTTCCAAAAAGGTATTTTTTTTTTTGGCTTTTTCTACCAGTTCATCTCATGATTCCTATGGACAGTAAGATGTTAATTTATTTTCTTGTTTATGCTTTGACATTTGAAGGAGCGTATGGTTCAATTGCAAGATGCACAGAAAGGTGCTGAAGTTACTTCTGAATCAACTGAGAGGGAGCTTGAACTTGAAGCCCAACTTGTTGAGGCCAGGAGCATAATCCAAGAGCAGGTACTATACTCTTCTAATGTGAATTGGAGATTGAATGCAATGCATTTTTCTTTTGGTTTCTAGATTAGATGAATTTTTTATTATATGCTCCATAATATGATGGTGCATTTTTTTTTATGATATGGATTACCTTCCAAGCAAAACTATATGTTATTAAGTTGAATGTTGAATAACTTGTTTTATGTTAATCCTCCAATTTAACCGTAGAATGCTTTCCTTATTTTATCATTCTGCATCCACTATTCTATTTGGATTACCTTATAATTCATGCTTTACATGCAAGTTTTTAATTATATCTGAGATTCTGAATACTTAATGCAATAGGAGGGATTTGGCATTTTTTTTCTCTTTTACACTTAATTTTTTTTCTTAGTTGAAGATTAATGAAAATACAATGATTGATTCATTGCAGGCATCCGAAATGTCTAAGCATCTTTCTAAGTCTGAGAGGCCAAGGTATTCCCATGTCCCTTCATTCCCTTATTTTATGCATAACAGAGACTAAGTGGTCGTACCAAATCTGACGGGGATTCTATTAATTCATCACCAATTAAGGTTTAGTTCATTCTTATTTGTTTCAGTTGGACTGCAGTAATGAATCTGTAAAATTATAATGTTATTGAAATTTTCGTGTTGTAATTAGTTGTTGGTTCTGTTTGGAGCTTATGAGATTGGGCTTAAATGAAATAAAAGAAGGTTTCTCCCTATCATTGTTCTCCAGTTCATCTCATTTGAGGCATTTGTTTCCTTTTTAAGGCATGTTTTGTGAATTTTTTTTTTATTTTTTGAAACACTTTTTCCGGCGAGTAACATTCGCCGGAAATATTTTTTTAATAGCATAAACTTATTCCCGGCGACATTAAATCGCTGCAACAAATTATTTCTGGCGAAACAACCTACCCGCTGGAAATACTTAATGACGACGCTAATTTAAAATCATGCTGAAAAAAAATAATGATTATTTGCGGCGATTTATTAACTTTTTCTGACAGTTAATATCGCCGCAAATAACATTTTGCAGCGATTTTAATGGCAAACGAGAAGGCTATTTCTGTCGATTTTTTTAACATTTGCAACAAACTAAAATCGCCGGAAATAATAGTATTTTCTGACGATTTTTTAAAATCGCCGAAATTGATCAAAAATGGCTTTAGGATTGCGGCGAACCGGCAACGATTTATAATCGCTGAAAATGATCAAATGCAGCGATTATTATATGCATTTGCGACGATTTTGAGCGCTGGAAAAGACCTGATTTCTTGTAGTGAAAAATATTTTCTAATCAATTTACTTTTAATTATAATTATTATGTGCATTTCTAATGGATTCTTTCCTTTTTTGCTTTGGCACTAATTTGCAGCATTCGACTATATATAATATAGCTAGTGTTAACGTCGTATTTCGTACGCTTTTAGGCCAAGTTCCAGCAACCCAGGTTTTCAGAACTGGGCCTGCAAAAATAGAGAAGAGAGAAACTGGGAGAGAGGGGCCTTGGGGCCGGGGAGTTTCAGATACCAAAGTTAGTAGAGTATTTTGGAAGTTTGTAAATAATGAAAGAGTCTAGGGATCAGAGAGCTTTTCTTGTACCTGAAAGTTGCTATTTATACCAGGAGTTTGGGGTAGGCGGGACAGATCATATCTACCCCCATAGAGTCCGCATCCTTTTATTGTTCCTTTTGTCAGAGTCCTTTAATGCGGCATTGTAACACCTCGCTCATTCTTTCTGACGTAAGCAAATTCGACTGCGAGTCTCGTTATGCATACTGAATCTCGATGACATGTTTTTAAAGATATTATGTAATTTCTAAAGTAAGCTAAGTATTTTAAAGCCATCGAATATTTTAAATGCACTGCAAATATTTATATGATGTATTTGCAGTGTTATTGAACCAAGCCTGATTTTAAATAAGACAATTATAATATTTTTGAAGAGTTACAAAAATATTATAATTGTAGGAAATCATTTTAATATCATTTTATTAAAATGATTTCAGTTATTTAAAATGTAATGTGATTTAAATTATGTTGAAAACTCTAATTAATTAAACGATTTTATTCTCTTAAAGATATTAAATAAAACTTCATCAATTAATTAATGGTGAAGAAATATTATTTTATAAACTAAAGTTTAGTTTAAATTATATTCTATCTTAATTCCTCTCAGTGTTTTTAATTAAGTTAATGTTTTCGCATTTTAAATCAGTGTTTTAATTCCCCACCGTTAGATCATTTTGAAGTTCCCAAGGTAAAAGATTAGGATTAAAACCTAGGTCCCTCTCTCTTTCTCCTTCACTTTCCCTTTTTCCCTCTCTCTCCTCCCTCTCCCTCAGCTTACGCCGCACGCCCCCTCCACCTCTCACCCGAGTCTCCTCCAGCCCATCCTGGCGCAGCCCATCCTCACCGGCACCACCAACGGCCTCCTCTTACACCGGCGAGCCCCCACCACCGAACCCAACCTCCATCTCGCAACCACCCTCTCCCACGTGCCTGCAGCTCCTCACGGATAGCTTCACCTTGCGCAGCTCCTAGCGTCGCCGTACGCGGCCACCCAGGCCACCGAGCACCACCACGAGCACCCCTGACCACCCCCTTCCTCCTCCCCTTAACTCGAAGCCGGTAGCCCCTCCCTCGCATGCACGGGCTCTCTCCCTCACGCACGGGTTCCTCCACCTCATCCACCGTATGTTGCCACCCACGGCGTCCAGACGCCGTGTTGAGCCTCTTCTGGCCACCATCGGCCTACCCCAGCCACCCATAGCCCTGATCTACCCCTCACACATGCCCTCTCTCTCACGGACTCTCCCTAACGCACAGCTTAGATCCGTCGCTATAGAGCTGCCGCACCACCTTACAAACACCACCACCACCTCACCAAGGTCCTCGCAAGCCCTTCCATGCTCAACCCCCTCCAGACCCGTACCTCTAGCCACCTCCAGTGGCTGACCGCCACCGTACACGGTGTTACCCGCTACCCATGAACTCCCACCATGTCGACCACCCTCGCATAGCCTAGATCTACCCACCAAAATCATAGATCCGGTCTCCGAGATAGTCCTGTCGTAATGACATAGTAGTGATCGCTACCGCCCAAGCTAGTGGCTTCCAACGCCACTGGCCATGCTAGACAGCGAGCAACGCACGGGTTATCCCGTCGATGGTATATCCCTCTATCCCTCATTATTTATGTTAAATGTTAGTTGGTTGGATAGGTTGTGGATTGTGCTGTTAGTATTTGTGGAGTTCGCTATGTAGTGTGGTGATGTGATGCACTGTGTATGTGAAGTGTTGGGCGTAGTTGAGAAGTGTGATGTGTAGTATTGTGGACTGTGCTGTGAAGTGTGGGTTGGGAAGAGCACACGTGGAGTGTACTCTGCGTTGCATAGCGTGATGAGTAGTGTTAAGAACTGTGGAACAATGTCCCGAAGTAGTTGTGATGTGGCCTGTAGTCTGAGGTGACAAGTGTCACCGTATAGTTGACTTATGGCTGGGAGTATGTGTGAAGTGGCAGGATAGTATCAGAGTAGTGCAGCTGGGAAATGTCATGAAGTGACATGGTTAAACAAGAAGTTGTGCTTGTGATGGGTGAGTTAGTGTAAGAAATGACGTAGCGGAATGTCAGGTGATGTGACAAGGTCACGATGTAGCTTGGGAGTAGTCTCAAGCAATATGATGTGACGTAAAGTGTAGTTATGAATAGAGTCTTGTCGTGTTAAGTGTTGGGATGAACTGTCAAGAGGGACGGGTAGCATGAAGAGTCATGCTAACCCGGTTAAGAGAAGGTCGGTATCGGTGTATGGCGCTTGTCCCTACGAGCATGTGACCAACTGATTATATGTCGGTCTGAGGTGATAAAGGGGTAGAGGGTACATGTGTAATCTGGTTAGACCCATGTGCCGGACAAATTTACCATGTGTAATGGATAATATGTCCTAAGCATGGTTACACGATGCTTAAGCCTCAGAATTGGCTTAAAGTCGTGTGGCGTGTATGGATGAGAATGAGGATTTAGTGTTAGCTAAGATGCATGAAGGTAGTGACGGGTGTATTGTCTAGGATTGGGATGCGTGACTTCATCGGTCGGAATCATGCGTCGGAATGTGGTCAATAAAAAGAATAAGATAAAAGTCTTAGTGTCTTAATCCTAAGGTGAATCATGGGTTCACCCTAGTGGATAGGCACTCATAGTAGAACGTTGAGTTTGGTAGAGGTAGTGCCCGTAAGTGGATCCCGAAGGTTTTAGCATAGTAACGGATATGTAAGAGTACGGGATAGAAGGAGAGTGTTTCAAGTAAAATGTAGTTCTATTCTAAGTTTAGTTGCTTATGCACTAGATAGAGAATAACGCTAAGGTTATATGTATGCATGTAGGTTGCCATCTGACACGCACATGAATGGACTGCATGATATGAAAGTAGTATGGAGTCCAGGTAAGTATTACATTCATACTTTTCTAGAGTTTTCTTAACGATATGAAAATGGAAAACGAAATGCTTTTCTTAACAAAATGAAACGATATTTTATGAAAAGTATGCTAAGCATTCAAAGGTATACGTATGTATGGCCATTCTTGGCAGCCCCTGTTTATGCAACCAAAGTATTAATTGCATGTGAATGGATAACTATACGCGATATCTATTGTATATATTTTCTACGAAAATAAATGTCGAGGTTCATGCCTCTTGCTTTAAGCGATGCTTTAAACGATGCGAAGAAAGTGTTTTAAACATCCCTATGAACTAATGTTAAAATGCCCCTTGAATAATGCTTTATGGATACCATGAAAGATGATGTTTATGCGCATGCTTTTAAATGATGTATTTCTATGAACAAACTATTAAATGAAAGGACTGGACTGAAAGAAATGACTGAATGTTCAATGTATGAAAATGTGTAACGGCCACATGAATGAATGAAAAGGGTACCAAAGGACTGGGCAGATTGCAATGTCGGGTAAGTAGTACTGGTAGTGCACCCAGTGCTGCCCCCAAACTGAAAGGGATTCCCAACCCGTGGCCACGGGCAGAGTCCGGGTCCAAAGGAAGACCGCTAACCCCAACACACGAGGCGTAACAGTGTGTACCGGCTAAAGAAAGTGATAAGAAATAATGTATGAATGCATGAACTCTTGAAGAAATGAAGGCACTGACGGAAGAAACTTTTTTTGAAAAGAAAATACTTTTTAAAGAAAAATCCCGCCTAGTGATGTTTTCAAAGGAATGCATGTACGTATAGTATGTATGGAATGATGAATGCATGACTGAAAAACCTATGTTAGTATATTTTAACCGTATGAAGTAATGCTTATTGAGTATTCAACTCATTTTAGTTTTTATGTGTGTCCCTCCCCCCATAGGAACTGAATGAGCAAAATGCATCAAGACGGACACGGCCTAAGGGGAAGAGCACGAAAGTCTAGCGATGAGAGTTTTAACTATATGAGAGGCCTTTTTATTTTAAGATTGATATTTTCCACTGTAAACCTCTTTTATTCTCAAAGCACATTTTATTTTATAACGTAGAGTCCTACACCCTGGGTATGGAAGTAAAAAGTTTTAAAATGAACTTTAATTCCCGTTGTCCTTTCTTAAAATCATTTTATAAAAGTCCCACCACAAGGACGAGTGTTACAGGCGTGCCTCTGCGACACTGTCTTTAATGTGTCGTGTAGCTCGTGGTGCCATTAATGCGGTGTGGTTTGCCATACCTCAATCCTCGGACAGGGGATGAGATTTGCCTTACCTCGTTGGTGTCTTTGGTGGTCCGTCGATATCTTCTTGTTAGAGGATCAAGAGTCTCCTTTGCTTCCCGCCCATTTACGAGGATAGGTACTCAAGGGTAGGATGCTGTCCGAGGGGCCTCCAGGACGATGAGTCTCATCCCCTGCAGTATGCTTCCTCATGGAGGTTGCATCCAGGGGGTCCAACCGTGGGCTGGGCCGAAGCGTCTACTTGTTATAGGCTGGGTCTTGGTTTCTTATTCCCTTAGTTACCCTTCTCGGGCCCACTAAGACAGAGGGCGAAAAACTCCTTACAGTTACCCCGCTAATTCTCATCGGACTAGTATGGTGGGAATTTTTATTAATCTTAAGCCTTGATGTCTAGGTCATGGCCCCTCTACTGACGTGTGCTTGGCTCCAAAGTCTGAGGTGGTTCCTTATCGCTTGGCAATCCTAGTACCATTTCCATTTCCACCTTTGTTGGCACGTCTCTTGCTAACTACGCTAGTATTTGATGGCGTCTTTTCAGTTGTGTCAGCATCGAGGGCGTCAGGCTGCTCTTCGCCTTCACGTTGCTTCGTGGTGCGTACTTTTCAGGATTCAAAGCGTCCCGTACCTCCTTCCTTCTGCAACGAGGCATGGGAGATTAATGGTGCCTTCTTCCTTTATAAGTACAATTGGATCATGGTCTTGTATTATTTCTCCGTACTGTAAACCTCTCGCTCTCCTTTTCTTCTAACTCCCCCTCCTTTATCCTTTCTCTACTACATTCTTGCTGTTCGTCAAAAGCCCCTGAGAAATCCACCCAACCCATGGCTTCCAGTGGGGGAGGCGCACTAGAGGTTGGCTATGTTGGGACGCTTTTCTTGGGCAGCACTTGGCTTTCAAAAGTCCAAGCGGCGACGCTAACTTCTCTGGCCCTTACCTACCAAGTCCCAGAAATAGTGATCTTCGAGGTCCGTGGTCCGCACGAGGGTGCCATCGACGCCGAGGGTCACTCTCCAAGAGTTATCCTCTTTCCTTCTATGTTTTCATGTGGCTTGAGGCTTCTTTTCCCTCGCCCCGTCTGCAATTTGTTGCATCGCCTCGGTCTGGCCCCATCCTTGCTTCATCGGAATGCTTCGAGGCTTTTGATTTGCTGCAGCATTATCTGGCGGCGTGCCTTGCTGGAGTCAGACCCGGAGCAGGCTGACCTCACCGACCGTGAGTTCCTCCTCATCTAGCAACCTTCATCATGGAATGCCAAGAGGCCGTTGAGCAGGAAAACTAGGTCCTCCGTGCGATGACCCGGACCGCCCTTCGGAATGATGGCAGTGAGAGGGATGAGAGGGAACAACTGGAGCAAGAGCTGAGGGGGGTATGACTTGCCCTGGAAGAGGGTAGCAAGAAAACTGAGAAGCTCTGGCACCGTCGAAAGAATCTAAAGAAGAAGGTGAGGGAGGACGCCTAGCGGATGGGGGGCTTGGAGTGACTTGTCGCAGATATTCGGGGCAACCTATCCCGAGTGGAGAACGTCGCCTCCCACCTGAACAACAAGCTAAATTTGGTCGTGGGCGTTTGCGATACCGCATGGGCACACGTGTGTGCTGAGGGCCTTAGGTCGATGCGGGACCACATTCTGGAGAGTTTGCAACTATTTTCCCGGACTTTCGAGAAGTATTTATGGGACCTTGACCACACCCAGGTGGCCGTTGACAAAGAAGCCTTTATGTTCGGCCTCAAGTTGGGATGATAGAGATCCCCAATGCTTTTATGGGTCCTGCCTTCCCGGCCATGCCTGAGCCTGCTGCTCTCGAACGTGGTGATTTTGATCCTGACATCCCTGAGGTTGATGCTCCGATGCCGAGGTCTCTAAGCATGGTACTTGACGTTACTACACCCTAGCTTCTAGGTGTCATTGCTGTTATCTCATTTTTCTCGTCTTTCTCTTACTTTTCCTTTTTGTAAATGTATATACATGTGCGCCGTTGCCATGCAGCTGTGTAACTTTTGATCCTTAATGAAACTACCTTATACTTTGTTGTGCCAGGTATTTTATCTTTATGTGTACTTCTCCGATGTTTTCTTCTTCTTCTTCTTCCCTCTTTTCTTTTTATGGCCGGCCTGGGGGGTTTTGTCGCAAGAAGTTATGGGCTTGGCGTTAGGTGGGAGGGATTGCCGTTGTATTTATAGGCCTCCCCGCCGGTGCCTAACCTATTCCTGACGACCCCGCTGGCCGACAACCCTTCTGCTTATACCGTCTTCATTTGACCTTGTTAGGTAGTTGTCCTCTTGGAGCCTTTAGCAATTTTGTGTGACGAGACCGATGTCTCTCCACTTTTCCTTATGCCGATTTCCACCTTCTTGTGTCTGTCTCTTGAATGCGATTTATGCTGCCTAGTCCTTCAATTATTCCATTTTGTGTTGTTGTGCTTTATTTTGATATATAACTGAAAAACAAGATGTAGCATCAGCGTTCGTCAGCCTTCATCTGCTACCATCATCACGGAGACTCCGGTCGCCACCTCGGGGGGGAGGCCAGGAAACGTTTTGCCGACCCGTCTTTTTGCCCCTTCGAGTAGCACCGTGGCCGTGAAGTTGAATATAAATAGACCGAGCTGCTCTTTGCTGCAATGGGGGCCGGGGGTAGGTTATTCAGGTAGTCATGGGGCTGATCCTGCTCTCTGTCATGGGGAGACAAGGCGGCCGCTGGCTCGACCTGTCTCCTTGGTCCACAAGCAGGTAGGTTATCTGGTGTAATGCCCCATCTATTTTTCCTTATAGATTAACTCTTAGATCAACACTAGAATTTAGAAGACTAGCTCATCAAAGTAGTCCACGACTCTAAGAGCTTTAGAAAGAATCAAATTAAGTTTAGAATTTTGGTTAAGAGCATTGATCGATCACCACATGATTAGTGATCTTGAAACCATGTTTTAAGCTTGATTTTTACTCTTATTATTTCTCATCCCTTTGTTCCAAAATTTTCTTGTTTGATTATCCATTTCCATTACACTTAGATCATATTAGAATTTTAGATAAACCTTTACACATGTCATTTAGATTAATGACATGTCAAACCATATCAATCAGCACCTTTGTATACTTTTGTGTGCACGGACTAATGTGCCCCTAGCTTGATTATTTTTATGCAAGGAAATTTATGTCATTGGTCCCTCATTTATTCATGAAAATCTTCCTACCAAGCTTGATTTCAAGAATCCTAGCCGAAACCCCAAAATTTGAACCAATATGAATGTACCTTTGTGTAACTCGACAACCACCATTAAAACACCTTATTCATTGGGTTGCAATTTCTTCTTCATTCGACAACCAATCCCCCACCTTCTACTGCCTATTTAGGGCACTTAAGAGTTCCTTTAAGCTAGGCATAATAGCTATAGAGTAGTGTCCAAATGAATAAGACAAAATAGTTGGCCTTGGGAATGCACCTTACCCAGCCGCATGATGGCTTGCCTTCATGCCATGCATTTAATTCTCCTCCCTTTTTCCACTCCCCCACGACAATTCTCCATCTTCATCTAGTTCAACCCTACATAGATGCAATGATGATGAAGAATCAACCAACCACACACGGCAAGAGGCTTCTAGGCAGCAACATCATCCACTGCCCAAAGCAACCAATGGCAAGCCTTCTAGGCCGCACCTCACCACCCTTGGAGTCCTATGTAAACACTAATCACCCCTTCACTTCTTCCTCACTTCATTTCATCAAGTCTTCTTTGAGTATTCTTGAGAGCCTCTCTTCCCTTGTTTCTTGAGTGTTCTTGAAGTTCTAAGTGATTTCTTGAGTTTGTGAGTTTGAGTGAGAAGCTTAGGAGGGCCACAAAATCATTGTAAGTTAAGTTGTGTTTTTGAATGTTAGTATTAATCTTGGGTGAGTATAGCATGAGATACCATGTTAGCTAGAAGCCGAAATATTAGTGGATAATTTAGTGTTTTAGATTTGAGTATGTCTTAGAATAAATTCTGAGGGTTTAGTTCGAGTATATCTTAGAATAAATTTTGAAGGTGAAGATGTTAGTTATGGCTGGCCCACACTCCACCACGGGAAGGATGAAGTAGCCTCTGGCGTACTCATCCTTTTGGTATCCCATTGGGAGGTAACTTTTTAGGACAACGATGTGGTTGGTCTGCTCTTCAATGTGATGGGGGTTGGGATAAGTTGTTTGGGCTGCCGGGGGGCATGACCCGCTCTCCATCGCGGGAGAGGTAGAAGGGCCTTCGGCCTAGTTCTCTCATTTGGTCTAGCGGGAGGTACGCTATTCAGGCTGTTTGAGATTGGACCCGCTCCCGCCCTTTGACATCATAGGGAAGGTAGGTATTAATTTGGCGATGATTTTGTCGTAGCAGATTATGTTAATTGGAGATCGTCTTGTCGTTGTTTTCTCGATAACGCGAAAGTTGGAAGTAGGTGTGTTGCTCTGTCTTGGACAATCACATCTTTCATTAAACAACAATAATTTACAATATCTAAATAACACATTACACAATAAGGGGAAATGGAGCCTTCAGCCGGGGGACTTTTGCCTGTTCTGCCTCCGCCACTGGTGAGACCATGCACCTTTCAACTCCCCCTCGAGCCCTGCAGGGCTAGTAGTAGATTAAGGCTTGCCAGGGCTCTCCAAGTTGTGCATGACCTACTCTCTCCTGGAGGTGCCATCCGGGGTAACCCATCATCCTTCTGCTTTAGTTCCTGGATGTAGCATTCCCTTGCCAGGACCTGTTCGGCTCGAAAACTTCATCTTTAAGTGATCTTGAGGTGGTAGGTCGACGTGACTACCTGCAAGCTACTGAGGATGGGTCTTCCGATGATGGCGTTGTAGGATGACGGGGTTCTCACCACTAAGAAGTCGACCATGATTGAGGTAGTGCAGGGGGTGCTGCCCGTGAGGATCAACAACGCGATGGTTCCCACAAGATGAACCATATTCTCGGAGAAACCCTTTAACGGCATGGGGGCTGGATGCAACCAGGCAGCATCTATTCCCATCCTGGTGTAGGTTTCCCAAAATAGGATATTCACAGAGCTCTCGTTGTCAATGAGGATTCTCTGGTGAAGTTCGCGACCAACATGGTCACCACCTGTAATAACCTGCTCCTTTCTCTATCGTTTGGCCACAAGTCTCCTTCTGCGTGCTGAACCTTGATAGCGTGTTTTTAAAGATATTATGTGATTTCTAAAGCAAACCCAATGTTTTAAAGCCCTCAAATATTTTAAATGTCCTAGAAGATATTAAATGTCCTGGGGTATTTCCAGTGTTATTCAACCAAGCCTGATTTTAAGTAAGACAATTATAATATTTTTGAAGAGTTCCAAAAATATTATAATTGTAGAAAATCATTTTATTAAAATGATATCAGTTATTTAAAATATTATGTGATTTAAATTATGTTGAAAACTCTAATTAATTAGATGGTTTTCTCTTAAAGATATTAAGCAAAACTTCATCATTTTATTAATGATGAAAGAATATTATTTTATAATCTAAAGTTTAGTTTAAATAATAATCTATCTTAGTTCCTCTTAGTGCTTTTAGTTAAGTTAATGTTTTCGCATTTTTAAATCAGTATTTAAAGTCCACCATTAGATCGTCTTGAAGATACCAAGATGAAGGGTTGGGATTAATACCCTAGCTCCCACTCTTTATCCCTCACTTTCCCTTTCCCTCTCTCTTTCCTCCCATTCCCCCTCCCACGCGGTTTCCCCCTCCCCGTTACCCGATCTCCTTCTTCAGCCCCTAGCGCTGCCATGCGCCACAACGTGGTGACACCAACCACCTCACCGGCCTCCCCTCATGCAGGCGAGCATCCCCCACCTTCAAAGTCCCGCACCATAGCTTCCTCTTCCCCCACGCAAGGCCCTCTCTCCTCCCGGGTTCCTCACCTCGCACGGTCATAGCGCCTCAATGCACAGGTTCTCCATACCACGGCCGAGCTTTGCCTCCCACGGCCACCGCACCACCACCAGAAGCTTCTCCTTGCAACGACGACCTCCCTTGGCCTCCTAAGCTCTCTCACTCTTTCACAGGTGTTCCTCCACCTCACGACCCAGATCCGCCGTGTTCCGCACCTCAACACCACCATGAGCCCTTCCAAGATCACAGCTAGCTATTCCCACGCCCAAACAACCACCATACACAGTGGACAACCACTGTACCTGGCTAACCGCCATTGTACACGGCCTTAGCCACCACCCACGGACTCCCCACCATGTCGGCTGCCCTCGTACAACCTAGATATAGTAGCCAAAATCCTAGATCTGGTCCCCAAGATAGTTCCGTTGTAAGGTCACGGTAGTGACCGCTACCACCCAAGTTAGTGGCTTCCGAAGCGACTGACCATGCTAGACAGCGAGCAACACACGAGTCATCCCGTCGATAGTATAACTCTCTTTCCCTTTATCCTCGTTATTGTGTTAGTTGGTTGGTTAGGTTGTGGATTGTGCTGTTAGTAATTGTGGAGTTCGTTGTGTAGTGTTGGTTATGTGATGTGTTGTGTATGTGAAGTGTTGGGTGTAGTTGGGAAGTGTGTTGTGTAGTATCGTGGACTATGCTAGGAAGTGTGGTTGTGAAGTATGCGCTGTAGTGGTGACGTGGTGTTGTGTGGGATGGAAAAAGTACACGTGGAGTGTGCTCCATGTGGTGGTGTAATGCATCATATGGCATGTATGTCGTAGTGGTGATGTGGCATAGCGTGTGTGATGGGAGTACACGTGGAGTGTTCTCCATGAGGTGAAGCGATACACCGTGTGGCGTGTCAGGAAGATAAAGATGGTTGCATAGTTGATGAACGTAGAGCGTGATGAGTAGTGTAGGGAACTATGAAACAGTATCCCGAAGTAGCTATGATGTGGCCTGTAGTCTAAGGTGACAAATGTCACCATGTAGTTGACTTATGGCTGGGAGTATGTGTGAAGTGACCGAATAGTGTAAGAGTAGCACGGCAGAAGCATGATGGGGGAATGTCACGAAGTGACATGGTTAAACAAGAAGTCATGGTTGTGATGGGTGAGGAGTTAGTGTAAGAATGACATAACGGGAATGTGACGAGATGTCACGATGTGACAAGAGTACGTGAGGGACCGTACTCATGATGAGTTAGGAGTTAGCGTAAGAGTGATGTAGCGGGATGTTAGGTGATGTGACAAGGTCACGGTGTAGCTTGGGAGTAGTCTCGAGCTATGATGTGACGTAAGGTGTAGTTATGAATGGAGTCTTGTAGTGTCAAGTGTTGGGATGAACTGTCAGGAGAGACGGGTAACATGAAGAGTCATGCAAGCCCGGTTAGGAGAAGGTTTGTATCGGAGTATGGTGCTTGTCCATACAAGCAAGTGATCAATGGATTATATGTTCATCTTAGGTGTAAGGTATGTGTGTAATCTGCTTAGACACATGTGCTAGATAGATTCACCATATGTAATGGGTAATCTATTTTAAGCATGGTTACACGGTGCTTTAGCCTCAAGATTGGGATGCACGAAGGTAGTGACGGGTGTATTGTCTAGGATTGGGATGCATGAATTAGTCGGTCTGAGTCATGCATCGGGATGAGGTCAATAAGAAGAGTAAGATGAAGGTCTTGGTGTCTTAACTCTAAGGTGAATCGTGGAGGTTCACTCTAGTGGATAAGCACTCGAAGTAGAACGTTGAGTTTGGAAGAGGTAGTGACCATAAGTAGATCTCGAAGGTTTTAGCATGGTAAGGGACATGTGAGAGCAAAGGATAAAAGCAGAGTGTTTTCAAGTGAAGTGTAGTTCTAATTCTAAGTTTAGTTGCTTATGCACTAGATAAAGAATAACACTAAGGTTATGTGTATGCATGTAGGTTTCCATCTGATACGCACATGAATGGACTGCATGGTATGAAAGTAGCATGAAGTCCAGGTAAGTATTATGTTCATACACTTCTAGAGTTTTCTAAACGATATGAAATGAAAATGAAATGCTTTTCCTTTACGATGCCTTACGAAATGAAATGAAACGATGTTTTATGAAAAAGCATTCTAAGTGTTTAAAGGTATAGGTATGTATGCCCTTCTTGGCAGCCCCTTTTGATGCAACCAAAGTATTAATTGTATGCATGTGAATGGATGACAATATGCATTATCTATTGTATGTATTTTCAATAAATGAGATTTCAGGCTTATGCCTTGTGCTTTAAGCGATGCTTTAAATGATGTGAAGAAGGTATGTTGGTTTAAAATGTCATTTATGTCATCTTTCATGGATGCCATGAAAGATGATGTTTAAGCTCATGCTTTTAAATGACATTTTTCCATGAATGCACTGTTAAATGAAAATGACTGAAAATGAAATGATTGAAATGAATGAAAGAAAGAAATGACTGAATGAATGTGTTTCAATGTATAAAAATACGTAACAGCCATGATTGAATGAAAGGGTACCAAAGGAATGGGCAGATTGCAATGCCATGTAAGCAGTACTGGTAGTGCACCCAGTGCTGCCCCCTGACTGAAAGAGATTCCCAACCTGTGGCCACGGGCAGAATTCAGGTCTAAAGGAAGACTGCTAACCCCAACACACGGGGTGTAACACTGTGTACTGACCAAAGGAAAGTGATAAGAAAGAATGTTCATTGCACTGAGTTCTTTAAGAAATGAAGGCACTGATGGGAGAAATGTTTTACAAAAAGAAAACCCCTTTTAAGAAAAACCCGCTTAGTGATGTTTTCAAAATGAATGTATGTCTCATGTACGTATATTATGTATGGAGTGATAAATGCATGATCGAAAACCTATATTAGTATATTTGAAGTCTATGAGTTAATGATTACTGATATTTGACTCATTTTAGTTTTTATGTATGCCCCTCCTCCCATAGGAACGAAATGAGCAGAACGCATCAGGATAGACACGGCCCAAGGGGAAAAGTAGGGAAGTCTAGACATGAGGGTTTTAATTGTATGAGAGGCCTTTTTATTTTAAGGTGATGTTTTCCGCTGTAAACCTCTTTTATTCTCAAAGCACAATTTATTCTATAACGTAGACTCTTGCACCTTGGGTATGGAAGTACAAAAAAAAAAGGTTTTAAAATGAACGGTAATTCCCTTCGTCCTTTCTTAAAATCATTTTATAAAAATTCTCACCACAAGGGTAGCCGTTACACCACCAACGCATCATCGTGGGAGTATAGGACCCTTTCTTGATCAGCTTCCCCAAAAGAGATGACCGAAGTCGGGTCGCCCCCTCTGTGCTTGGCGGGGTGGTATTTCGCCGAATACACCTCGTGGTACCGAGCCCGCCTAGCGTGTGCCTTTCTACTTGCGGAGGAAGTGCCCCTGCCTGAGGATCCTCCACTATGGTCCGGATTTCCCTGAGTGGGGGTCCCCTCGCGGTGGTGAGCGGGGGCGATCTTGCTGCGGCCCTCGTGCTGGTGGTCGTTGCCGAGCGCTTTCTTCCCTTCTGGGCCAGTTGACTTGGTCCATGCTCCTTTCCCTTGATCTTTTCCTCATTTCCTACTCAAGTCTTCGGGCTGGGGGATAATGTTGCCTCGTCCGTTCCGCATGCTCTTCTCTTGTTTGGAGAAGCAGTCTTTGGTGTTGAGTGAGCTGGACCTGTGGTATCTATAGTAGTGGCAGACAATGCCTCATCATCGTCTTCGCGGGTGGCGGAGGTGTCGGCCTCATGGATGGTAAATGCGGGTTGGTCAAAACAGGGTCTCGATCCCCTCGTTGAAGCTTCCTCCCTTCTGTTGTAGTGGGAGCTCTTTTCGATTCTCGTGGAGCCCTGGCTGGGACCCTTACCTTCCTCTTCGCTTGCCCCAACTCCTTCTTCCTTGCCTTCGTTAGGGCCCGAAGAGTGTCTTTGGTGTTAATGAAGTTGTCAGCTTGGTCCATAAACTTCTATAGCGTCACGAGAGTCCTTCTTGCCAGCTCTGCCATGAACTAGGATCGTGGCCAGACCCCTCCCAAAAGCCCCGCCTGGGTTATCTTCTCCATCCTGGTCATCAGTCGTCATGCGCTCCCTGTTGAACCAAGACAGATACGTCTTTAGGCTTTCCTCCTCTCCCTGCTTGATGGTGAGGAGGTACGCTCTTGGACGTCGCCTTCTTCAACTTGACATGAACTGGGTCAAAAATAGTTGAGTAGGGAGTATCTACTGAACCAGGTGCCAGGGACCCGAACCACACTCATGCTAGCCCTTTTAGTGTCAGTGGGAATGCCCTGCATGCCACCTCCCCCAGGAAATCATGCAAGGTCATGTGAGCCCTGAAGTTTTCCAAGTGCTCAAGGGGGTCCTTCCTTCCTCGTACATCTCCATGGTGGGGACCCTGGATTTTGGTGGTAAGGGCACATCCATCACCTCTTCCATGTAGGGTAGACCAATGCTTGTGAGCAGTTGATCCACTAACGAAGATGTGCCCACTTTCCTTGCAATCTCTTTGTACTTTCCTTTGAGATTGCGGAGCTCATCTTGCATGTTCTTCCTCTCCTCCTCCACGTTTGCTCTGGCTTCTGTGTTTTAGGACCCCTCGTGCTTGCTATCGCTGGGCTCCGCCTCCTCGTTCTGCGCTTGTTGAGGCTTTCTGAGCTCCTCACTCTCTTTGCGAAGTGTTTCCACCTCGTCGGTCAACTTCATTACCCAGTCCTTTATAGCTTTCAGCCGGCTTCCTATGTGTCTCTTCTGAGTTTTCTGGAATGGGTTGTTGCAGGCACACGAAGTACACGCAAGATCTACAAGGATCCCACAGACGGTGCCACTATTAACGTCGTGTTTCGTACGCCTTTGGGCCAGGCTCTAACAACCCAGGTCTTCAGAATTGAGCCTGAAAAAAATAGAGAAGAGACAAACTAGGAGAGGGTGGCCTTGAGACCGGGAAGTCTTAGTTGCCAAAGTTAGTAGAGTATTTTGAAAGTTTGTAAATAATGAAAGAGTTTAGGGATCAAAGAGCTTTTCTTGTACCTGTAAGTTGCTATTTATACCGGGAGTATGGAGGGACAAATCGTGTTTGCCCCCATGGAGTCCACGTCCTTTTGTTGTTCCTTTTGTCAGAGTCCTTTAATGAGGCGTGCCTCTGCGACTATGTCATTAATGTGATGTGTAACTCAGGTAGTGGTGCCATTAATAGTGTGGTTCCCCGATTTGCCTTACCCAGCTGGTGTCCTTAGTGGTCTGTTGATGTCTTCTTGTCAGAGAATCGAGGGTCTCCCTTATTTTCCGCCCATTTACGTGGACAGGTACTTAAGGGCTGGATGTTGTCTGAGAGGCTTCTAGGACGACAAGTCTCATCTCCTGCAGTATGCTTCCTCATGGAGGTTACGTCCACTTGGTCTAACCGTGGGCTAGGCCTAAGAGTCTACTTGTTCTGGGCTGGGCCTTCGTTTCTTATTTGCTTAGTTACCCTTCTCATGCCCACTAAGACAGAGGGGGAAAAACCCCTTATAGCTAGGATTGAGAATATATAGTAAATTTAAAAAACTAACTATAACAACCCGAAAGAAATTCGATAGATAAATCTCTTTAGTCCTTAGAAATTGTCTAAAGAAATTTCTGGCTGCAACATGTCGCAGTAAAACGTCAATTTCCAGCCACATCAAGAGTTTTTTTATGCAATAACCTATCCTCGCAAGTTCACCCATAGTAAAATGCCAATATAAGTCTTTTCTTTCAGCGAAATGAAAATGGGTCATAAAAACTTACATTTTGAGGCGAAAATATCTTACAGCAAAAGTTAAATTTTTTTGCAAAATCGCATCTCACGTGATGCTTAACTAATCACAAAATACTTATTTGCAACGAAAATCTATTGTTGCAGATGACTATTTATGTTGAAAGATATGGTCACAAATAATTATTTTCCACAATATATTATTGTCGGAAAAAACCTATTGTGGTAAAAAATATTTGCGACCACAATATGTTGTTGCAAATACAAAAAAAATTCCAAAACAAAAAAATTACCGACTATAAAACCAATGAAATGGGAATGAGTCCAAACGAGAATGGCGTAATATAAGCCTAAAAACATAAATATGAAGGCAATTTTGATCCAAATTCAACAAAACATTTTATAACAGTTTCAAACAAACATGTACAAACTGTGATACCAATTTCACCAACTCAATATTATCAAAATAACCTTGATCAATCCAAAAAAACAACTAAAATATATCATTAATTACATAGATTAAAGACCATGATAGGAGAATGATCTTAAAAAAAGTCTATAGCTGCCAATAATCTTGTGATCCCCTAGTGCATTGCTCCAGCCTCAACCTATGTTTATTATGTTTGTGCTGGCATCTTCTCAACACAAACATAAACTCACTTTACATGGCAAAACATGAACTCCAAAATTCAGCAAACAATGAGAGGCAATTACTAAATAGAGACATACTTAATTTCTACATGGAGTTATTGAAGAAGAAGCACTTGGAGTAAAGACAGATGCAACATGCATACTTTATAGTCATGAGTTTTTATTAGCATATCCATCTTGTGCAAAGAAAGCTAAAAGAAAGTTTCCCAAAAATGCTTCAAAGTTTTGTTAATCTAACGGTTAAATATAAGTTGCAACTTCGTTTGCTACAAGTTGCATTTATGCTCGTCTTAAGGATGCATCAGACAATAGCACATGCAAGCCTTCAAACTAGATACAAGTAGATGAAAAGAACATATTAAGAAATATCTAATTTATTAAACTAGCTAGTCTGGCTGGTACTAAAAAGTTTCCTAGGAAGAGAAGAAGAAGAAAGGTTTCAGAAACTTACCTATAGGTAGATCGAATTATATCTTGCGAGAGTGGAGAAATGTTGAGTTGAGGAAGATCGAAGAAGAAGGTGTGAAGTAGAGAAACAAGGAGACGAGGGGGGAAGTATTGATGAGTGAAATAATTAGGGTTTCAAAATCGTATTTATAGGTGAGTAGTTGCGACAGTTCTTATTTGACGCAAAAAGTCTAATTTATCACTATTTCAACAATATTGTTTGTGACAAGGTAAAAATGGAAGGAAATATGTCTTTTTGCGTCAATATTATTATCATCGCAACAAAATTTGTTAGAATTATCTTTTACTGGCCACATTTTTCTTGCAACCCACTTTTTGCTGCTATAAGTACTCTTATTTTGAGATCGCCACATAACTTCTCGCCGCAATAAGTCATATTTGTTGTAGTGAAACGTCATGAAATCTCAAAAGCATTTCACGAATTGAGCAATCGATTAAGTTTTAATTTGTTACCATAGTCGGATCCCAATCCATTATGGTGACAATGTTGGCCTTTCTATTTAATTAAGGCACTTAGGAATATAAGTTTACGAATGAAGTATACCATTAGAATCGTAGACAAGATTACCTTTCTATTTAAAAACATTCTTCTCATCAGCCGCTATTCATTATCCCATACCCCACACTTTATGAAAAACACCACTACACCCTATGAAAAACACCCTTACACCCTATGAAAAAAAAAGCTATAGGTGTGGGGTGTGAAAATGAATAGTGGCTGATGCATAGAATTACTCTTCTATTTAATTAAGGCACTTAAGAGTAGAATTTTGAAAAAAGCATTGCACCATTAGACTTGCTTGTGATATCCCATATGATAAGGATAAAAGTAGGTGGTGTATGAGATCCCACATTACTTGGGAAGGAGAAGAGAGCCTGAGTTTTAGATTTTAATAGTTCAGAGTTTATCATTTAAGTTTCTTTCAAGGAGGTGAATCTGGAGGGCAGATGTGAGAGCCGCATGCTTCATCAACCAACTCCAATGAAGAACACTAGTTTTATTCTTTTTGTTTTCAATTTCATTATGAACTAGTTTTATTTTCTAGAGATTTGATGTAGACTAGCATTGAACACACAATTTATATTCTAAGTTATTTTATTTTTAATATTTCCATAATTGAGTGTTTATTCCTTATTCTTAATGCTTGCAATTTTCTAGCTAATTATTGTTCGATCTATTGAATCAAAATGAGACCTAGAGGTGATTTGTGATTAAAGCTCCAAGATTAAGCACCATTAGTTGAGCGAAAGTAGAGATACTTTACTGCGATTAGTGTGATTTTCAAGAAAAATCTAAAGAACTTAATGAGTCTCCAATTAGTTAAATTCACATAGAGATATAAAGCTATTAGTTGGAGATATTTTTGGTATTGTTTGAGAGAAAATATTGATAGTTAAGGGATTTTTATCATCAACTTGGGATAACTGGAATTCTATAACAAGGAAGAATAAATTCTATGGAATTTGCTAGGTGAAATCAAACGCTCTAGATCTATTCCTATTGTCTTTAAAATCTTAATTTTAATGCTATTTTCTTCAATTTAATTTAGATAATCTATTCTTCAAATTTCGGTGTTCCAAATAGTAATTAATTTAGTAAATTTTAGTACTCAATAGTATAATTATTCCCTGTGAGTTCGACATTCGTTTTCTTTAAAAACACTTTACTACTTGTTACGATTCTGTGCACTTGCAAATATTTTCAGCACAACATGAACCAAACCCTAACCGAAGCCTCCCTTTTTCCCAACCTTCCTCCTCCTTAAAAGGCCATACCATGACTGTCATGCCACCTCATGAACAACCCCAAATAGTGCATTGATGGCAAGTTGATCAAGCCCCACATCACCCCTCGGGTATCTGTAGCAGTAAAAAACAACTGCACACTTAAGCCATTTCCTTCTCCACTTTCACAAGCCAACCTCCCATCAATTGGTCATTCTCTCAACCACTAAGTTAGCCATTCCTCTATACCCCACACCTCACCCGCTGGCCTCCCACACTTTGCATTTTTCACTTATTTTCTAAGGGAGAAACTAAGAGAGAGATTGAGAGAAAACTAAGCAGTTTTTGCTCCTTGTGTTCCAAGCTTTTGTAAGTATTCTCTTGAGCTCTAACCTCTTACATGTTATCTAGCATTGAATCTAGTTTATTTTGGTATATATTGGTAAATTTTTCTTGGAGTTTTGATGGATGAGAGTTAGTGTTTTTGGTTGAAAGGTTTGGTGTTGACAATTTTGGTGTTTGTGATGAACATCGATAGTTTTATGAAGTTTTTGGTGAAATTTTGGGTAGATCTTGATAGGATTATGTGTTAACATGTTTATATACTATTTTATGGTATGATTCAAGCATGTTAGGTTATTATAAAAGAGTTTTGCATGATTTGAAAATGTTAGAAACCGATTGGCCCAAAACAGATTTTTGAATGGTTTAGTTTGTGATTTTGGTTTTAGGAACTTGATCCTATGACTTTGATTTTTATAAATGTTGTTCTTGAGGCTTTGATCTATGGGATTAGAATACAAATTTGAGGAGTTATGGTTTAGCTATTTGGTGGAATGATGATGAACATGCAAGAGTTGTTTTAAACTCAATCTAGAGGCTCTCGGGTTTGAAAATATGTTTTGGTGAAATTATTTTTGCTATGTCATGCTAGGTTTGATGCTTAGATCTAATTAGAACTTGAATATGAGGTATATGATTGTATTCTTTCAAGAGTCATTGCATGAAAATTAAGGATCTAGCCACTTTGTTTCATGTTCATAAGCATACTTGGTTTTTTAGTTTTCATGCAAACCTATTATGTTAGGTTGTGTTTTGTGAGTTTTGGTTGATTAGTCAGGCATGCTATCACCTAACTTTGATGAACAAACATGTTAGGAGGGTTCTTTATGGACTTTTGGAGTCCTTGGAGTTAATATGAAGGTATTAGATCAAGAACACCAAGGTTTGGTTTTATTTGACCTAATCTTGATGTTTTGGCATTTTCCTTGATGTAGTGAGTTCAAGTATTTATGAAATATGTGATTTAATGTCTTAGCGTGATTTTAGAATAAGGATATGATTCTTGGGAGTTGCTAAATTCGGTTTAAGCATGTTAGTGTGTAAATGACCACATAGCAACAAAAAGCATGATTTTTAGCCTATACATGATTCGGCCAAGTGATGTTTCTCATAGTTAGGATTAGTTTTAAACTTTTATGAATTCATATTTGAATTTAAGATAAAATTTACATGATAAACTATGGTAAGTTTTAAAGTCCGTTTGTAAAATCCTTATTTTAGGGACAAATATGTAATTTCCCACAAGTAGAGGGGAAACTTTGCAAATTTAACCCTACTTTAGTAAGTTTTATTTTTATGAGCTTTAAGTGAGATATCATAACCTTAGAAAATATCTCATTTTAGCTTACGTCTTTTTACTCTTCACATAACGTTATGCTACACTTCTATAAGTTAGCTTCTAACTTACTCTAGGAATTTTTATATACGTATGGTGGTAAGAGTTATATTGTTAATATTCATGTCGCTTTTGCTTATTGTAATTGTTATAATATACCAATTATTGGAACTCCTATGTCCATGCTGGAGTGTTTAAATTGGATGTGGAATCCCTTGAGTTGACGAAGTACAGTCAACAAGCTTCTAATCGGACCTAAGCAACTAGTTACTAGAGCAAAGTCAGGCACCCAACGCTGGTGATGCCAAACTACACGTTTACAAGTTCAGTTATCATGACATACTCACAGCTATTACAGATGCCTATGATTTGATGCGGTACCAGCAGGGGCATACAAATATTGAGGTCATGGAGCGTCTGTAGTTCACGTAAACAAACATGTATATATAATAAGGTCATGTTCGTGTCAAGTCGGGTCATGTTCATATCAAGTCATGCCACGTTCAAGTCAAGTCATGTTATGTTCATATATAACTATGCTAATTTCAAGTCATGTCTTGCATGTTCAAGTCTATGTCATGATGCATACATGCATTTTACTATCAATCCTCCTTCAATCCTCTCTTTTTTCTCTACCAGTCTGTGTTTTTGTTTTTTTTAGACTCTCCTCAATACGTAGCTCTAGAAGTTTTTTTCCCAATTGGTCTCGTCTATTTTTAATTTTAAAATGTTTTTATTATGTGCCAGCTAGTTCAAAACCTATCGTCCATATCTGCAGCTAAAAATCCAATCAACTCAAAACTAATTCTCCTTTCAAATTTTAAAATAGCTGCTGAAAATGTGGAATCCTTGGCTGATTCCACATTTTGGAATTGGGTCCTTCACAAAAGTTCTAGACCTCGTTCTTAGCTTTCAAGCGCACCTAGGTTTGCTTTATTCTAACTTCTAGAACTCTAGATACGGGCTGCAAATTGAAACAGGGTCTAGGCTGCAGTAAACTTCTGGATTTATTTATACTTTTCAATTTCTGCTAAGGTTTGAACTTCATAAAGACAGAACTGGGTTTTGGGCTCTTCATAAAAGTTTTAGGTCTACATCTTAGCTTTCTAGCAAGCCAAACAACACCCAACACCTGAAACCGAGGTGTGTAACTCTAGTTAGAACCTAGAAACCAAAAGTGTTCTGGTTTGACAAGACCAGACCAACTAGGATTTGGCAATTTGCTCTCTAGGCCTAGCCCAATTTCTACCTCTTCCCATCATCCCAATTTGAACCTAATTCAATAATTAAACACTTGAAGAATATCAAGAATTTTCAAAAATTAAATAAATATAAAAGGCACCTAAAATTTTAGACAAACGAACTAAGAAACATACAAAACACTCGAATCAAAACAATTAGGACTAAGAAAATGTGTGAAGTAAATTCTCACATAAAAAATCATGCTTTTCAGTAAATAGTAGGAATTTACAATAATTAAATGACACATCACAAAATAAAGGGAAATGGAGCCTTCGGCCAGAGAGCTTTCATTCGTTATGCCCTTACCTCTAGGGCCATGCACCCTCTCACTCCCCCTTGAGCTCGGTAGGGCGAGTTGCAGACTAAGGTCTACTAGGGCTCTTCAAGCAATGCAAGGCCTGGCCTTTTCTGGCAGTGCCGTCTGGGGTAGTTCCACCATCTTTTTGTCTCAGATTTTGGATATATCATTCTCTTGCCAAGACCTATTTGCCTAAGATTTCTCCCACTCTGCGGGGTGTCGAGAATTTCATTTTGAGGTGGTAGGTTGACGTGATGGCCCACTAGCTGTTGATGGTGGGCCTTCCGATGATAGCATTGTACGACAACAAGGTTCTCACCACTAAGAAGTTGACCATGATCGAGGCCATGCAGGGGCGATGCCAGCGAGGACTAACAGCATGATGGTTCACACAAGCTGAACCATACTCTCGGAGAAGCCCTTCAATGGCTTGGGGGTCGGATGCAGTCGGGCAACATCTATTCACTTCGTGGCGAAGGCCTCCTAGAACATGATGTCCACAGAACTCCCATTGTTAATGAGGATTCTATCGATGGTGAAGTTGGCGACCAGCATAGTCACCACTAGTGCATTGTCGTGGGGGTATAAGACCCCCTTCTCGTCAGCCTCCGTGAAGGAGATGACTGGGGTAGTGGTTACGCCCAAAGAATAACGCGATAATTATAGCACAACTTTGGGGTGTCGATTCCACAGAGAGACAAATTAAAAGAAGAGAAGAAGGAACGAAGAAACTAAAGAGAAATATTAAATGATTAATGGAGAACAAAGATTAATTTTAAATGTCAATTAAAGTGAAGCAAAGTGACTATCGAAAAAAGTACTCAAATTTGACGAATAGTAAAGCGTCGGGAGTCCCTTGCAGAAATCTAATATTTTAATAATTATTAATTCATTAAATAACCCAATTGGGAACTCAATTCCCAAAATTCTCAATCGGAAGGTATAGAGATTTATAAACCAAAATTAAATCAAATGTAACCCTTTGAAAAATCATTCACCACTTTTAAAATACGTAAATTAAATATCACTATTGAGAAAATCTAATGACAACAATACTCAAGGAGTGATATTGCAGTAAAGAATTAAATCAATACAAATAAATAATTGATCCAAACATAATCAAAAACCTAATCCATTCATAGAAAAACCATAATTGAATCTATAAACAAAATAAATTCTATGATTATTCGGAAAAGAAAACATCAACAATGAATTGAAAATGATAAAACAAAAGAGTTTTAGTAATGGAAAACCAAATACATAAATTAAAAATACCATCTAATGTGCAAGTTCATCCCTAGCCCTACTTGAGAATTTAGTTACCCATAAATATAATGGACAATAAAAACCTCAAGAGAAAAATAAAGCAAACGGCGGCCATGAAAATTAATTTTGTCTATTCATCCTTCAATACTGAGTCGTCTCCCCTCTTTTAAAACTCTAAATTTCGTGCTAATGAAATGCTTATATAGGGTAGGAAAGAAACCCTAATGTCTTCATATTCCCACATACAAAATCGTCTAAATTTTAGAACTCATCTTGGCAGCCATGTACGCATTTCAGGAGTTTGAATTTAGAAATTCGTATTACAGAAAAATTTATATCCCTTTAAGATAGCTTTCCAATACATTAAAAATTGCATCAATCTGATATTTGAGTGGAAAGTTACAATCAAAATACTAAAGTATGTACAGGCTATCTTCTGGCGAATTTCGGATTGACTTTTTCTCTTGATCCGAGTTACTCTCAAACCCCATCATTATCCTTTGAAAGTCCTTTGAATTTGACTGGATTTTGACTTGCTCTTTTATAGACTCTCTAGGATTCTCTAGGATTTCATTGTTAGGATTTAGAGTTCGCTTGCTTGATTTTGAAGCTTGAGGGAATAATACCTTAACATGACTCTTTGTCACCTTAGGTTCTTTGGACAGCACGGCATCACTACTATCTTGATCATTTTCCACATCCTCTAATTTGTTCGTTGTTGGGATGTGTAATGACTTCCACTTCGTGTCCGAATGACATTCACTTCCTTCAAATTCTCTTGCGCCATGTGTTGACCATGGGGTGTGGACTGAGCTTGAGAAGAGAACTTACCTCGCTCATTCACACTCAAGGAGCTCATCAATTTGGACACTTGGCTCTTTATCTCCTTGTTTTCTTCAACAACCTGAGTAATCAAATATTCAAAGTTTTGGTTAGTCTTACCCTGTGCCTCAATAAAAGCATGCAAAGTGTCTTCTAAAGGACTCCTAGAAGATGAAGGTGCATGATATGGTGCAGGATATGATCTAGGGGATTTTGCAAGCGGCTGGTTTTCAGACTTCCAACTAAAATTGGGGTCATTGAGGTATTCTATGTCCTCATCAGGATCTTTCTGTAAGAACTCACTATTATACATCATCTCCACAAATTGGCACTTTCTAGGTGTAAGTTCCTCATAAAAATAGCTCACTAAGCGCCAATTCTCATACTCATGGTGAGAACACATACTTAACAACTCATTAAATCTCTCCCAAGACTGATACAAAGTCTTACTATCCTTTTGTGCAAAGGTGGAGATTTACTTTTTTAAAGCGTTGGTCTTATATTGGGGAAAATATTTATTAAAGAAGACCTGAGTCATGTAATTCCATGACCCAATAGATCGTGGTCTCAGCAAGTAGGGAGTAACTGTATCATCCCTGTTTTAAAATCCAGTTGGCGAGTATTAGCTGGAAACATGATGCATGATGGTGTGACTATGCGTGTAGGGTGGAGATAACCCTGAAGAGTACTAGTGGGTTGTCTTCGTGTTCACTCATTTCTTCAGGACTAGATAGATTGTCAAATAAAGGATTTAAAAAGTTTGATTTTGACTCTAGGACATACCTACAAGCAAATCTACCCAAGGTGTCTCTATATTTGTGCATGCAAGGTAACAAAATACTAAAAACTAAAAATTATACGAAAAGAAAGAAAACAAAATATGTAGCAAGCTAAAAGAGAGAACGAAATTACTGCCTTTACAAATTGCTGAAAAGAAAAACTGTCTAACAATTCTTCTACTATCTCCTGGGCAACGGCCCCAAAATTTGGTTACGCCCAAAGAATAACGCGGTAGTTGTAGTACAGCTTTGGAGTGTTGATTCCACAGAGAGACAAATTAAAAAGAAAGCAGAAGGAACAAAGAAACTAAAGAAATATATTAAATGATTAATGGAGAACAAAGATTAATTTTAAATGCAAATTAAAGTGAAGCAAAGTGACTAACAGAAAAAGTACTTAAATCTGACGAACAGTAAAGCATCGGGAATCCCTTGCACAAATCCGATATTTTAATTATTCTTAATTCATTGAAAAACTCAATTGGGAACTCAATTCCCAAAATTTCCAATCGGAAGATATAGATTTATAAACCAAAATTAAATCAAATGTAACCCTTTGAAAAATCATTCACCACTTTTAAAATACATAAATTATTATCACTATTGAAAAAATCCAATGACGATAATATACTCAGTGAGTGATATTGCAGCAAAGAATTAAATCAATATAGATAAATAATTGATCCAAACATAATCAAAGACCTAATCCATTCAATAGAAAAAGCATGAATGAATCCATAAACAGAATAAATTCTATAATTATTCCAAGAAGAAAACATCAACAATGAATTGAGAATGATAAAATAAAAGAGTTTTAGTAATTGAAAGCCAAATACATAAATTAAAAATACCATCTAATGTGCAAGTTCATCCCTAGCCCTACTTGAGAATTTAGTTACCCATAAATATAATGGACAACAAAAATCTCAAGAGAAAAATAAAGTAAACGGTGGCCATGAAAATTAATTTTGTCTCTTCGTCCTTCAGTACTGAGTCGTCTCTTCTCTTTTAAAACTCACAATTTCTTACTAATGAAATACTTATATAGGGTAAGAAAGAAACCCAAATGTCTTCATATTCCCGCATACAAAATTGTCTAAATTTTAAGACTCATCTTGGCAGCCATGTACGTGCTTCAGGAGTTTGAATTTAGAAATCCTTCTTAGTGACAAAGTTGTAGCTATTTAAGATAGCTTTATAACACATTAAGAATCGCATCAATCCAATATTTGTGAAAAATTAAGATCAAAATACTAAAGTATGTACATACTATCTTCTAGCGAATTTCTGACTAACTTTTTCTCTTGATCTGAATTACTCTCAAACCCCATCATTATCCTTATTTGAAGAGTCACTCACTCGTTGAAAGTTCTTAGGTTGTTCCAATGTCTTGCCCACTTGAAAGTCCTTTGAATTAGACTGGATTTTGACTTGCTCTTTTATAGATTCTAAAATTAAACATAAAATTCTGCTCATGAGTATCCCAAAGTAAAAAGAAATTCAGTTCAAGAATACACATTAATTTCTATGATTTCTATTCACATTTTAGCATTTCATCCAATAATAGGGTATTTAGAGTGCACTTTCCTACACTCATCAGCTAGGCTCACCCCTTTGATGCTTGGTGGGATGTTACTCGGTCGAGTACACCTCATGGTATTGGGCCCGTCTGGCGTGTGCTTTTCTGCTTGAGGATGAAACACCCTCACCTGCGAATCCTCCCGCAATGGTTCGGATTTCTTCGAGTGGAGGTGATTACGCCCAAACTAGTACGTGGTGTTATACTATAGTTCAGGGTGTCGATCCACAGGAAGTTATAAGAAACATAACAAGACGCAAACTTAAAAGAAAATATCAAATTATAATATGACAAAAATCTGAAAATTCTACCTAAAATACGTAATTAAAATGATATTAGGACACGGATGAGAAGGCAAGTAAAACTTTGGGCTTCCATCAACTGGATCCAATACTCTGACTTTTTCAATCCAAACAATATACACAATTAAGAATTATAGCACCAAATTCCTAATTGGAAGATATTCATCTACTTTATAAAATTTAATTCTAGAATCTATTCTCCCATTACAAACCACAATTTTCATATATAAAAATGAATATCAGATCTAAAAACGACACTATGTTCACAAACAATAATGCAACAAAAGATCACATCAGTGGCATGAAAAGCTTGTTTAAGTCATAATCATATATTCATAATCTTATAGCTCAACAAAATCAAACCATAGCAAGATTTAATATAATTGTCTCAAACTTATAATATACAAAATAAATAGAGAATTGAGTCCTAGAATCTTAAACAATAAAACTTAATCTATGAATTGAAATATAGTCAAAGTATTTTCACCAATCAATTTTTTCCCTAGGTTTACCTTAGATTTAGTTCTCCTTAGAAGAATGAAATAATAAAAATAGTATTTTTCTCGTCTCTAAAACTGTACCTCATCCCTTCAAAAACTCTTCAATTTCATGAAAATGATATGCTTATATAGGGTAGGAAAGAAACCCTAGTGTCTTCATGATTCCTGCATAAAAAAATCGCATAAATTTTAAGACTCAACTTGGAAGGCACGTATGCACTTCGAGCGTTCAAACTTAGAAATCCTTATTAGATACCAATTTGTAGCCCTTCGAAATAGCGTTCCAACGCATCAAGAATCACATCAATCTGATGTGGAGTGAAAAGTTATGATCCAAATACTAAAGTATGTCCAGGCTATCTCCTAACACGTTTTGGACTCAGATCCGAATTACTCTCAAACCTCATCATTATCCTTATTTGACATGCTCTTTTATAGACTCTGAAATTAAACATAAAAATCTGTTTAGGTGTATCTTAGAGTAAATAGAAACTCAATTCAAGAATACACATTAATTCCTATGATTTCTATTTATATTTTAGTATTTTAGTCCAATAATAGGGTATTTAGATTGCACTTTCACACACTCATCACACCCCAAATTGCTTATTGCTAGTCCCTAGCAATTTCAATGCTAAAGAGATTAAAGAGATGAGAATCACTAAAATAGGCAACCAATTCACATTTTCCAGATTCACATATCAAAACAAAACTAAGGAATCCAATAACTCATCAAGATCAATGCACTTATAGCAATTCACAGAGTGTGTATGTGTTCTCCAAACCATAACCATCTTACCACAAGTCTTGACACATGCAATATCAAGAACATTTCAAGCAAAATGTTCAACTCCATAACTCACGAGTATAATAGTATTTCGTCTAAGGGCTCTCTCTATGGAGTTGAGAAGTGGAGTACGCACAATCACATGGAGATTTAGATAATTATGAACAATCAACAAGCAAGCATTAACCTTATGATAGGAACACTAACAAATGAGAATTCAGCCATTATTTCCACAGGCTTACTTGCGATCAGAATGGTCAAAAGAAAATGTTGTAATGTGGCTTAGGTTGGCGATACGACAAGAAAAGGAAAAGGATTCAAAAGCTTCTACGCACATACCTAAGGAATCTTATTGAACATCTCAATACCACATCTCTCACTTGATGTACTCTTCAACCTTTCAAATCACCGAATAATGATTTTTTTTCATTTGTTATTTTTTTATTTTCAGCTCAACAATTTGGTGAAGTATATGTCACCCTGATATTCTGCTATTTCTACCCAGCCTTGATTTTTTTGCCTTTGAAGCTCACTGACTTGAACACCTTGTAACTCATGTTCTCCCTTTTTTATCTCTCTTTTTTTTATTATTTCTTGGAAAAAAAAAAGAATTCCACATCTAGTACACATTTGGAAGTAACAAAGGTAGGAAAAATCAGTGTATAGGTTATACTCTAATCTGGAGAGGTATAGATAATGTACGTATATGAAAGAAAAAAGGTTATATGTGTTTCTTCATTCAAAGTTGGCTACTAAGAATCTATAATTCAAAGGGTTGGGTTGAAAGGCTCAAACATTAATCCTAAATTGACCTTCATCATATCCCAAGTATAGCCGTCATCATACCACAAACCATACAATGATATTCTTAAAAGAAGTGCCCAATTCAAAAATCAATGAATGCTTATCACAATTAATATGAACCCACGGGAATGGAATCCCTTAAACCCACAATCAATTTGAAAACTCTCCAAGAAAGCCAAAATCAAGTCAATGGATGGAGAATCTAGACCCGATGAGAACTCGTTTCAAAAACCTAGATTATATTAAAATCTAGACCCGTTGAAGAACTCGTCTCAAGAACCCAGATTACAAAGGAGGAACACCACAAAGGTTGTGGTTTACCTTTGATAAGTTCAAAAGTTCAATTAAGAACAAGAGGAGATAAACTCAACTCACAATGAATAAATTCATTAAATTTCATAAACTTCTTAACAGGATGCTACAAAGAGTATTTAAACCAAAACCTAATTAAAACCCTAGGTAAAATAAAGCCCCTTTTACCCAAAATGCCACTGGATCAACAGTGTCGCGGCTACAATGTCGCGGCTACAGTAACCTCTTTAAACCCTAGTTCCTAAAAAGTAACTTTCCAAATAAGCCCTTGGCCAAAATACAAGGTCTTCCCAAAATCCCTAATTCATAAAAAGAAAGACATATGTGGGCCAAGCATCCTCAAACCCAATTATTCTAGACTAATTCCTATAACTAATAAAATAAGCTCCTTTAGTGAAATAAACAAGTCCAAGTCCTTCAATCACATAATCATAATAATAGGTCGTAATGCCCATCTTGAATATTCGGCTCTTGCTAGACTCCTCCCAAGTAGATTGCATCAATTCTTGCATTGCTTCCTTGATCTTCTTAGCTCTTGATCTTGTAATTGGCCCATCTGAAACTTGCAAAGGATCTTTAAGAGTAGGCTCACCTTGGTTCCCATCATTCCCCCTCTCCTGAAAAGGATTCGACCTCGAATCTCCACCTGGATCAAAGGGAAAAAGGTTAGCAACATTGAAAATAGCATAAACATGATACTTACCTGGAAGATCAACTTTATAAGTATTTTCATTAATTTTCTCAAGAATTTGAAAAAGTCTATCCAAGCTACTCCTGTCATCAACAAGCAAAAGCATCAAATCTAAAGGAGTAAATAGATTAAGTCTATAAACAATTCCAAAATATGCAAATTGAGTAGTAGCATAAACACTACGATTATATGTAAACTCAATGAATTTCATTGGCAAACAATACTCCCACAAATGTTCATGAAACACGTCTAAAGTCTTCCTTACACCAAAATGACCACTCCAATTATATGCAAACTCAATGAGATGCAAATGATACTCCTCCAAATGTTCATGCAACAAGTCAATGTATGGCAAATGATACTCCCACAAACGTTCATAAAACACACCTAAAGCTTTCCTTACACCAAAATGGTCACTCCAATTATATGCAAACTCAATGAATGGCAAGCAATACTCCCACAAACGTTCATGCAACACGTCAATGAATGGCAAATGATACTCCCACAAACGTTCATGGAACATGTCAAAAATATTCTTTATACCAAAATGATCCATCAAACCAAATCCACTCACAAGCAACTCACGAATAAGACAAGTAAGCTCACAAAGACTATTCTCTTTTAACAAATACTAATCTAGTTTATAAAACTAACCAAACGATACTTTATCACGTACTCCATGCACACTAGCCAAGCCATCATCATTAACGAACAATTTTTTATCATATTCAAGTCTCAATAACTTTGCATCTAAAATGATGACAAGGACATACCTTCTTTCTAAAGCATCAATCACAAAGTTTTTCTTACCTTGTGTGTACTTGATTACATGAGGAAATGTGTAACACCCGGACCCAAAATTGGTATAGTTGGACTATGGATTTTTATTTATTTATTTATTTGGAGATCTTGGCCGTTTATTTATTTATTTTTTATTCTACGCATGTTTTATTTTTTTTTCGTTTTCTTCTCTTTCCGTCTATATTATTTTCGCACGGCTTATTTTCGTCGCCCACAACATGCATGCACATACACGGCTTACCCTTCCTTCCGCACACACGTCTCTTTTATCACTAGGGTTTTTGCACTATATTTATAGACGCATGTTATACTACTGCCCAAACACAAGCCGCCGCACGCAATACTCCACACCATGCACGCTTCTTTTGCAAATTCTCCCTCTGCTCCTCCCTAGGGTTTTTCTTTTGTTTCTCTATATTTATTTATGTTACACTTTTCACGCACACTGCACAACCCAGCCACCCACGGAGCCAGCTCTCTTTGCATTTTCATCACCAACTCAGCTCACACGGAATCGCCGTCACCCTGCACCGAGCATAACCTCCACAGCCAA
Source organism: Juglans mandshurica (assembly GCA_022457165.1). Lineage (NCBI taxonomy): Eukaryota > Viridiplantae > Streptophyta > Magnoliopsida > Fagales > Juglandaceae > Juglans > Juglans mandshurica. Next base: position 20,425,535 of record CM039619.1, on the reverse strand, counting down.
CAACTGAAACCTCTATCCTTTTCACCGTTGTGCACCATAGCTCAGCCTTCGTCAACCCTCCACCAAATTTCAACCGCCGTTAGCCTCTTCAACCCAGCCGTTGCACCAGAATACACGCTGCTTCCAAACAAAATTGACGCAACCTGGGCGCACTGCAACTCCACGGACCACAGCTCCCCTTCGCCGTGCGCCATCTCCACTTGGCCATCACTGGAGCTCCCTCTCGTCTGTCGTATACCACTACACCACCACCTTACTGCCAAAGGCGACTACCTACGTAGTGAACTGAAAACTCCCCTATTTTAGCCACCAAAAACAGAGCAACCCAACTCGGTGCACTTGTCATTGGAAGCCACCACACACGGTGCCAGCACTTCCACGTCGTTACCATCGGCACAGAGAACTCCGACGGTCACTCCACGCCATTCCTATCCGCCGCGTCCTGTTCGGTAAGCCACCGACAGCACCTCCGTGTCACACTCTCTCGGCTTACTCTGTCCTTCATTTTTTTTCTCATTCGTTGGTCTCTCTCTCTCTCTCTCTCTCTCTCTCTCGTCCAGTGCTCCACCGAGATCACCACCGTCTGCATAGTCCCTCGCCTACGTCGCACGCTGCCACTTGTTTTCCTCCGTGAGTAAGCCCTGTCGTGCATGTTATGTTAAATTACGTAGGTTTTTTTGTTAGTTTTCAAAGAATTAATTGAAATTACCGTAATACCCTTTACTACATGTTATATTAATGGGCTTTTATACTTTTAGTATGTATTAGTACACTGTTATTTAATTATGATTACAGAACATTATTTTAACAGGTTATTAAGTAAAGTTTTATTTTAAAAGTAAACAATATTGGTGTAATGTTATTTTTACATTTTAGATATGATTTAGTCTATTTAAAAATAGTTATGGTTTATTTTAAAATATTTTGGGATAATTATATTATCCAGTATTAAATTTTATAATTTGATCTCATTAGTAAATAAGTTAGTTTTGTGTTTTGTTCAGACTGATTATTGGGACATTGATGAATTTAGAAAATGTGACGATATTTTAGGGTTACGTTAAGTTAGGTTTTTGGAGAATTAAAATAGGTTATTTTAACATCTTAGGTTTAAATATTGAAATTGTGTTCGATTGGAAATTTATGAGAATTACGTTATTATGTTATAGGTGACAATTAATAATTGTTCAGCATTTTGAGGAAATTTCTGAAAAGCTAAGAAGTCCAAGTAAGCGGGGTTCCTATGCTAGAATTTGCATTAAATAAAATGAACGGAGGTCCTTTTTGGAAAATTTGCATGTTCTGCTATGAAAAGAAATTTGAAAACAACCTTAAATATTTGTTATGCATTACTCATGAGATTTTGTTTAAGAAGAACGTATTTTCTGTCATGACTGGTGTAGACATGAGCTTATTTTTGACATTCTATTTCTGAACTTTGAAAAAGAGAGCGAATATGAAATTTGTGCATAAATAATGTTGTGATATGATGTTGTTCTGTTCTGAAGATTTTCTTCAGTACTCTGTCTGTTCAGTTACGGCCCTGCCACGGGTGATAATAGTGGCATATGACCCAACCACGGGTAATAATAGTCGATACGGCCCAACCACGGGTTATAATAGTAGATACGGCCCAACCACGAGTTATAATAGTGGATACGGCCCAACCACGGGTAATAATAGTGGATACGGCCCTGCCACGGGTTATAGTAGTGGTCTCTGTTTTGAGTGCACACCTTGGTGACAGAGTGTTTTACGTTCTGCTTGGCTATCCGCAGATGCACAACCCTACCACGGGGGTTATACATGGCCTCTGTTCTGATATGATGTTCTGATGATGATGATGATCATTTATGCTATGCCAAAGAATATTTTTGAATGAGATTATTTCTAAATGTTCGCTCTGATATTTTGATAACATGTTTTGCTTCTGCACTCTGAAAATGAAAATGTTTTGTTCTGCATTCTGATTTCTGTAATTGCTCATGTTTACACTCTGGTATATGTTCTCTGCTTACTGAGTTGTTGATAACTCACCCCTTATCTTCATATATTTTTCAGATAATTTTGATGGTTCAGCTGGAGAACAAGAGTAGAAAGTTAGCAAGGTGTGATGATCGTAGTGGAATAAGTGCCTGAGGGTACAAATGCTGATTTGAGGGTCGTAGTTAGTAAACTGATTTATTTTTCGGGTATTTGATTTGATGAGTTGAGAATATTTTCGAGTTTTTGGAGAATTTCTAATTTATGTTATTGGGGATTTCTTTATTGTCGCCATGGAGGAACTTAGATTTTTGGATTGATTAAGTGGATTAATATTTTATGGGATTTTTTGGATTTTATAGTTGTGTTATTTAAGTTAATTTTAAGTATTAAGAGCTAACTCTCCGAACCTCCGGGAACGGGGCGTTACAAAATGTCTCAATGAATTTCCACTTGGCATGCATTCTATTCAACTTATCTTGTCCCTTCAAATGTGTCAAGGACTCATGTTCTTCAAAGAAAGGTCGGGTAGGGATTGTCGCACCTGACACAAAATCAATGTAGTGCTCTATCTCCCTAATAGGTGGCAATCCACTAAATACACCGCTAGGAAACACGATCTCATATCCCTGCAACAAAGAGACAACAATACTAGGCAAATATACGTCAAGTTCATTAGTATTAAAACTCGCCTTAGCATAAAAACTCATTTTTCTCTTTGTTTTGATGAGTTGATGAGTTGAGAATATTTTCAAGTTTTTGGAGAATTTATAATTTATGTTATTGGGGATTTCTTTATTGTCGCCATGGAGGAACTTAGATTTTTGGATTGATTAAGTGGATTAATATTTTATGGGATTTTCTGGATTTTATAGTTGTGTTATTTAAGTTAATTTTAAGTATTAAGAGCTAACTCTCCGAACCTCCGGGAACGGGGCGTTACAAAATGTCTCAATGAATTTCCACTTGGCATGCATTCTATTCAACTTATCTCATCCCTTCAAATGTGTCAAGGACTCATGTTCTTCAAAGAAAGGTCGGGTAGGGATTGTCGCACCTAACACAAAATCAATGTAGTGCTCTATCTCCCTAATAGGTGGCAATCCACTAAATACACCGCTAGGAAACACAATCTCATATCCCTGCAACAAAGATACAACAATACTAGGCAAATATACGTCAAGTTCATTAGTATTAAAACTCGCCTTAGCATAAAAACTCACTTTTCTCTTTGTTTTTCTCTCACTTTCTTTACTCGCTCTTTTCTTTCCACTCTCTTTTTCTTTTTCACTCTCTTTTTCCCTTTCACTCTTTCTTCTTTTCACTCTTTTTTTTTCTGTCACTCTCTTTTTCTTCATCTGTTTTTGTACTCTCGACCTCAGAATTATTTCTCAACTCATTCTCTCTTTTGCTTGAGGTCTCAGTCTCATCCTCTTCCTTTTTCTCTCTCATTTTTCTCTCTTTCTCCATTTCGGCCTCAGTATTTCTTTTTCTCTCAATCTCACCTTCACTCTTTCTTTTTTGATCACTCTCAGTCTCACTCTTTCTTTTTTGATCACTCTCATTTTCACTCTTTCTTTTTTGAGCAACCTCACTTTTGAGTTTCAATTGGTCCCCATGGACATGTGTTGGAGTTAAAGGAGCAAGTTTGATTGTTTTTCCATCATTTTCAAAACTGTACATGTTCCTTAACCCATTATGGATCACCTTCCTATCATATTGCCACGGTTTTCTCAACAAAATATGGCCAACATGCATAGGCACTACATCACAAAGGACCATATCCTGGTATTTCCCAATTGAAAAATAAACTAACACTTGCTTATTTACCCTAACCTCCCCACAATCACTCAACCACTGCAACTTGTATGGTCTAGGGTGTTTCAAGGTAAGTAAATTCAATTTCTGAACTAAAGTAGTGCTAGCCAAATTAATACAACTCCTCAAATCAATGATCATACTACATACCTTGTTGTTGATGTGGCATCTAGTATGAAAAATGTTTTCGCTCTGTTGTTCTGTATCATCCATCTTAATTTATGTATTGAGTGCATGCCTAGCAACAAGAGATTCACCATACTCTTCTTTCTCATACCCATTTTCAACACTAGACTCACGTCGCCTCCTATCTCTCCTGCCCTGTAGATTTCTAATTACCTCATCTTGATGATCAATCTTATCCCTCACTTAACCTAACACCAATTTCAACCGCTCAAACTGTTGTTGCATTGCTTGTAACACAAAGGATGAGTTATCTACCATCCCCTTTGGTGATGTGTCACTCTTAAATGTGTTGTACAAAAATAATGTTAGTGGAAAATCTCACACACTCCCTTACATGTTTACACTCGAATAATGGCACTCCACTCGTGTTTCACTCTTAGTTAGTTTTTTCCCGATAATAGTCTCACACTCTCTTGCCTTTTACCTCAATAGTTTTCTCGCTCAAATTCTTTAAGAACTAGTTGAACTAAATCAAGACAATAATACAACCTTGTATTATTTGAACCAGTAATACATATCCAATAAACAAGAACAAGAAACAAGGAAGGAATAAAATGATACGAGACTCAATGAGTTTATACGAGGGAAAGAGTAATTATAAAAGATGATACCAAGTAGAAAGATATATTCAGTCATTTTGATGATAAAGCTCAATGAACAAGTGTTTTCCTTTCTCTTTGCTGTAACTATGTAGCAACCTTTGAATATACTACATTTTCTTATCTTCTTATTCTTTTTATTATTAGGTTTTTTTTCAAATTTTTTTTTCTTTTCCTTTTTTTTTTCTTTTCTTTTCTTTTCCTTTCCTTTCCTTTCTTTTCTTTTCTTTTCTCTTCTTCTCTCTAATTAAATCATAAAAAACAATATTCAATTGTGAAAATCAAGCAATTGAATTCAAGCACACAAAAATTGACAATGAAATAGAAGAGAATCAATAGAACGACACTCCAAGCAACTGACAAACTTAGAGATACAGGAAACCCTAGAATTTTGAAACCCTAGGTGATGCAAATTTCAGCCAACCAAAAACCCTATGAATTTCGGCAGCCTACTTTTTGTTTTTTTTCTTTCTTTTTTTGGAACCCTAGAACAATGAAGCCCTAGAATCAAAATTAAAGATACAATAATTAAAAGATAGAATCAGACCTGATTGGAAACCTTTCTCTGAATACCAAATTATATGAACCCGCGGGAATGGAATCCCTTGAACCCACAATCAATTTGAAAACTCTCCAAGAAAGCCAAAATCAAGTAAATGGATGGAGAATTTAGACCCGATGAGAACTCGTTTCAAGAACCTAGATTATATTAAAATCTAGACCCATTAAAAAACCCGTCTCAAGAACCTAGATTACAAATGAGGAACGCCACAAAGGTTGTGATTTACCAACTAACAATGAATAAATTCATCAAATTCATCAAATTTCATCAAACAATGAATAAATTCAAAGAGTATTTAAACTCAACTAACAATGAATAAATTCATCAAATTTCGTAAACTTCTTAACATGAGGCTACAAAGAGTATTTAAACCAAAACCTAATTAAAACCATAGGTAAAATAAAGCCCATTTTACCCAAAATGCCCCTGGATGAACAGTGTCGCGGCTACAGTAATGCTATAGTAACTTCTTTAAACCCTAGTTCCTAAAAAGTAACTTTCCAAATAAGCCCTTGGCCATAATACAAGACCTTTCCAAAATCCCTAATTCATAAGAAGTAAGACATATGTGGGCAAAGCATCCTCAAACCCAATTATTCTAGACTAATTCCTATAACTAATAAAATAAGCTCCTTTAGTGAAATAAACAAGTCCAAGGCCTTCAATCACATAATCATAATAATAGGCCGTAATGCCCATCTTGAATATTCGGCTCTTGCTAGACTCCTCCCAAGTGGATTGCACCAATTCTTGCATTGTTTCCTTGATCTTCTTAGCTCTTGATCTTATAATTGGCCCATCTGAAACTTGCAAATGATCTTTAAGAGTAGGCTCACCTTGGTTCCCATCAACAATTTCCAGCATTTGTTGGCTCTAAATCCTCTCCAAAACCCACAAATAAAGACTTAAGCAAAAGAGTTCTCTAGATGCATGTGTCAAACCACCATCTTACCACAAAACTTGGATGAGTGCATTACATATCCTGTGAATACCTTAGCATAATGATCAAGATGGGTTTGTTGAATTCACTAAGATGGTGATGCATGAGAATAAGTACACACATGAAAGGATGTACGTGTGATGCTTAAAAAAAAAAATCTGACACATGTAAACGTGCCATAGAGTTCCAACAAGTATTTGTGAATGCATAATTTGCACCACCCCCAACTTAAATGAAACATTGTCCTCAATGTTTAAAAATCAGAATTGAATGGAGAGTAACTGAAGAGGGTAGAATACACTTGATATGTGACATGGGCAGCCTGGTAAGCATAAGAGATGGCAAACTGAAATGGCGAAATGACACTATCCTGCAAAAAACCAAAAAAAAAAAAAAAACAACAACAACAAACAAGAAATAAAAGGAACAGAAAAAAAAAAAAAAGAAAAAAAAATAATAATAGGAAAAACATACATGCATGGTGTGGTCAAGGTTGATAGACCAGGTCTGCAAGTGGAATGTCTTTCACTTCAGGCACTTGCCTATCAATAAGGATTTTGAGGCGTTGATCATTTACTTTAAAGACCTGGCCATCCCTAGAGTCCTTTATTTCTACTGCCCATTTTTCAAAAACATGTTTCACTACAAAGGGACCGGTCCACCTAGATTGAAGTTTTTCTGGGTGCTTGTGAAGTCTAGAATCATATAAGTATACTCGGTCATTAGGCTTAAACGTCTTCCTAACAAAAGTTTTATCATGCAACACATTTATTTTAGCCTTATAGATTTTTAAGTTCTCATAAGCATCATTTCTCAACTTCTCTTAATCGATCAACTGAAATTTTCTAAGTTTACCCGCATTCAATTTTGAAGAAATACTAACAGGAGAAGTGTCACCTAGGCCAAGAAATGCATACTTTAATCCTGAGGGTGGAGATTTCAATTTCAATTTGGGACTCTCCACGCTTGAATAAATTTGTTTTTCACTTTTCTTAGGCAGCTCCTCAAATTTCGGTTGCCAAGCATGTGTTCCATAATCCTGAGTTTCATAAAAACTAGAACAAATATCAACATCAGATGAATCACTAATAGTATCAAACTCATAATTAACAAGGAAATATTCAAGCGGATCAAAATCATGAGTTGTGTGAACTCACTTGTCTATGAGTGCGTCAATCATATATGTTTGTTGGCATCCTCCCTGGGCTACTTATTGATGTGGAATATGTTAACCTCCATGGTCATGTTTCTAAAAGATAGTTTCATCAGCCCATTCCCTCAGTATAAGTGCATTAGCCGTAGTAAGGAAATGTCTACCTAATATGAAAGGAATCTTATAGTCAAACTCAACAACCGACTGAGTATCCAAAATTAAATAATCAACAGAGTAGTAAAACTTGTCAATTTGGATAAAAACATCCTCAACTATTCCTCTCGGTTTCTTAACTGAATGGTCAACCAATTGAAGCACAACAGAAGTGGGCTTAATTTCACCGAAACTAAACTACAAATAGATGAATAAGACATCAAATTTACACTAGCTCCTAAATCTAGCAACGCTTGCCCAAACTCATGATTCTAAATATTACATGTAATGGTTGGACAACTAGGATCCTTGTACTTAGGAGGAATTCACTGCTCAATAAGAGCACTAACTTGCTTTGTCAGGAATGCTGTCTTCTTACCATGGTGTTTTCTCTTAACTATACACAAATCTTTGAAAACTTTTGTATAAGTAGGAACTTGTTTAATAAAATGCAAAAGTGGAAGATTAAGTTTTACCTGCTTGAGATTCTCTAAGATTTCATTGCTAGAATCCAAACTTCGCATACCAGATTTTAATGCTTGAAGAAATGGTACCTTAACTGGGCCCTTAATTACCTCGGCTTTCTTGGCAACTCGACACTATCATTGCTTTGTTCCTCTTCAATATCATCTGGCTTATCAGTTATTGGGATGTGTAAGGACTTACCACTTCGTGTCACAATGGCATTGACCTCCTTCAAATTTTCTTGAGCCATATGTTGACATGGGGGTGTGGATTGAGCTTAAGAAGGGAACTTGCCACGCTCATTCACACTCAAAGTGCTCATCAACTTGGATACATGGCTCTTTATCTCATTGTTTTATTCAACAACCCATGTAATCAAAGATTCAAACTTTTCATTAGTTTTACCCTGTGATTCAATAAAAGCATGTAAAGTATCTTCTAAGGGGTTCCTAGAAAAATATTATGCATGATATGTTGTAGGATAAGCTCTAGGTGATTGTGCAGGCTGGTGGTTTTAGATTTCTAGTTAAAATTGGGGTGATTATGCCACCCCAGATTGTAGGTATCGAAAAAAAGAGTAAAAGGTTTCTTGTACATAACTAAGGCATTACATTGTTCCCATACATTTCTCTCATTTCAACAAATGTGAGGCACTCTTGAGCTAGGTGATCTATCCCACCACACACAAAACATGGTCCAAAGGACTCAACACGAGTAGCCATGTGTGTTGGCTTTAAATCTTTAGTTTTTAACACCTCTAACTCCCTAGTAAGCATCTCCACCTTAGCTTTTAGGTTATTCTCTTCCCTAAGATGGTAAATTCCACCACCATTTGGATTTCCAGCAAGCTGTGACCTATTTGTACTCTCAGTAGTACTAGGTCTGGTCCAAGTGTGAACTTTTTCAGCAAGCTCAATGAGATATGGCTTCATCTGGATTTTTGATGAGAATGCAAAGTGTCATATTTTTCTCCCTAAATGTTTACTCTTTTATACTTATTTTGTGCCTAAATGTACTCATTATTCTTATATTTTTATTTAGGAAGCAAATGGAGTCGTTTAATGCAAAACGAAGCTAATTGGGCGATTCTGGATAGTTTCCACACTACTACGTAATCTGGGTATAAATCTCTTATCTGAGCTCCGATTGAGATGATTCAAAGTTCTATCGAACACCAAGACAAAGATATACAACCCTTATGTTTTGAGTTTTGAAAGATACGGGCTTCATCAAGGTCAAACTCTGGCTTGAAGATGATGCACCTGCACTGCTAACGTTCCAGAACGTTCGGCCTTATCATGCAATTCAAATATGCGATTTAATAGCAGACATTTTGGAGATCTGGTGCACAAAAGTTACAGCTGGAAAACACCACTTTCCTAGTTATATTAGGACTCTATTTTATTT